>OY744541.1:24521416-24591416 GCA_963556195.1 Sepiola atlantica | reverse complement strand
GCGTGACCAACGTAATTGTAATTTTATTTAAATTTGATTTGAAAGATTTTTATTTATTAACAGCGAAGGATAACAAATTGAAATGCGCCGCGTTACACATGATTGCGTGTGTCATGTTATGCATTAACAGTTCACGAATTAGAAAACGAACGGCAAATTTAAATACGCATGGATATTCAATTCAATTCAATAAATTTGACACAAAAAAAAATAAGCATGTTTCAGTTTCCATGTAGAGAAAGGGTGGTAGAAATTTACACGGAAGAGGATACAGTAACCCAGCACCAATTTCGCCTTGAATCGCTGCGTTGTTAGCACATTTACTACATCTCCATTCCAAGGTCCACGGATCCTCATTAAGAAAACACCCTGCTCTGGTCCAGTAGGGAACCTCAGCGTAAGCAGTGCACAAATGATTGACCACATTGAATTCTGACCTACATAATAAGTACAAGTCCTACTTCAAGATCAACAAGCTTGTTTTCGGTCAAATCTTTCTTGGAGTTCATACATTAGATCCATTGCTCTTTCTGCTTCTCGTAAAGTCGGTTCTCTCTGTCGCTCCAAACACTTTCTCACCCCTGAAGCTATTCTCTCTCTCTCTACAAATCCACAATCAGACCATGTATGGAGTACTGTTGTCATATTTGAGCTGGTGAATCTCTGTCCCATTTGAGGGTTCTTGATTAGGTACAGAAACGTATCTGTAATATGATTGGCCACACTCTTTCTTCTTCTCTGGACCCTCTTTCTCACAGACGTGATATTGCTAGTCTCAGTCTTTTCTATAAATACTATTATGGCATGTATTCTTCAGAATTGTCTGATCTATCTCCCGCTTCTTTTGTTCCAGCTCATTAAACTTGTTGTTCTAGTAGTCTCCATCAATTCGCTGTTTTGATACCTCATTGTAATACAGCTTCCTATTCCAGTAGCTTCTTTCCAAGAACTGCAGGCTTGTTGAACTCTCTTTCTGCTGACTATTTTCCTCCTACCTATAACCTTGGTCTTTTCAAAACTAATGTCAATAGGCATCTCCTGTCTTTGCGATAATCATATTTGTTCTTGTTAGCTCCTTACATCAAGTGGCTTCATGCCTTATCTGGAGCGATTTCTATTAAAAAAACAAAAACTGCCGGTGTATTCTTAAGAAAGGGTTGAGAGGATATTGCTCACCAGTTTATGTGTTCTGTTGTTCCACTCCTCACTTCCAGTGAATTTGTATATACCTATATATATATATATATATATATTTATGAATAAAATTAGATTCTTCAAAACTTTGCGGATATTTTAAGTAGGATGGCCCCCTAGAGTAAATGTGGTATTATGGTGACTGCAAGGATTCTAGTTAAGAGTAGGATAGACAAAAGATGACCAACGAACCCCATTCATCCCACACTTTTAATGGCCTTGTGCATAATGTATCAAAATGCACGTTTTATATTCTTTCGCAAATAATGTAACGTGTAGTATCTGTTCTAATACTACATTTCATCTTTTCTATCCAGTAAAGGAGAAATCCTTCTGGACTGAGGCCATTTTTAATTTTGCTCCAATCCAGAGTGCCCTTTTAGGGGAGCTGGATTTTCCTTACATTAAAAAAACCGACCTTGTGTCTAATTCTATCCTCGTGGGGAGGCAAGTAAATAGGGACAACATTGAAGCAGTGGCGGTAGAGATCACCGTGATGGTAGAAGGTCCCTAACTTAATTGGCAAGAGAGTGATGGGACACGTCCATAAACTGGCAAGATTGTGGCCACCACTCCATATACTGCATTAAAAATGTGAACCTACTATAAGTGATCGTCTCGAATATGAGTGCGCCATGTTGATCTGTCTGCAATCATATGTGACCTTGAGTCACTTCCGTGAATTCAAATGAACAGAATGAAAAAAACTTTGTTTATTTCTAGAATTGTTCCTGTCTTTGTCTATTCCTGTAGACTTTTGACTAGGATTAAAGGTAAGGGGAACTTATTGGCTTAAGAGACTTAACTACTTTCTTCTCTCTCCTTTCGTCCCTCTGCCCATCCTTGTCCTCTCTGTCCTTCCCTCCATCTTTCTTTCTCCACCTTATACTTTTCTTCCTCATCTTTTTCTTTTCTTTTCCTTCTCACTCCCCTGCTCCATTTCCTACTCCCCCTCATTCCCTTCCTACTCCCCCTCTTCCATTTCCCTTTCTACTCCTCCTCTCCCCTTCCTACTCTCCTCATCCTTATCTCCTTCCTACCCCTCCTCATCTGTTTACCCTCCTTCCTACCCCTCCTCATCCCTTTACCCTCCTTCCTACCCCTCCTCATCCCTTTACCCTCCTTCCTACCCCTCCTCATCCCTTTACCCTCCTTCCTACCCCTCCTCATCCCTTTACCCTCCTTCCTACCCCTCCTCATCCCTTTACCCTCCTTCCTACTCCTCCTCATCCCTTTACCCTCCTTCCTACTCCTCCTCATCCCTTTACCCTCCTTCCTACTCCTCCTCATCCCTTTACCCTCCTTCCTACTCCTCCTCATCCCTTTACCCTCCTTCCTACTCCTCCTCATCCCTTTACCCTTCCTCCTCATCCCCTCCCCTTCCTCCTCATCCCCTCCCCTTCCTCCTCATCCCCCTCCCCTTCCTCCTCATCCCCCTCTCCTTCCTCATCATTCCCCTCCCCTTCCCCGTCACCCCCCCTCTCTTTGTGCTTCTCATTCCCCTTTCTCCTCCTTTTACACCTTCTCTTCTCACCACTCCTTTGTCTCCTCATTTTATTTTACTCCCTATAAAGATATAAATAATATCTTAAACCAGTAGACTATCAGGATAAAAACAAAGCTCAATATAGTGTATAGAGCAATAATATTAATAGAATGGCATAATAAAATCAGAAATTAATCAGATTTTATTAAAGTTCAAAAACAAGGAGTGATGTCGCCTCCATTAACTCATGAGTTTTCAAAGAAAATCTTCTCCTCAGAGGACCATTACCGCAATGACATTACTGCAGGTAATAAAATTAAGCTTTGAAAATATATAAAAATATATTTAAAAAATACATAAAAATTATATAAAACACCAAATATATTGGCCAAAAAACACACTTTTTTGTTAAACTTATACAGTTCATCCAAGTCATAAAGTTTAAAACAATTTCAAGGAAGATGTCAAAAAAGTTGATTAAAAAACAATCCAGGTGGTGAATTGTAGTCCAAAAACGAAAAATAGTTATCCAGGCGGGAAATTTGCTTGCTATCGATGCAGTAGATGACAGTGAAAAGTGTATTCGGGGTGTATGCAAATTAATAATAAAACGATAGAAAAAACAAAATCATATAAAAAAAAGTTCAGAAGACTCGGTGTTGAATTACTAAAAAATTCTACAAATTTCCAACTTCATTTTCAAATAAATCCCACATTTTTTAATTTCCGAATGAACAGAAATAATAACGTTGGGATTAATTTCTTTACTCGTAAGTGTAAATAAAAGATTGAGAGTTGAAAAATAATAAAATTGTATTTCATATTTGGAACGAACAGAGTTTTTAAAAAGCGGTGGGGGGGGGGGGGTAATCTACTAAAATTTAACAAAATGAAAACAATGATTTTATTCATAAAAAGTTAGTTCGAAAAAAGAAGAAAGAAAAAAAACTTTCCACACATTCAACTCAATATCCCATGCATGTTCATGCTTATTTTCAGAATAAAGTTCCACGTGATGAAAGTAAACATCCAAAACTTCATCATGATTTACATAATTCAAAAGAACAACAACAGCTGCTCTAAAGACTTTGAATTTCAATTGTGAGATTTTTTTCTGCACCCATTTCGTTTTTTATTTATTTATTATTTTTTAAAACTTTTTCTTGGGTTGGTTCTCTTTAAAATGTTGTTGACCTAGGTGGGGGGGGGGCTGTTGCCAAATGGATACCAATGCAAACTATGGAATCTGCTATGAATCATTGGATCTTTTCTGTTCAGTTAAGCGTGAATAGCATCATTCCGCCGTATGGAATGAGCACTAACTGAAGCTCTCCGTCGATGACTGAACCTCCGACCCTTGCCGTCCGTCCTTCTACAATGACGTCTGAGATGGTTCAGGCATGAAGGTTGGTGCTCAGCTCATCCACAAGGTCCTCCTCCACCTGGTTTGCGCAAACATGCAAGTAGGCAGTTTTAGACCTGGCCGGCGACAATCAAAGGCAACCTGGCAGCACTATCAGACCCCCAAGTAGTTGGTCTTTGACTATGGAATCATCGGGATTGACTTGCCATATCGTGTGACCTATCTCAGGATCAGCGAAAATGGGCTACGTTGGTCAGCGATGTTGTACTTGCTCGAGTGGAAGCTGGCTCAACCTGATCAGGGTAATAGCCATTACAAAAACTGAAATAAAATTTGGTCATTGAAAGACAACACTCTTATTCAAAAGGAAAAACTGGTTTTTATTTCACCGATAGTGATTAGGTTTTAGAGAGATGTTCGCTCCGGATAAAATATGACTGCTACGAACGTGACTTTCTTTTCGTCTCCTCGTTTCGTTCTCTCGGAAGTCCCCTCTTTCTCTTCTCTTCTATGTTCCTGCAAAAGGCCTTTTTGGTTTTATATTGTAATTCCCCACACATGCATTGCAGGGTGTTCAGGATAAATGTGACACTTTGTACAAAGAAAGAACATCATATCTTGGCCAATAATTGATGCATTCTCAAACTTCAAAACACTTTGTACAAAGAAAGAACATCATATCTTGGCCAATAATTGATGCATTCTCAAACTTCAAAGTGCATCCCTTAGACGACCTTTTACTGGATACAGCTCACTCAAACTCAAAGAAGCTGCTCTGACTCTCCACCGTGTCGTCCAGGCGGAGTCTGAACTTAGAGCATGGTGTCCTTCGAGAGACGCCTTTAATCTTTGATCTTGGCAATCAGCTCATCCTTGCTGTTGCAAGCGGTATGGTTGGTATCTTTCTCAAATGCATCCACGGATAATAATCCATGGAGTTGTAATCAGGCGAGTTGAGAGGTCAGATGTTCCTATTTACTTTGCCTCCCCACGACGGCAAAGTTAAACACAAGGTCGATTTTTAATGTGGGGAAAATCCAGCTCCCCAAAATAGCCACTCTGGATTTGAACAAAAATAAAAATTGTCCCAATCTAGAAGGATTTCTCTTTCACTGACCGAGGACAGAATAAACTAGTGTAGCATCAGAACGGATACTACACTTTCTTCCTAGCCAAGGAAAGTTGGGAGGTCAGATGTTGACTGGTGAAGTCGTGGAAGTTCTCAGTCATTTTTGTGTTTTTCCCAGAGGTGTGACATGGAGCTGAGTTCTTCCGAAAGCTTGACAACAGTAGACAGCAACTCACTATAACCATCTGAATTGAGTTTTTTTTTTTGTTTTTCAAAGATGTGGGGTGGTATGATGTGGCCTTCGCTGGAAACATCCAAATACCATTACAGTTTGAGTGAACTTGGTCTTCATGACACGTGGGACTTTGTGCAGACTCTAGGCTCACCACTTGTTTTGTGCGTTGTGCAAATGGTCTCGGCAGAAATTCTTTACGTCTGAGAAGAATCAGAGTCCTCAGCTCGTCTGGGTTTCTGACCTTGTCGAGGCGTTACCTGGCCTTCGTAAAAACGGTTCTCTTGGGCTTTGGCAGTGAGTAGTTGGCACTTGCAATTCTTGTTTCAAGAGTATTGATTTACTCCTCTCCAGGAGTTAGGCACAAGGCCAGTTTTTATCTTACTCCCACAAGTAAGATGTGACCCAAGGTCGGGTCGAGAAAGTGGGGTTTAAAAATTGCCTGGGCAGCCCCGTCGGCATTCCCCGGTAGGGGCGCCTCAGGCAGTAAGCAATAAAGTTACTCCTCCCCAAAGAGGGGAGGCGAAGCCTGGGAGGGTGGACCTCCTAGAACTGCACAGGACAGACCCATAGACCGGCGTAAATCAAGCCCCGAAGGCCAATACAATACCAGTCTATGGGGTGCAGTATCCATCGGAACAGATACTACACTTTGATCTTAGCCAAAAGGCCAAGTAGTGAATAAAAAAAAAATTTAAAAAAATATTTACCTCCCCAGGAGGTTAGGCACAAGGCCAGTGTTTATCTTACTCCCACAAGGTAAGATGTGACCCAAGGTCGGGTCGGGAAAGTGAGACTTTTAAAGCCAGCGCCCGAGAAGGTGAGCACTCTGGCCATTAAAAATTGCCTGGGCAGCCCCGTCGGCATTCCCCGGTAGGGGCGCCTCAGGCAGTAAGCAATAAAGTTACTCCTCCCCAAAGAGGGGAGGCGAAGCCTGGGAGGGTGGACCTCCTAGAACTGCACAGGACAGACCCATAGACCGGCGTAAATCAAGTCCCGAAGGCCAAGACGATACCAGTTTATGGGGTGCAGTATCCATCGGAACACATACTACACTTACAGGCCAAGTAGTGAATATCCTTGTTCAGTTCTTTCTTCATAGTCATCCATCTCTCTCGCCGAGATCTGCATTGTCTTGCCTGAATTTTAAGCATCTTTTTTGCAACTTCTCGACGAATTTCGGTGTCTGGATACAGTCAGAACACCTGCTCTGATCCTTCCTGCTAGCCACTACTTCCACATCCCCATCGCAATTCTCCAGCTCACATCTTACGGTATTCAAGAAGCACTGAGCTGCAGCTAAGATATTTTTAATCCTGTGCGAATCGGGTCACTCTCTTCCAATATTGCAATGTTTTCCCTTTGTTCATCGTCTCCAGCTTTCAAATCTACTAACAGTACACAAAAACAGCTATCCGTTGCACTTTACTGCTATTAGATACTCCGAATGGTTCTGAAATGAAAGAATATTAAAAAAATATCAAATTTATTCTGAAAACTTAGTACATAATGAAACGATGTCTGGTGTGTATGTGCTTTTTAAGATATTTTATTAATGTTTAAAATAATTTATTAATTCATTTTTTTTTTAATTTACTCTTGGAAAATCCCTTTTACTGAAAGTACTAAAAACTTATTTTGTTTGATTTTCGACATTACTATTTTTGTTTTATCAAATATATAAAAACGAACAAAACAAAAATACATGCTGATATGACAGCTGTCACACTTCCGCCATCTTCATTAAAACTAATTGCTCTTAATTCCATCTGATGACAGAATTGGTCAACACATTAATTATTCTTCAGTTTGATTTATGTATAATTTTGTGTTTTCTGCGAGAATATTTCTAATTTCGTTCGATGATGTATTCCATGTATTTACGTATCTGATTGGGCTATCATCTGATATGTTGCCGCTATATGACCGATGTAGTTATCAAAAACCTTTATCAGCAAACATACGTATGCACCTACCCACAAGTGTTCATCTGTATTCCAACACACAAAAATCCATAATGATCATCCATTATGACCATGAAATCCCCACAGCTACCTATCTGGAAAACGCAGCTGTCAAACCTGACATTGTCATATGGAACAAGAGAGAGAGAGAGAGACACACACACACAAAGGAAGACAGAAAAGTTTGGTTGAGGTCAGTGTCCCTAATGATGGGGGCCTAAACAGAGCTGAAAAGGAGAAAATAACAAAATATCAAGGTCTAATGTATGATATGAAAAGAAACTGGAACCTCAAAGAGATCTCCATCATTCCAGTTATCATAGGAGCCACTGGACTCATGAAGAAGAACTTGAAAAAGTATTTAGAAAGTATACCTGGTGAACCAAGTGCAAAAGAAATCCAAACAACTGCACTCAAGGGAACGGCTAGAATCCTGAAAAGAGCTCTCAGTTGGAGTCTGTAAATAGCGGGTGATCATATGACATTTGGAAGAATGCCCCGTCCCCAGCAAATGAATGAAAAAAAAAAAAAAAAATTAAACACACACAGGATACCAGACTCAGACTTATTGAATCCAGTCTCATCTCACAAGTAAAAAGAAAGCATAGTACAAAGACATGATTTTTGTCTTTTCGATATCGCAAAGCATCACTGAAAGAATCCTGAATGAACAGAAAGTGACCCCTCTTGATACTAGATCATCCAATTTCAGCCCCTTTTCTCTTTCCTCACGCTTTTCTCTTTCTCCCTTTCTTTGCGTGATCCGGCTTCACACTACCAAAGATCTTTCAGCCTAAAAAGTAACTAGTCTCACTCTTCCAAACACAACCCTAACTCCCAACACCACCTTTTTCCTCTTTACAACCTACTTTCACACTTTTTATGAATTCTTTTCCTTTCTTCTAAACTAGGGGCGGGCAACCTTTTCAGAGTGAGGGCCAGATGAGACTTTTGGAAGGAGATTGCAGGCCGGAGTGAAAAACGAAATCTCAGAATTACTATATTTTGTTTACATGAATAAATTGTACAAAAATTGCATTGAACACTCTACAAATCAATGAGACTGCTGGCGCTGTTAGCCATGAAAAAGTATTTCCATGTCTGGCTCGATGGTTGAGGTAGACAACAGAAGAATGTCATTGAGGTGGCGGTTCGAGAGTTGGGAGCAAAGGTGAGACTTCGTGTACTTCATTTTCAAAATGATGAGTTTTACTGGGAGGTCCGCGGGCCGGATTGCAATAATAAAGCCTAGCAGGGTGGCGGGCCGGACGCTAAGCCTTCGCGGGCCGGATGTGGCCTGCGGGCCGGAGGTTGCCCGTCCCTGTTCTAAACCCTACTTTCACACTCTTCCCATTTCTTAACCCCCACATCTTTTATCGGACCAGCCCATTCTTGCCCATACTTAAGTTGACTTCAACTTAATAAAATTCATTCTATGAAAAAGACTTATAGGGTCAAAATTTTGGAAAAAGTGAATATTTTAAGTATGTTTTTGTGTTAATTATCTCCAAATAGTTTGTTAACGGCTTATCACTTTGTTCCATATACACACCAACTCAATGTATGTATTTGCAATAGCAGACGTGCGGAAATAAATGCATGTTTATTGTTTTGATAACTAATGCTCTGGATTTTCAAGGGAGTGGTGGTTAAGATATAACTATTTTTGTCAACCAACCAATTGTTTTTTTTTCTTCTCTTTTTGGCCTCAAACCAGTGACGTGCAGAGGTCTGATTATGACCTAGTAATACCCGAGTCCAACTCTCTGATTTTATGCTCCAAAGATTCAAGTATAAGTCCTAGTACTGAGAAATATTATGAGCAAGGGAGATAGTTTGAATATGATTGGATGCCCCTCCCCATTTTTTTTTTATGGAAATCGCTCCAGACACGGCATGAAGCCACTTGATGTAAGGAGTAGAGTTGGGCGGTTTTGAAATTTTGGTTTCGGTTTCGTTTTTTTCCCCTTAAAACCTCGGTTTACGGTTCGGTTTTTCGTTTTTTTTGAAAAAAAATTTTTACTATTGAAAGCTATTCATTCTCTTGTGTGATGATTAGTTATTATTCAACGTTTAGTTGAATTATGCCACTGTTTCGATAATTTTGTGACTGAATCATTCTCCATGATATGAATCATATAAGTTTTAAGGTGTTGACTGTTGTAATCAAAGTTCTGATACCTTTTCAACAGTTAACTCGTTAAAACAGTGACCAAAGATTCATGAAAGATTTCTGAAGAATAAAACTGAGTTTGAATATACATTCTATCTAATTCTTTAACCCATCAGAAGCTGAAATATAACCCAAATAAAGTGATACTAGCATTGGCAACTACTTTTTTTCTTTTTAAATGTTTATACTCGCTCGCTACTTTTCGTTTATTTACTTTTACAAGTATTTTTTTAATTTCATTTTAATAACCTATTTTTTTAGATAACTCTGAAACAAACATAAATAATTATTTTACGATTTTGAGTTGAATCAAATAGATTTTTGACATCATACGGAACGCGTTTGATTTTTTCTTTTTCATTTGAAAATAGTTTATGCTAAAAATACAATGTCATGTTGTCTGTCGTATTTCTCTTTTTTTCATTTGAAAATTCAAAATGTTAATGATAAACAAACTGTAAACAAAGATTTCTTCCTACAAGTCAATTAAATGTTTTTATCATATATTTGTTCAATCTGTCCTCTTACTAATATAACATTTTTTGGTAATATTCAATTTTATTCAAATCGGAAAATCTTTTCAACCGTGTTTCTTTGTATATGGTGGCTTACTGTAGTAAAAACACAATACCGAACGGTTACGGTTAAAAAAAAAAAACCGATTCGGTATGGAGACGAAACCGAAAAACCGGTTTTTCGGTAAAACCGCCCATCTCTAGTAAGGAGCTAAAAAAAAAATTAGCACTTCAAGTTAAAAACCTCACCAACGATAAGTGTTAGATCGATAGATTCTGACCCAGCAAAAAGCAATTCTTCCCCCTTTGTCAGAAATATCGCTCATGAAATGTGAGGACTAAAGGATAAAATAAGAGTAGCAAGTGTTAGGAGGCTGCCGAAAGTAAACCCAAGATCCAATTTCTATTTTTTGGATGCCCAAGACCCACTGGCCCATCCCCCCTCCCACCTCCGCATGCCACTAGATGTACCTCCTAGGATCATGCTGAACCATACCTTATCCCGGCACGGAATGAGTGCTGAAAATGAATCCTAGGCGAGTATGAAAAGGCAATAACCCAACCACTCTTCAAGGAGAGGAGGTACTGCCTTAGAGAGGGCACTCAATAGGGTGTGGAGGTCTAGCGATGTCCTGGTAATGTACAGGGCAAGCTCCCTGATTGTATACTCCAAAGACTCAAGTATGGAGAAAGGGTGATAGTTTGAATATGATTGGATGATCACCCCTCTGTCCGCCATAACCTCAAACCTTTTGTGGCACATACTTTCTGACTCCTTTTGAAATAAAACATTCCCAGCAAAAACTTGTTTAGCTACAGCCACTGTAAATAATTTTCCTTTCTTCCTATGTATACCTGGAGCTAAGTGGAAAACTTCCATGAGCAGAGTTTCTTTCCAACAACTGCACACCATACCACAGGGTTGCTTCCCAGCTGACTACAACATGTTCGTTTTCAAGTCCAATGTTAACAAATTTCTTGTTGAGTCATCCTCTCAGATTATCAAATTCTGCCCAGTTTCAACCATCGTCCCCAATCCTCAAGATGTTGTCTCACCAAACAAACCCATTAAGTCTTATCCTTGAGTGGCCTTGGGACCTTGATAAGCAGTGACTCATTAGTACATGAAAAGGAAAGAAACAAAAGTTGAGGATTGGATTATTAAACAAGACAATTTGGAGTAAACGTTGCAAAATATCTGAATCAGGGTCTTCTGATCAGGACACAAAGCCAGGATCAAATCGGAAACCCTTTAGATCTTCAGAATGAACAGGAATTACAACCAGGAACAGAAGACATGAATGACGAAAACATCACTGTTGAGGTTCCCAGATGCCGGAGAGCTTTCTACTCAAATAGCTTCTTTCCTCGTGCTGCTGGCCTCTGGAACTCCCTCCCTGCCCCCTGTTTCCCCGACGGTACTGACATGCAGAAATTTAAAACTAATGTAAACAGACATCTCGCTGCTCAGATCCCAATTTAGGTTGACCCCCCCTCCCCCCCCCAACCTTCTCCCTTTTCTTTCTTCTCAGTAGCCCCCTTACGTCTACAGTGGCAGCCTGCCTTGTCTGACGTGAACTATGTTAAAAAAAAAAAATGTTAACAGGAGCATCGGAAACACAAACAGCAAATTATGAAAGCGAATAGCTAGCAAATCACCATGACACGAGCAGAAAACGGGCAGATTTCGCCTGCCTATATTACGAAAATACCGTTAGTGATTGGCTGATGAAACAACTCATCTGCATAATTGGTGACACAAATTAGTCGACAGTTCCAACTGTCTGTTTAGAACCAAGCGTTCGAGTGGTTTGGGAACGCAGACGCAGCGCAAGGCAGCAGTGCTTTGCCAGACGAAAACTAGGTGAAGAAGAAGATATTTTCTTGTTTTCTTAAAACTTCAGCAATAACTTATGTTGATAATTAAAAAAACAAATTGTGGCTTTTTATATCTTGAGCTATTCTTTAAGTGTTTAAAATGATTTCTAAACAATTATTTTAGGAAATATTTACATGTAAACATTTTTTTGCGTATTGTTTTACTGGTTTCTCTTGAAGGCAAACACATTTTCTAAAATGTCTTTAAAAAATTTGTTTGTTTTTTTTTGTTTATTTTTTAATTTTTGAACATTTTTTAAATTGCTATTTCATTTTGCATGTGATCTGCTTTTGAGAATAATGGTATCTAATTCCACTCTTAGACAACAATGTGCAGTCTTTGTCCAATCTTTAGTATCTACCCTCTTGCCAGCCTCCCGATCCATTCAAGTATGCTGCCACTTTGCAGGTCTGCTGAGTCACCCACCCCACACTTCAAATGTTATTCTTAGATTGTTAAAGAGATTGTATCCTGTATCTATTTTACCAGCATCATCTTTTACCAGCATCATCTTAGATGAAGCTTTATATTTGTCCTCAGACGGAGCACACACTGAACAGATGCCAGAGAAAACATTCATTCTTGCACTCTCCCACTTCTTTTCGTACTCTTGTTCAACCACTCCTTTTTGCCCTGGCGCTCCCCCCCCCCCCCCCCCCCCCGCTCTTCTTTTCCTGTCATACTGAGTTCCTCTTTGTCAACCTTTGTCTATTTCTGATTTATATATTTGATCTTTGACCTTTTCTGGAATAACCACTCTCATTCACTTCATTTCATATATTCTTCCATCCTTTCTCGTTTTGCAATATTGAAGTAAAACAACACCGAGAGTTTCAAAAGAAACATCGTCTCAGACTAAATTCCTTATTTTCGTTTCCATTTCTTTTCTTACATATCTGCCCATCATTTTATAACAGACAGACATGTGATTGGCACAAGCTTCATAGGACATGGTTTTCAAAAACGAAAGTCTATTTTAGTGGGTGATCTCTCTCTTTCTCTCTCTCTCTCTCTCTCTCTCTTTCTATCTCTATCTCTCTCTCTCTTTCTCTTTTTCTCTCTCTCTTTCTCTCTATCTCTCTCTCTCTCTTTTTTTCTCTCTCTCTCTCTCTCTCTCTATCTCTCTCATAAACATATATATATATATATATATATATATGTATGGAAAAGGAAAAACCAAGAGATATGTTTTTATATATTCATCAACGTTTCGTCTTTATTGTAACACAAGTACATCGAAATAGTGGGTTGACATGATGGGTTGATAAGGAAAAGTAGTAGCCGTGGCTACTAAGAGGGCTGAACGAGGGTCCAGGCTGCGAGAAGTCAGTCAGTAGCAAAGAGTGAAATGAATATGGAAAGCTTTGAGTGGGTACCATTAAGGCAGCAGTGAAAAAGGGGGAAGCGTGAGAGTTAGTGAATTTGCCTTAGGGTGGAGGAGAGGGGGGGCTGAGGTTTTTGTCGTGGTGAGGTGTGGCATGGATTTTAAGGGGCTGGGGAAAGAGGAGGGAGGGGGGGGACTTTGTGTGTTTGGTATGTAGAGGGTATCATAGTTTTAGAAAAAGATTTGAAGAAATGAAGATAACTTGAAAATAGGCAGAGGGTGGGTAAGAGTATATATGTAGGTATGTATACATATAATAAATATTTGTTTTTGTTTATTATCTATGTATGTATACGTTTCGTCCTTTATAATCGGGACTCATCAGCATAGAGATATAACTATTCACAACTGATCATGCGATTCTGAGTATGTAAAAAACTCAAATCCCGACATCTAGAACCACTGGGCCACCGCTAAACAGCGAATAAACAGTGATAATTTTAACACTTTATCTGGCGGCTTGATATATATATATATATATATATATATATATATATAATCGAGGCAAGGTAAACATCCACAGGATAGGAATCCAAAGAATTTCAACTGGGCTTAGAAAAAGTGCTGAAGAAGATATTTTATATATATGATTATTTTCTAACCACGTAACTTTCCAAATTATAAATTTCCTTTTCTTTTCTCCCCCATTTCATTCTTCCCAAATATGATCTGAGGTAAGGATCAGGTTTTAATTCTGCCTGATGAGATCTCTTTCTAACAGCTGTTGATAGATAACATCGACATGCCAGTGTCTCAGATTTTGTACATGTTGGTATAAATAAAAATAATCACACACATATATATATATATATATATATATATATATATATATATATATATATATATGGGTGAGTGTGTTTCATCAGCAGACAGCTGTTTCATTGTTTCACATCTCATCAATGTGGCTAGATATAACAAGGGCATCAACCCTGAGATTCAAAACTCAGACACCGGGCCACTACTAACCATGATCACTTGGTGTAGGATATCTTACGATCTGCGCTAACGAACCCGCTGCTGGGATGAAAAGAACTTATATTTTAAAAATTAATTGATCTGTCTCTTCTACGATCCTCCTACAACCCAGTTGTTTCAATTAAGATCAAAATGAAGTTCAGCAAGTTCTCTGATATCCCTTATCCATCGCAATGTCTTTAATCCTTATCCATCGCAATGTCTTTAATCCTTATCCATCGCAATGTCTTTAATCCTTATCCATCGCAATGTCTTTAATCCTTCTCCATCGCAATGTCTTTAATCCTTATCCATCGCAATGTCTTTAATCCTTATCCATCGCAATGTCTTTAATCCTTATCCATCGCAATGTCTTTAATCCTTATCCATCGCAATGTCTTTAACCCTTATCCATCGCAATGTCTTTAATCCTTATCCATCGCAATGTCTTTAATCCTTATCCATCGCAATGTCTTTAATCCTTATCCATCGCAATGTCTTTAATCCTTATCCATCGCAATGTCTTTAATCCTTATCCATCGCAATGTCTTTAATCCTTATCCATCGCAATGTCTTTAATCCTTATCCTCAAGTGGCTCCTAGGCCTTGATAAGTGGTTACTCATTAGTAAAAAAAAAAATGTATGCCTTATTTTTTTTTCATCTTTTTAATAGGATTTTAAGGTTTAACCCAAATTGTTATAACTAATTATAACTAATTTTTTTGAACTTGTATTAAATCTCTATCTATAAAATCATTTTAATGCATTTTTATGTTATATTATATGGATATACGGGAATTGTAAAAGAAAAGTTTAAATCCGGTGAGAAAAACAATAAATCGTATATGTGTGTATATATATAATATTTATAAATAAATATTAAATTATTAATACCTACAGACGCTAGCGTTTCAAACTTATAGCTCTCATCAGTGCAGGAAAGTAACAATTTCAGACGGTCGAGAGGCGCGTACCCAGTTCACAGAGCAATCGCCATATCCACTCGCCCAACGGAAACTGTCACGTATTAAAGGGAAATTAAGATCTATATGTACCTAGAAACGGGCACAGATAGAAGACTAGTCGAGAGTGTTCAACGAACGTATCTGGACTTTGCATTAGAGCTATTTGACAGTCTATTTTTAACATCCCCGAGAGTGCTTAACTTTAATTTCTTAAAGGGGCTTAATATAATATTTATAAATAAATATTAAATTATTAATACCTACAGACGCTAGCATTTCAAGCTTATAGCTCTCATCAGTGCAGGAAAGTAACAATTTCAGATGGTCGAGAGGCACAAACCCAGTTCACAGAGCAATAAGCAGTATCGTTTGAAGGCGATGACAATGCATTGGTTAGGTAACACCGACGATACATGAAATGGTAAACAGGAATGACAATATTGAGAAATCAATAGTTTTCAAATAATTTTTATTTTATTTACAAATGTGCTATTATCGAACCATGATTGTAGGGTTGGTGTGTGTTCCTTTTGAATTTTCGAGGGAAGACCTCACCTTCAGAAAATAAAATACAACCACTCATCTGAGTGTGTTCAAGCCAGTAGCAGGGGCCGGAAATTATAGGTTATTTTTGTGACAGGTTCGTTTAGTTGTTAGTAGATTAAGTCTTTGGTGTAGTTACAATATTTAATGCTTCCGAAACTGTGAATCTTTAAATACATAAGGATTTTCAAGCCAGAGATAGCGTTCTTCCGACAATTTAAATGCTTTCAAATTCCCACAGTTAAACTGTTTCAGAATTTTTGAGATTTCCAAAACTTGATGTCCTAATAAGGGCAAACCTGGTTCGGGCATGTTGAAAAAAGCAAGGGGTATATCAGCACATGCAGAGACCTAAGGCTGTGCGCCCTAGGAAGACATGGAAAGAAACCATCAAACAAGACCGTAAACTGGCAAATCGACACAGTCAATCTCCACAATCGTGATCACTTGAGACTTAGCATAAGAACAGCCAGACAACGTCGAGCCTCTTGTCAAAGGGAACATAGACAATAAACCTGGATAGTGAGTGAGTGAGGATTGAGAATTTGGATTATTCGGACTACAGTTCTCATCTTAGATGTTAGTCTCACGACATTTCGGTCGAACACTGGAATCTGTACGGAATTTCGAACGGAACCATTTATTTAATCCACGTGTGTAGCTTGCTCTCGTTCCCTCATCCATGAACGGGTAGAAGCCTTAAATAATTCATAATTGTATTTTTAGTATCGCCCACACTAAGGATTGAACCATGAACCTCCAGAAGATTGTCACTTAGAACTGATTGTCACTTAGCACTTATATCCGTTACGCCACAGATCCTTGCGGAACGTGAGCAAGCTACCCCCATGGATTAAATGAAGGGTTCTGTTCGAAATTTTATACAGATTCCTAGAGTTCGACAGGGCACACCTGAAGAAGGTCGGAGGTTACATCGGCCGAAACGTAAGAATAACATCCAAGATGAGAACAGTAGTCCGAATAATACAACCATTAATTAAATATCTGTCTTAAAGTATGTCGTAGTTAATTTTTTTATAATCTGCAAGTTCGATGATTGCTTATGCGGGCTGTTTATATTTTTAGCGTCCCAAATTAACGCTGTAAAACTTTGTAAAATGTTTCATTTTCATAATTTGTACATTTTATGAAGAAAATCTCATTTAAAAAATATTTATTTTGTATAAAGAGTAAATAAATAATACTCGTTAAATTATCTTCGGTTGTGAAGTGTTTTGTAATCAGCGAACATGCTTAAAAAATCAAAATGAATTTATTTTAAAAATAAAAGTACTTTATATTTCTTATAAAACTATAACTAATTTAATTATGGTAATGGTGTTTGAAGTATTTTTTTTTTTTTGGGAAGTGTTGCGTTATTATTCTCGTTAATTAAATCGCTAGATTAATACAACTATATCAAATTTAATGATTATATAAATGTTTATAATCTGTAAGTTGGATAAGACAAAGGACCCATAAAAGAAAGGCTTTCAACTTAATGGACAATATTTTTTTGTTTAAATATTTAATTCATGCTCTCTCTCTCTCTCTCTCTCTCTCTCTCTCATACTCTTCCCTCTCTCTCTCTCTCATACTCTTCCCTCCCTCTCTCTCTCTCTCTCTCTCTCTCTCTCTCTCATACTCTTCCCTCTTTAGAACAAACAGCATTAGTCAATCAAAATGCTTCAAATATGAATACCAGTTAATCAACAAAAATTGTCTATTACTAAATATGTTCCCGGTTCTTTATGACGGTGTGTAGTAGTACATTTTTAAGATAGAAATGCTGATCATACCTTATGGGGTATAATATCATTAATCAGAAAGAAAATTGTCAATAATATTAAAATCGATTAGAAATAGAACTTTATTAAAAAAACAAAAAAACAGTCGAAACAGAATTAAATATTTAGAATGAAACAAAATTATTGATGCTATAGGAAGTAAGATATTAATTACGAAAAAAAAACGAGAAACAGATTCACTCTACTTTATATATAAAATATATATACATATTTTTAGCTTTCTGACTTTTTTTTTTAGCTTTCTGACTTTTTTTTTAGCTTTCTGACTTTTTTTTTTTAGCTTTCTGACTTTTTTTTAGCTTTCTGGGTTGTTTTTTTAGCTTTCTGGTTTTTTTTTAGCTTTCTGATTTTGTTTTTAGCTTCTATTAGTTTTTTTGTGATTTAGTAATGGCAGAAGTTCCCTGAATTTACTTCATCCACTCCTAATTATTTGAAACCCACTAGCACCTGCTCCACCCTATGCTCCAATGTTATCAGCAAGGTAACAAAATTTTGTGACAACCTCAATAGCCTCACCATCCAGATATACTTTCTCCACATCTGAGTTCTCATCCATCTCTATTGTCTTACACTTCTTGTACACAAACTGGTTATTGTCTCTCAACCTATTAGTAATTATATGGGTACATTTTTTTTTTTTGGTATTAAATAACCCGAAGGTTACAAAAGAAAACAAATTAAACCAATTGTGTTCTTGTGTTTTTAGGTTGGATGTTTTTTTTATATATATTTATTTTATTTATATTCTGATTTTTTTAATGTTTTTTTATATATATTTATTTTATTTATATTCTGATTTTTTTCATGTTTTTTTTTTATATATTTATTTATTTTATTTATATTCTGATTTTTTTAATGTTTTTTTTATATATATTTATTTATTTTATTTATATTCTGATTTTTTTCATGTTTTTTTTTATATTTATTTATTTTATTTATATTCTGATTTTTTTTAATGTTTTTTTTTATATATTTATTTATTTTATTCATATTCTGATTTTTTTCATGTTATTTTTTATATATTTATTTATTTTATTTATATTCTGATTTTTCTCGTTTTTTTTTTTATATTTGATGCAAATTTATTCTTTTCTCCGTCTTTTTGTTCCTTTGTAGTTGTATATAATGGATTTCGTGACAACTCACTTATTTTCCCACGTCTTGTAGCGTTTTTGTATGAATTAGTCGACCACTCACCGTAAACTCATTATTTAAAATGAATAGATATAAAAACAGGATTGGTAGAATTGGTACATAGAACCTTCAATATTCTGCTCTGACTCTTATATTTATACTATTTTTGTACTCCGGCTCCTGTGCATAGGGATACTCTTTAAAAGGATGTCTGCATCATAAGGAGTTCAGAATAAAACAAGATAAGCGCAATCTCAAACTGCACTTCTTCTCGCAGCAAGAAATCCAAAACCTGGCAGGTAATGCTAGGGTAAACCGACAGGTGAGAAAGCTCGTTGGCAACCAAAGGTTATATGTACGAGGCGATTGTTCAAACCATCTTTCTCTACGGCGCTGAAACTTGGTCGATGTGGGTTGTTGACCAATTGAAGCTTGGAGTATTATACAACAATTCTCTTCATATCGTCCTGCACTGCCATCACGTCAATCGCATGTCGGTAACTTACCTGCATTAACGACTGAATCTGCAAACACTCTTCTCTGCTGCTTGTTGTCAAGTAGGAGATTTGATCCGAGAAATTCTCTTCCTGCTCCCATTACCCAATTGCCACAAGCACTTTAGTGGACAATTCAAAATCTGGGCAACTACCATCAAGGAAGACCTCGGCAAAATCTCCGAGTTTGTTGGTCTTCGTTGATGTAATAGTGGCCTGGCTTGCCATCTCAGCGGAGCTTGCACTAGACTACCATGCATGGGCTGCTATGGGCAGAGATGCTGTGCTGATTTAGAAGCAATGCTGGGGTAAACAGAGATCCCAAAATATGTAAAGTGAACTACTTCATGATCAAGAACTCATTTATATATTTTTTTTCTTTTTCTTAAAAGCTGAACCCAGATAGGGTTTGGATCGAATCACATTTTTATTCATATGTATAAATATACAAATTAAATTACAAATATATTTATTACATATTTCCTATATTTAATCAACCGAATACTTGTATTTTTTTTAAAGATAATGTTTAAGCTATTTAATTTATTTGTATATTTTTTTTCTTTGTAAATACAACCTCAGTCCGAATATTTCTGAACACGTTTCATATGTTATCATTAGAATCAAATTATTTTATTTTTTCACTTAATAAAAATGATGGGGGGGGGGGAACAATTTCTATACTTGAAACATTCTCTTTCTAAGCAGAAAGAATGGTTGCTGAGACTGAGTGTAATTTCTATTTAATTCTGAGGTTAAATCCAACTCGCCTCACCCATTTCAATATTCCTTTGGTTTCGGATTTTTTTTTAATTTTAAAAAAAAAAAAATTTTTTTAGATGAGGATTGATTATTTATATTACTCGGACTACTATGCTAATCTTGGTTGTTATTTTCACAACGTTTTGCCCGATGTAACCTTTTTTTGAACTTAGGAACTTAATAGTCAAACTCGATAACCTGAATGAAATTCTGAACTGAACCCTTTACTTAATCTACGAATAACGTAAACATTTCTATGCGATCATGGCTGACGAAACGATAACAATCTGCTCTGTGAATTAATTAAAAGGATTCTGTTCCGGTTCCCGAGTTCGACATGGAGATTCTCCAGTTCAAAAACATGCACCTGAATATGGTCGAAGGTGTCATCAGTGGAAATGTGTATATAACAACAAAGATGAGAATAGTAGTCTGAATCATCCATTTATCTAGTATAAATCAACTTTTTTTTCTACCCCTTTTTCATATTCATATCATCTAACATATAAAGTTATCCTGTAGGATTTTCAAAACCAGACCCCAAATAGCGTTTAAGCTGACAAATTAAACTTAGCTTCTGACTCGCTATTTTCATTTAATTTTTGAAAATACTCGGTCCAGCCGATTTAGCTGCTAATATGAGACATATTTTTAAATGTCCTAAAAATAAAAATCAGCAAGGGACATAGCTCATATAACCGTTCATATAACCGTTGTCTACCTTTTTATGAATAATTTTTTTATTTTGGCTACTGCGTTTCCCGAGATTCCGTGAACTCATTTTAGTTTTTAATTTATAAACTTATACAGTTTATAAATTAAAAACTAAAATGAGTTCACGGAATCTCGGGAAACGCAGAGTAGATACAACTGGTGAATAATAAGTTGTTTTTTTTTGTTTTTTTGCTATCATTTTTTTTTTTGTTGTTTTTTAGCTATCATTAAATTCTGTAAACCACCTAAAACTATTCAAGTATATTAATTGTATATTTCCTATTTTGAAATGTTACTATTATTTCTATTACCAGGTAATAATATACCGTTAAAATTTGTTGGAAATTGTAGTTGATAAAGAATTCCTCCTGACTCTCCACCTCTCTCTCTCTCTCTCTCTCTCTCTCTCTCTCTCTCTTTCTCTCTCTCTCTCTCTCTTTCTTTCTCTCTCTTTCTCTCTCTTTCTCTCTCTTTCTCTCTCTCTCTCTCTCTTCTCTCTCTCTCTCTTTCTCTCTCTCTCTTTCTCTCTCTCTCTCTCTTTCTCTCTCTCTCTCTCTCTCTCTCTCTTCTAACCCCAAACTCACGTAGAAGTGCATAATTTTTCTACTTTTTTTTTTAATTACTATTTTGAAATTATAAATTATTTGCTTTTATTCCTTTTTAAACCTTAGCAGATTATATAGATATATATATAAAGACTATATAGATTATATAGATATATATATAAAGACTATATAGATTATATAGATATATATATAAAGACTATATAGATTATATAGATATATATAAAGACTATATAGATTATATAGATATATATAAAGACTATATAGATTATATAGATATATATAAAGACTATATAGATTATATAGATATATATAAAGACTATAGATTATATAAATATTTCATATATAAAAGAATTTCTTTCTTTGGTAAGCTGTTTTGTTTTGTTTTTTTCCTTAAGTGTTTCGTATCGTTAATGTGTATTTTAAAATCACTATTTCTTGAAATTAATCTGAAGATCAGAAACATTTCTACATTCGAGCGAAAACTTAAAAAGAATTAAGATATGGTTTCTTTTTGCTTTTATGCTTTTTATATTCGAAAAAAAGAAACAAAGAAAAATCAGAAATGAGTGAGCGTACTAATCTTCGGAACTTTCCAGTCTGAATGTTTGCAGGAATTTATTCACCGATTCAAATTATTACAAGAGTACTGTGTGATGATGTATGGAAGTGAGGGTTGAGGACATGCGTTGCATGGAGAGAAATGATATGATGGATGTGTAATATGAGTCTTGAAGACAGGCTTATTTCTTATGAGCTCAGAGGAAGGTTAAATCTGGACAGTGTAGAGAGATGTGTGCAGAAGAATAGATTTCGATGGTATGGCCACGTTGAGAGTTCTTGGGTTAGTAGATGTAGAATAGTTGAGGTAGCAGGTTCAGTTCACAGGAAAACATGGGAGGACGTGATAAAAATGGACTTGAGGGATAAATAAAGATCTGGCCGGAGAAAGTTAGTTTGGAAGTCAATTTCTTAAAGCCTGGACACATACCAGTATGTAAAATGGACGTTAAACCGAACATGATGATGATGATGACAATGTATGCTAAATACTTTTGGCAATGTAATAGATGCGTAATATGAGTCTTAAAGACAGGCTTAGTTCTGGTGAGCTCAGAGGAAGGTTAAATCTAGACAGTATTTAAGAGATGTGTGCAGAACAGGAAACTTCAATGTTATGACCACGTTGAAAGAATGGATGAGAGTTATTCGATTAGTAGATGTAGGACAGTTAAGGCAGCAGGTCCAGTTCACAGGTCAAGGTCGAGGAAATGATAAAAAAAATGGATTTGAGAGAAAGAGGGATAAATAAAAACCTGGTCAGAGATAGGTTAGTTTGTAGTTAATTTCTACAACTTGTCCAACACATGTCAGCATGTAAAACGTATGTGAAGATGATGATGATGATGACGATGTATGCTAAATACTTTTGGCTATGCAGTTTTCAAATGAGCAATGAACCCTGTATATTTACTATCCCTAGAAGGGGTGACATGTGTAGGACAAAAAATTAAATTTACAAGGGGAACATGACTGGACTTTCATAACAGTTAAGATAGCAGGTCCAGTTTACGGGGAGTGGGGGGGGGGGATGGTAAGAAAAACATGGGAGAAAGTGATAAGGATTGACTTGAGAGAAAGAGTGATAAAGACCTGGTCAGAGATAAGTTACTTTGAAAGTCAAATGGCATGTAAAACGGATGGTGAAAAAATATGCAATATCACTAGAATAGTCGATTACATTCACTGAACTATTTACATTATACTTAAAAGAGGTTGGGTGTAGAAAGAACGAAACATGAGATTAAATTTATTCTTTACTTTTTATTAATTGCAAAGATTTATCATTTTTTTTTTTAATGTTCGCTGCTCAATGTACGTTCAACATGTGTGGATGTACATTCAGCTATGTCGTTTCCAGCATTTGGAAATAGTTATGTTGGTACGTCGAAAACTCACTAACATTCTCTTATGTTGATGCTCTGACGTCAACTGGAAAATCTCTCTGGCGGTTAATGAACTCGTTGCTTTTTATCTCAATCGGTCGGCTCCTAGACTTGTTGATTAGACCGGGGGGGGGGTAAACTTTCCGATTTGTTGGTCAACATTCGATTATTGTTCTATTCTAAAAAAATTTTTTTTTTACTTATGCAGGCGTAGTTGTAACGAATTGATCTTTGTATCTCCCATTTCCACTTTGTGAGCGTTGCTATTAGCAAGAGGAAAAACAAGGAAAGAAAATAATAAAGCAAACAGAAAATAATGAAGCAAACAGTAGCTCATTTCGAACTTGCCGCATCAACATTAGCTTCAATAATCATTTATCTAAGTAGTACTTTATATCGAACGACTGCAACAAATTCTCACTTTAAAAAAAATTCATTATGTTCATTTATTTTTTATTTATTACTTACCTGATGAATATTCATGAGTCTAAGAAACGAAGGTCCCCAAAATTCATGTAATATATATATATATATATATATATATATATATATTTATCCATCCAAACATTGTTAAAAATAACAGAATTCGTCTGATTAATTATCCTTTTATTACTTTTTCAATTTTTCTGATGGTCTTTTTTGTATTAAAATAAAAAAAGTGTTCCATAGGTTTCACGAACGTTTTTGATTGTCTCTGCCCAACTTTCTCTTTCTCTCTCTCTCTCTCTCTCCCGCTTTCTCTTTCCTTTTTTCTCTTTTTACTTTCTCTCTCTCTTTCCCTTATTTTCCTCTCTCTTTCCCTCTCTCTCTCTCTTTCCCTCTTTCTTTCTCTTTTTCTCTTTCTTTTTCTCTTTCTATATCTTTCCCTCTGCTCTCTTTCACTTTTCTCTTCACCCTTTCTTTTTCTCTCTCTCTTTCTCGCCTTTTCTCTTTCCCTCTTTCTCTTTCGCCTTCTCTTTCTTTTTCTTTTTTCCCCTCTCTTTCCCTCTTTCTTTCCCTCTTTCTTTCTCTTTCCTTTTTTTTATCTTTCCTTTTCTTTCTTTTTCCCTTTTTTTTTCTCTTTCCCTTTTTCTTTCTCTTTCCCTTTTTCTTTCTCTTTCCCTTTGTTTCTCTTTTTATCTCTCTCTCTTCTCTCTATCTCTCCCATTATCTCTATCTCTCTCTCTCTCTCTCTCTCTCTATATATATATATATATATATATATATATATATATATATATATATATATATATATTTACTATAACCAGGTCAGGGTCACACTAACTCCACTGGCGAAAGATTTGTAAATGTATCTTATCTGGTTTCTGACTTTTCGCCTGACACACGCACCGAACTACATAATAATAATAATAATAATAATAATAATAAATGCTCCTAATCTTGCGTTTTTGCTCAATAAGGAAATGCGTTGTTGTTGTTGTTGTTTTATGAATGATTTTTCTTGTTCGCACGTGGCGTTCTATATTAGCACGCCATGTAATCGCCCCACCACGCATAAAAGTTGTACATAAATTTCAGCGCCATGCAATATGATCCGACAAGTGGTATATCATTTTATCTGCCACACATGTAAGTAAACGTCCATTTATTGCATCCAAATATTTGTTTAGTAAAATTAATGTTTACTTTCCTTATTCAAATTATTTTAAATGTAAAAGATGTTGACATTTGCTCGCTCAATCCTCATTTAAAAACGAGACAAAGATGTTTCATTTATTTGCAGTGAAATAAAAACAAGAAGAAAAAAAAAAGTCGATTCAAGCAAAGTTTTATTTGTTGAAATCAAAACTACTGAAACGAACTTTCTGTTCTTTCTCTGTGTGGCTGGCGTGAGGCAAAATTTCCATACACAGTTTCTTTCTTAGAACTTACCATCTGTGACACACATTACTGCGGGACTACTTCCTTGCAGACTACAACACGGTCATTTTCAAATGCAATGTCAACAAATACTTGTCATAAACCATCCTCATAAGTAGTTATTTATTTACCTCCCACAGCGGCAAGATGTGACACAAGGTCGGAAAGTGGGATTTGAAAAGCCAGCGCTCGAGAAGGTGAGCACTCTGGCCTACAAAAAATGCCTGGGCAGCCCCGTCGGGATTCCCAGGTAGGGGTGCCTCAGGCAGTAAGCAATAAACTTACTCCTCCCCAAAGAGGGAAGGCAAAGCCTGGGAGGGTGGACCTCCTAGAACTGCACAGGACAACCCCACAGACCGGTGTCATCAAGCCCCGAAGGCCAAGACGGTACCGGTCTATGGGGTGCAGTATTCATCGGAACAGATACTACACTGTGATCCTAGACAAAAGGCCAAGAAGTAATCAAATTTTGTTCATTCCATTCATCATTTTTCAATCCTCTCATAATATTCTTCATCATTTAACTGACAATCCATCCATCTCATTAACCCTTATCCTCGAGTGGCTTTTGCCGTTGCTAAGTAGATAAACGTAACCAAATTTAACCTCCATTTCTTTCATTTACTCTGGCTCCCTCTAATTATTAGTTCTTACTCACTATGAGTTCTCACACGAGTTTTTTCAAGTGTTCCCTGGACTCTGAATTACAAGTCGTCTCCCAAAATTTCAAGTACTCCCCACTTCTTTCTATCGCTGTTGCAAATCACTTTGCGCTATCGCAACGGTCGCTTACCATCGAGTTCTCATTGATAACGGTTGTTGGTTCTCTCGAATTTAGGTAACTATAAACCTCCTCAGAGTGCCAATACTTTCCATGCCCTTCCAGTGGAGGTCTGAATGGTGATCTTTCCATCCTCCTTCACTCTACGCAATTATTTTGTATGGTATC
Organism: Sepiola atlantica; assembly: GCA_963556195.1. Lineage (NCBI taxonomy): Eukaryota > Metazoa > Mollusca > Cephalopoda > Sepiida > Sepiolidae > Sepiola > Sepiola atlantica. The sequence goes on along the minus strand of OY744541.1, from coordinate 24,565,464 downwards.
AACAGATGACGATACCATTACATGTTTTTTTTGGGGGGGGGGGGGAGAGAGATTAAGAGAGAGAATAATTTCTACTGTTGTAGTTTCAGTTTCCTTGGTTTCGTATACTGTTCCTTGTGTGTTTCTACTTGTTTTTACATTGTCATTCTATTTAAGTTTATCTTTGAATGGTCGACATAATCTGGTTATGTGAGATGGTTTCTACACTCCATGGTTTTTCTTAATATTTCAGCTGTTTTCATCGGTGCCATGCTTTGTATGGTGTCTGTTTTCCCTTTGATTCCAATTTCTTTTCTTTCTTTTTTTTTTTTTTTCAAAGTTTTTCAGAACTGTTCCTAGTGCCCATACTATTATTGGCGTAATACCAATAATAGTTGGATCACTAGGAACAATTTCACTCGAAGCGGTCTTCATGTCACATATTCCCTTCAATTCTTTGTCAAGCTCCATTTAGTCGCTTACTTTTCATCTTGTAACTGATGAAATCGTGAAATCCATTTTGAATTTTTTTTTCATATTGTTGACTATTATCATGTCCGGTCTTCTTGCTTGGATGAGTTTGTCCGTTTGTATGTCCATGTTTCAATGGATTTTATGTCTTTCATTTTCAAATACTGGCTCCGGTTTTTGCTTGTAACATTTGTGCATTCGTTTGCATAGTTCTACGTGGATCACCTTCCCAACCCAGTATATCCATTTGGATTAGTCTGTCGTATGATGTGACTTACCGTTTCGTCTATTTGTCCACATAGTTTACATTTTTTTTTATTAGAAATCGCTCCAGACAAGACATGCAGCCACTTGATGCAAGGAGCAAAAAAAAAATTTTTTTTTAGACACTTTAAGTCAAGAACTAGCCAACGATAAGTGTTAGATGGATAGATTCTGACCCATAAAACAACAATTCTTCCCCCCTTTGTCAGAAACATCGCTCATGAAAAAGGACAAAATAAGGGAAGCGAGAGTAACATTTACTGGTTTTGTGTAACTTGACTTTTATATAGTTTGTCCTGATCACATTGTTTTGTACGACTGTTAGTAGTGATTCCGTTTTTCTGTTCAAGTCTCCTTTTCGTAGCCATGTCCACAGGTTTTTGTGCGCCACTTCTTTGTTTATGTAGCTGCTTCTCCTTCCCCATTTTTCTTTTCTCACCTTTTTGTTTCCCGTTTCGCTGCTCTTTGTACTGTTCATTTTGGCTTTTGTGGTGGTAATCAGCCTTTCTATTATTATTATTATTTACTCACTAGGAGTTTTTACATGTCATTATCAGTGATTGTTCATTTACCATAAATAGTGGTGTTTCGTGGAGTCCGAGTGAAAACAAGTCTTCCCAGATTTCCAGCACTTTCTGTGTTTTTTTTGTTTTTTTCGATAACTTGCAAATAATTTTGCATTATTGCAAAAGCTGTTTACCATTGATTTCTTGCTGGCAACGACCGTTTGTCTTCTCTGGAATTTGAGAGGTAATAAGTCTCCCTAAGGTACCAGTACATCACTTTTTTGGGGGGGAGGGGGGGCAGTTTATGAAATTTCTTGCCGTTTCTATTCTGTTGTTGTTGTTATTATTATTATTTTATTATTATTTTTATTATTTTTTTAATTTATTATTATTTTATTTATTATTATTATTATTATTATTATTATTATAACAACTTCTGAATTGTAAGAAAGACAAAATATTTTCACTTTTATTTTATTTTTTGCTTTCTTTTAATGTTTTTCTCTCGAACTTTGGAAATTTTTTCTGTCATTATTTATCTGCCTCTTTTTGCGATTTGAAAACTGATTTTTAATCTTTTTTTTCCAAAGTAATTCGACATTTCTGAACATGAAAACGCATTTCTTTTTTATTTGCAATAACGATAAATCTCTTGTTTGCCATCACGTTCATTTATTTCGATTTTTTTTTTTTGTTGTTGGTTTCATAAATCACTTTCAGTTTGGAATATCAGAATGGTAAAAAGAAACGGCGCATTCATTTCAATGCGAGTTGCACTATGCACTCGTTGATTTACCCCCTCCCCTCCCCCGCTTTTTAAATTTTTTTACAACTTATATTCACATCAAATAATGTAAGGGCCAGATTAATAGGGGCATCTTCAGTAGGGAGTTGTGCAGCGAGATGTTTGTTCACATTAAATTTTAATTTCTGCATGTTGTTACAGTCGGGAAGACAGGGAGAAGGGAAGGAATTCCAAAGGCAAGCAGTTTCAGGATAGAAGCTATTAGAGTAAAATCCGGCATCCTTGGACCTCTACAGCGAAGGGGTGGGATTTTGCTAATTGTCAGGTTGGTCAGAGTGTATTTACACTGAGGGAGCACAAGTGCAGCAGATTCGTCGGAGCACATTCCGTGAAAGTACTTGTAAGACAAGCACAGGGGGTGAAACATTGCGGCGATGGGACAGGAGTTAGAGCTTGGTAGACAGTGTGGGACCTATTAGATTATAGGCTCTTTTTGGACCCTGTCTAAGAGGGAGAGGCTCGTGGTTGGTGCACCAGCCCAGATGTGGCAACAATACTCCATGCATGGGCGAATGGTGGCTTTGTAGAGATATAGAATACTGGCAGGTGTGACAAGTTTTCTAGCATGGTAGAGGGATCCCACCTTCTTTGCAGCAGACTTGGCAGTATCTTCTATGTATTTATTCCAATTCATGTTGCCTGTGAATGTTAGACCGAAGAGTTTATTACTATGCTTGAAATTGGTTCACTAAATCTGTTTAGAACCTAATTTGAAAAAAGAAAAGAAAACAAACGCTTAGTCAAATCAAATTAATAATCAAAATAGCTGGGATTGTGAAGTTAGGGTAATTCTTCAGTCAAAGTTCTCAGAAATCTCCAGTGGGGAATTCAAACTCTCCTGTAGATAATTCAAACTCTCCATAATTCCATATATTAATGTTAATCTGTTCTGTAAAATAAACCTGACTTTAAAAAAAAAAATTAATTGAAAATGTCTTTAATTTTATTTAGAAAAATTGTTGATTATTGATTTACTCCTCTCCAGCAGTTAGGCACAAGGCCAGTTTTTATCTTACTCCCACAAGTAAGATGTGACCCAAGGTCGGGTCGGGAAAGTGGGGTTTAAAAATTGCCTGGGCAGCCCCGTCGGCATTCCCCGGTAGGGGCGCCTCAGGCAGTAAGCAATAAAGTTACTCCTCCCCAAAGAGGGGAGGCGAAGCCTGGGAGTGTGCACCTCCTAGAACTGCACAGGACAGACCCATAGACCGGCGTAAATCAAGCTCCGAAGGCCAAGACAATACCAGTCTATGGGGTGCAGTATCCATCGGAACAGATACTACACTTTGATCTTAGCCAAAAGGCCAAGAAAATTGTTGATTAGATGACGTTGCATGTTTTAAAGATTTCAACGAAGGGAAATATTTGTTTGTTTTTAAATTGTTAATAATATGAGCACACGTTTTTCAGTTCCATCTCCTACCGCTTCCTCGTCTTCATACCAACTACCGAGTGTAGGGCAAAACATTCCGAAGGGTTTATAGAAACTGTCAATGGTAGATTTTAATTTTGAGCAATGCTAAAATGAAATGTTAATTTTTTTTGTGTATGGAAGTGAAACCTAGTCGGTGAGAGTTGAGGACACGTGTTGTATGGAGAGAAATGATATGATGTATGTGTAATTTGAGTCTTAAAGACAGGATTAGATCTACAAAGATTAAATCTTGACAGTATAGGGATATAGGTGCAGAACGGGAGACTTTGTTCATATGATCATGTTGAAAGAATGAATGCGAGTTGTTGGGTTAGTAAATGTAGAACAGTTGTTGTAGCAGGATCAGTTGGTAGGGGAAGGCTAAGGAAAAGATGGAAGTGGTAAGGATCGATTTGAGAGAAAGAGGAATAAAGACCTGGTCAGAGATAGGTTAGTTTAGAAATCAATTGATAAAAACCGTTCAACACATGTCAGCATGAAAAACGGATTTTAAACCGAATATGATGATGAATTATTTACATACTAGCAGGAAGACTCGGTGTTGCTCGGGAATGAATGAGGATTCTTGTCCTTTTGCGCTCAGCCCATAACACCATACTATGTTTTTTATTTTATTTATTTATTTTTTTTTTACATTTTATATATGGTACTCAATTTTTCAATTAGAAACTAAAATCGCTGATGAGACCATACTAATGGCAATATCGAGTAAAGACTTTCAAAAACTTTTTGACGTAGTAGTTAAAGAAAGCGAAAGATACGGATTACAACTGAATGGTAAAAAGACCTTTGGCATGACGATTTCTGGAAAACCTCGAATACCCGCCTGTGAAATCAAGATTGGAGACACTGCAGTCTCGCAAGTAAAATCATTTAACTACCTTGGGTCAGTGATAACATCAGATGAAAGGTGTAGGGCAGACGTAAAATCTAGACTTGCCCAGTCAAAGAGTGCGTTTATGAAGATGTCTTCTGTTCTTCAGTCTCGTACCATCTCGCTAGAGACCAGATTGAGGATACTCCGAGCATACGTTTGGTCCATTCTACTTTATGGATGCAAGACTTGGACTATATGTCCTAAATTAGAAACTAAACTTTATTCCGTGGAGACATGGTTTATTCGCCCGATGCTGAATATCAACTGGAAGCAGCATCTAACCAATGAGACGGCGTGGAGGCGATTTGGATACAAACCTGAGGCAATTAATGCAGACTTTAATAAAAAGACAAATGACTTTGATCGGCCATATATATAGACACTAAGACTCGAACATTTAGTTCTTACTGGTAGAGCGTGTAACCTGAGGCAATTAATGCAGACTGTAATGAAAAGACAAATGACTTTTATCGGCCATATATATATATATATATATATATATATATATATGTTTAAGTCCTTTGTGCCTATATATATATATATAGATAGATAGATATATAGAGAGAGAGAGACAGAGAGAGAGACACACAAAGGACTCAAACATTATTTATATATATATATATATATATATATATATAGACACAAGGGACTCGAAGATTTAGTTCTTACTGATAGAGTGCCTGGCTGTAAGTGAGTGGGCAGACCAAGATATAAGTTTATGGACAATATGTGTAGGTGGACGAACCGGAATGCAATGGGACTATTTTGTTCAATGGATAATAGGACAATGTGGAGGACCATTGTCGCCGACGCCTTATGAAGGCAGGGTCGTCCATAATGATGATTCAGTTTTGGGCTTGGGGCCCAATAATGTACTGATCCTTAATTGGGTGGGAAGAGGCATAAGCAAAGTGATGTTAATTGAAATAATTCCATCGAGGCGGTTAATATTAAAACTATTATTCTTATTTGTTAATTTCTATAAATTTCAATTCATAAGTAAAATTTTTAAACAAGTAAAATGTTGTATTCTCTTTTTATGGATGCCAAGCCCAATCGCAGACCCCACAAAATGAAACGTTTTTATCAAAGTATTCTGGGTAATGTAGTTTCAGAATGTATCTGGTTCTGGAAGTCTATCTCCAAAACCCTAAGAGGAATGTGTGAATAGGCGGACGTGCTACAACTGATTATATAATAGATGCAAATAAAAAATTTTGATTTAAAAAAAAAAAATTTTTTTACATTTTGTTATTTATCATTGATTGTTATTCAATAATCTATTTTGTGAACCATCATATTTTTAACTATTAGTGAATTCATCATATCAGTAATGATGTTATATATTTTTTGTGACTTCTAAGGAAGCTTGAATGAATAATACAAATCGGGTTGACAAAGGACGTTGTGACTGCAAGGCGGGGTTGACGAAGGACGCCGTGACTGCAAGGCGGGGTTGACAAAGGAGGCGGGGTTGACAAAGGACGCCGTGACTGCAAGGCGGGGTTGACAAAGGACGCCGTGACTGCAAGGCGGGGTTGACAAATGGCGCCGTGACTGCAAGGCGGGGTTGACAAAGGAGGCGGGGTTGACAAAGGACGCCGTGACTGCAAGGCGGGGTTGACAAAGGACGCCGTGACTGCAAGGCGGGGTTGACAAAGGAGGCGGGGTTGACAAAGGACGCCGTGACTGCAAGGCGGGGTTGACAAAGGAGGCGGGGTTGACAAAGGACGCCGTGACTGCAAGGCGGGGTTGACAAAGGACGCCGTGACTGCAAGGCGGGGTTGACAAAGGACGCCGTGACTGCAAGGCGGGGTTGACAAAGGACGCCGTGACTGCAAGGCGGGGTTGACAAAGGACGCCGTGACTGCAAGGCGGGGTTGACAAAGGACGCCGTGACTGCAAGGCGGGGTTGACAAAGGACGCCGTGACTGCAAGGCGGGGTTGACAAAGGACGCCGTGACTGCAAGGCGGGGTTGACAAAGGACGCCGTGACTGCAAGGCGGGGTTGACAAAGGACGCCGTGACTGCAAGGCGGGGTTGACAAAGGACGCCGTGACTGCAAGGCGGGGTTGACAAAGGACGCCGTGACTGCAAGGCGGGGTTGACAAAGGACGCCGTGACTGCAAGGCGGGGTTGACAAAGGACGCCGTGACTGCAAGGCGGGGTTGACAAAGGACGCCGTGACTGCAAGGCGGGGTTGACAAAGGACGCCGTGACTGCAAGGCGGGGTTGACAAAGGACGCCGTGACTGCAAGGCGGGGTTGACAAAGGACGCCGTGACTGCAAGGCGGGGTTGACAAAGGACGCCGTGACTGCAAGGCGGGGTTGACAAAGGACGCCGTGACTGCAAGGCGGGGTTGACAAAGGACGCCGTGACTGCAAGGCGGGGTTGACAAAGGACGCCGTGACTGCAAGGCGGGGTTGACAAAGGACGCCGTGACTGCAAGGCGGGGTTGACAAAGGACGCCGTGACTGCAAGGCGGGGTTGACAAAGGACGCCGTGACTGCAAGGCGGGGTTGACAAAGGACGCCGTGACTGCAAGGCGGGGTTGACAAAGGACGCCGTGACTGCAAGGCGGGGTTGACAAAGGACGCCGTGACTGCCAGTCGGGTTTGTGTGTGTGCAAGTAGTTATGGTAAGTTTTCTTAAATGTTCAATTTGTAGAGAATTTCTCTTCACGTTCCAACAATAACTGGCCATCGTCGTTATTAATAAAAATAACTTATTAAAGTTTTTGCCGTCTAATATTGATGATCAATAATAAATAGTAAAATAATGAAAGCGATCAAACGATGGAATTGTGCGGATTCAAATAGTGGGATGGATAGAGAAAAAACACTTGACATGATAAAACTGGGTTTTGAAATCAATCAATTTTTGTATCTATATCAAGTAAAAAAAAAAATCCGACTCTGTAGAAAAAGAATTGTCCGCCGGTGTCATCTTTGAGTTTTAAAAAAAAAAAAAAAAAGTGTCAATGGCCATTTTCTGAGCAGGGATTTTCGTAACTCTGATAACATGAAAACAAATTGGCAACTCAAATTTTTTTTGTTCGAAAACCCGAATGACTCAGTGACGCGAGATTTGTTGCGCGGCTCACTAACGACGAGACAAAACAATGGTGCAATGGTGCACTTATTCGGTGTTGCTCGGGATCTGTTTACTTTCATTTTTATTAGGCTTCCTGTTTTCTTTAACTACCCGTAGGGATCATCAATTATTTGTTAAAAAAATAATTTTTTAATACGATTTTGAAAGTTTAATTTAATTATTTTGGTATTGTTTCGTCGTCATTCATTTTTATATCATCTTATTTCCCCGTTTGTCAGCTTAGCCGTCTTGAGGATTGATTCCGTTGAAATTCCCCCGTCTAAAGATCCTTGTTTGCATCCTAATTTTCTCGGTTCGTACAACTTTCCTCCGGCCTTCCACCCCCAAGATCTCTCTGCATTTTCTCATCCAAGAAGCGTTCCTTTTAACGTGGTCAAACCAACACAGCCGACTAAACGCCAGGAGTACATCTGTTTTTTTTTTTTTACAAAGAAACTGATATGCATTCTGGTGGATTCAATTTCATGATTAAATTATATTTTTAAATAGGATTTTTAAAATTCGTTTTATTTTATGCTATTGTACTTTCGATTTTATTAACCAATTGATTTATATAAAATAAAATTAAAATCATATTTAAGTCACGTAGAGTTGAGAAACACAGGCACACGATAATCTCTGTCATAATTTTATCAATATGAAGAAGATTAAAAAATAAATTTTATTATTTCTTGCGTTTAAAGAAAGCGCATTTTCTGAGAGCGTTCTACCGCATTCCATCTTAACTGCCATCCTGGTCATATTATTTGCTCTCTTCCCTCTCCTTTGGGCCATACTAGCACTGACAACATGTGAAGAAGAAAAGAAGTGTCATCTACTTTTAATAATAAACCTGATGTACCGTAAATAAATATGCTTTCTCGTTTATTTGAAAATTTCGTAAAAATGCATAACAATTTTCTGCTTGTCAAGCAAAGGAAAACGTGAAATTTAACTTGTTTTTATGCAATTATAATTGGAACAAAAACATTTTTGGTCTGTCACACTTCGATCCGTTTCAATAAACGTGAAATTTAACTTGTTTTTATGCAATTATAATTGGAACAAAAACATTTTTGGTCTGTCACACTTCGCTCCTTCTCAATAAAGCATTTACTTTAAAACTACACGCTATAATTTTCATAAAATTTACGTGTTTGTACCTGAATATGTTCTAACAATTTTGGGTTGGATTGACTCAAGATTTTTTAATTTATTTAAAAGTGCGATTTTTTTTTTTTTTTTGTCTATCACACACAAGTCTAGAATAGCATGTTTGTCGGTCTGTTGTGGCCAAGTCTAAGAATAACACGTTTGTTGGTTTGTCATACCCAAGTCTGGTAATAGCACGTTTGTTGGTTTGTCATACCCAAGTCTGGTAATAGCACGTTTGTTGGTTTGTCATACCCAAGTCTGGTAATAGCACGTTTGTTGATTTGTCATACCCAAGTCTGGTAATGGCACGTTTGTTGGTTTGTCATACCCAAGTCTGGTAATAGCACGTTTGTTGGTTTGTCATACCAAGTCTGGTAATAGCACGTTTGTTGGTTTGTCATACCCAAGTCTGGTAATAGCACGTTTGTTGGTTTGTCATACCCAAGTCTGGTAATAGCACGTTTGTTGGTTTGTCATACCCAAGTCTGGTAATAGCACGTTTGTTGATTTGTCATACCCAAGTCTGGTAATGGCACGTTTGTTGGTTTGTCATACCCAAGTCTGGTAATAGCACGTTTGTTGGTTTGTCATACCAAGTCTGGTAATAGCACGTTTGTTGGTTTGTCATACCCAAGTCTGGTAATAGCACGTTTGTTGGTTTGTCATACCCAAGTCTGGTAATAGCACATTTGTTGGTTTGTCATACCCAAGTCTGGTAATAGCACGTTTGTTGGTTTGTCATACCCAAGTCTGGTAATAGCACGTTTGTTGGTTTGTAGTACCCAAGTCTGGTAATAGCACATTTGTTGGTTTGTCATACCCAAGTCTGGTAATAGCACATTCGTCTATCTTACATGTGTGAGTTTAGAAATTAACAGGACCGTTGGTTAGTCTGTCACAGGCGTGCGTTTTGGGAATGGCACATTTATCGCTAGATGCGCAGATTAACTAGATCCATCTTTAAGAATGGATGCATTCTTTTCTTTTAATCTTTTCTGTCTGTATGTCACACTTTCTGTAACGATCACAGATTCCATCAATTATGAGTCCCCATATCTAATAGAACGGTTTGCAGCAAAAAACATTGAGTTCAACAAGGTTATCTGATGTTTTCCTGTCCAATTTTCAATGAAACCATGGGTCACTGACTTTTAATACTGATTAAACTGCACCGTAATGACAAGGCCATGGTCAGATGGATCTGTTTGGTGAAGCCTGAACAATAGAATACCTTTTGGGTCTCGACTCACACAAATCAACTTGAGAAGCCTTGCGGACATTATGGAGAAGAGCAGACTGTGTTGGTTGGGGCACGTTGAGCGCAGCAATAGCTGGATTGCTAAAGTCTGACAGTTGAATGTGCCAGCAGAGAAGACCACCACTGGCAGACCCAAATTGTCTTGGGAGGACGTGGTTAAACCTGATAGGAGAGCCTTGGGTTGGATCCCATCGGGCCTCACGAAAGACAAGAATGGAGAGGAAGACTTAGATTGAGACTAGACAATCAGGCCCCACCCTCACCAGAGGATTAATTGCGGCCTGATTCAACAAATAAACCGGGTGTTGATGGTGATGATGATGATGATGATGATGATGATGATGATGATATCACTTTCATGGTCAAATTATTTTTTCAATAAAAATACGTAGTTTCATATGAATTGTTGACAATATTTTGCTCATTCTGAATTGCGTCAGGATGAAATAACAAAATATATCGGTTTGTACTAATTGCAGACATGAAATAAATGGAAATTAAAATAATCATGTCCATTTTTGCATAGATGGGCACACTGGTTAAAATTCATGTTTGTGTGATGGGCATTACATCAATTATAAGAAACACGCTTAGTTCTACTAACTTCAGAGGAAGATTAAATCTGGACAGTATAGGGAGATGTGTCCTTTAGTCCTCACCTTCCATGAGCGATGTTTCTGACAAAGGGGAAAGAATTGCTGTTTTTCTGGGTCGAAATCTATCCATCTAACACTTATCATTGGCTAGTTTTTGACCTTGAAGTAGTTTTTTAAAAGTTTTTTTTATCTCCTTCAAGTGGTTTCATGCCTTGTCTGGAGCGACTTCTATAAAAAAAAAATCTAGGTACTATTCAGCACGATTTTTAGCAAACTTGTTTTATTCTGTTTCGGAATTTTTCAAACGAGGGTTGATAATTTGTAATATTTGGATTACTATTCTATTATTATGTTCAGAAAGTTTCGGCTGATGAAACATCAGACTTCCTTTAAGTGACGTCAGGACAATATTCTAAAGGCGACTCAACTCTCCGAAAACATCTCGTCCGAGTAAAGCCTCCTACAGAAAAGATGACCAAGAACTGTGTGTATTCCATTCCATGTAAATGTGGGGAAATATACAAAGGTGAGACGTGCCACCCACTAAAGTACGGCTAGAAGGACATCGGAAAGCCGTAATATGGAGAGATATTGAAAAGTCGAGTATGGCTGACCACATATAAGAACAGTGGAGTAAAAGATGTCTTTAAGCAGCAGCACATATGTTGGGCGACAATGTCCTCCTAGTATAGACTTGAATACAATAGGGGGACCAATGATTATGAATAATAGATTAGAACACCATTAAAACAGAAACAAGTGTCGTAATTGTCAGTCTTTCCTGTTGCAGCTCATATAATCAATAGCATTCTTCAATCAAAACGTAGAGTTTATAGACTAATGACACTATACCATATGCAAATTGACTGCCAGAACCATCTAGCTTTAGAAACTCCAAACAGTCAATCTGCAAAGGGGAGATAATTCAATTAACAGTAATAAATAGTAAGGCTAAACATCTACACAAGATTATGTTTTAGGCTCCTAAAATTCAAGTCCTGAGTCTGACCTTAAAAGACATCCAGTGGTGAGGCCTCCATTTGGGAGCTGTTGGGAATGTGGAGTTGCCCCTTAGTTGCCATTGCTCCCAGGTCCACTCTGGCTCGGAGTGGTAGTACCTGTAAAAGCCCCATCTATGGATCAAATAGAACCTACTGGCACTACCAAATCAGGCTGTCTGAAGTTATTGACTTCTTGACTCAAAATGCACCAAACATAGATGTTTTATTGTTTTTTTTTTTGTTGTTTTGTTTTTTTTTGCAAAACTCAATCATGTTCTGCAAAATTCAAAACAAAAAATAACAATTTCCTTCCCTCCCCCTTTCCCTCCCCTCTCCTCCCCCCTTTCACTCAACCAAACAGCATGAATAAATATGTAAACATATAAAGAACTTGAAGCATAAAAACCTTCACCAAAATGACCGGATTCAGCATTAAATAACCCAAAAAGGGTTGATGTACCGTAAAATAAAACAACCAAACCAAACCTAAAATTCATATTAAAATTGGGCACGTGGTGTAACAGGTAAAAGCATTGGTTAAGGATCGGTTCTGAGTGACAGTCTTCTGGAGGTTGATGGTTCAATCCTTACTCCAGGTGATAATAACTAAGAATAGGATAAAAATTAACATTTCTACCCGGTCATGACTGATGGAATGAGAACAACCTACGGCCGTGGATTAAATGAAGGATTCAATTCGAAATTTAGTACAGATTATCAAGTTTGACTGTTATGTTTTCAAATTCGAAAAATATACACCTGCAGAGGATCAAAATTAACAAAGAATGTGGTTGGACCACTAAGATAGCGCCATCTGCTTAGGGCCTCCTTGGAATGGCCGACACCTGAACAGATTCGGTTCAGGCACTTCTATTTTGCCTAGTTGTTATATCCTGGTTGGTGGGTTTCGGCAGAGAGGGATGAGCATAGTCGAGCTGTGTGGGTGGTTGGACAGCTTTTTCTTCCATATTTTATAGGAAACTGAATTAAGCAATAAAGATAGTAATAGTATAGTTACAGCTTATTGTTAAATATCCAGGTCAGGTGTACAGAAAAGGTCATCTGGGAGATAAGGATGGACTTGAAAGAAAGTGAGATAAATAAAGACCTGGCCAGAGGTACGTTAGTTTGAAAGTCAATTTTTTAAGCCGTCCAACACATGCCAGCATATAAAACGAGTTTTGTATAAATAGATAGTTATTAATATTTGTAATTGCAGATTTTCTTATTTTTTTAATACTTTTTCTGAAAGACGTAGGTTTTTAAATTGAGTTAAATCTGTATATTTTTTGCTAGTTTTTTTTTTTTTTTTCTTTTTTTTTCAGGATTGATAAGCTATCTTGATTTATGAAATCATATTTCTTTGTCAGAATCGAAAATCCGACTATTTCTGAGAATCGCAAAGAAATGTTATTTCTCTTTTTTTCTTCTTTTTTTTTATCTAAAGCAGGTGGATAACACAAGAAAAACTATTTTGCTTTGTGTAAATAATACAATAACTCGGCAAAATAAAAAAGAAGAAATCGCGTTGAAAATTTTTAATTAGATATTTTGTTTAAGTTTTAAGGAATGACTTTATTCAATTTAGTTCAGATTGAAAAAATCGAATTAACATATTGATTATCATCGGATGAAATAGATTAAGATTGGCGAGTTGGATTTTTGAGATGAGGATTGATAATTTGGATTATTTGGACTACTGTTCTCATCTTGGATGTTATTCTCACAGTGTTTCCGCCGATGTAACCTCCGTCCTTCAAGTGTGTCTTGTCGAACTCGGAACTCTATGCAAAATTTCGAACTGAACCTTTTATTTAATCTACGGAGGTAGGTTGTCTTCACCAATCCGCTGTTTTTATACTTCGTTATTATACACCTTCCTATTCTATTAGCTTCTTCTCAAGACCTGCTGGCGTGTGGAACTCTCTTCCTGCTGACTGTTTTCCTCTGCCTATAGCCTTCAAGACTAAGGTCAATAGGCATCTCCTGTCTTTGTGATAATTATCTTTCGTTCTTTTTAGTTCCTTGCATCAAGTGGCTTCATGCCTTGTCTGGAGCGATTTTCAATTTAAAAAAAAAAAATTTTGGTGTTTGGTCTCTTGCACTTATTGAAGGTTTCAGATCCGTCTCGTTGTTATGAACCTTCCTCGGAACAGGTACTTCCGCTAGTTATTACTATTATTTCGTCTGACCTAATGCTGATTGGAATGTCATCAGCCATTGTCCTGCATTGCTGGACATTGGACTTGATGCCCTCGCTCTAACACGGACAGACACATACAAGAAGCCATTGGAACTTTTTTTGTTTCTTTTGTTTTTGGGGTTTTTCCGGGGCAGTCTGGATTTCTCTACATTAACATTCCTGAAAGATACTAGTTACCTTGAATAGCTATATTTATTGAAATTAACTCTGATCTCGACAGGTCAACGGCTCAGCCGATTGTAATTATTCATTGTTTTGGTAGATAGATAAAGTTATACCTATGTAATTTTTTTTTTTTTTTCAGAGGGTGGAGGGCAGACAAGCAAATCTTTTTCCTCTTCCTTTCGCGCTTCGCTCCAACTTCAGATTTACATACAACCTGCTAAGTAGTTTTATTTCACTCACTTTTTACTCACCTGCGATTCATGTGAGCACTTCCTGTTTCAGATGAAATGTGATCTGAATTCCTTCGTGCAGGTGGTATTAACAAAGATGCGGCTTTTTCTTTTCTATTCGCTTCAAAAATGAAGATGACACGTCGATAGAAGTAAAAATTCTGACAAATTAAATAAATTAAAAAAAAACACTTCTCGATCTTCGGGCAAATATCAGAGCATAGTATCTGTTCTGTCTTCAGTCAGTGTAGGAGAAATCCTTCTAGAGTGAGGCAATTTTAATTTTTTTCTCAATCCAGTGTGCCCTTTTGGGGTGGTGGTGGAGGTTGCAGGATTTTTTGTCCCACATTAAAAATTGACCTTGTGTCTAACTTTGCCCTCGTGAGGAAGTGAGTAAATAAAGACAAGTCTTCCATAAAATAAAACTATGATCCAACTATGATCAAACTAAATATCAACCAATCAACTTTACTGTAACATCTTTATGCCTCTCCCCCCCCCTCCTAGTCACATTTTTTGTTAGTAAATGTAATAACTACAAGGTCTGTCATAACATATATATATATATATATATATATATATATGTATATATATATAAATATTTGTTATTGTTTATTTTTTTATCTATGGACGTATACGTTTCGTCTCTTTTCAATCGAGACTCATCAGCATAGAAGTACGACTATTCACCACCGGTCACACGATTCGAAACCCTGAACTACAAGTATTTTTCAACCCCAGTCCAACGTCGCTAACCGCTAGGCCAGTTCTGAACAGCTTATAAACAATGATAATTTTAACACATTAACGGCGGCGAAGCGTACAGGCATTCAAACTTCTATAAGTGAAGGAACGATGCATATAAAGCAAGTGACGCTACGCTGTGTTACTACTACCATTTTACAGTGCTCTACTTTTTAACGAGGAGCTTCAAATATATATATATATATATATGAGAAAAATGTTGTAGTTCGCTTGGAGCATTGTGTATAGTGTAAGAATAATATTATTTTTGAAGGCGATAACAATGCGTTGTTAAAGTGACACATACGACACGTGGAATCGAAAAACAAAACAAAGTGACAATATTGAAAAGTCAATAATTTTCAAATATTTTTTTTTTTATTATTTACCAGTGTATCGTGACCGTGGTGTTGGGTGGTAGTATTTATTTTATTCTGAGGATGAGGGATACCCTCGAAAATTAAAAAAAAAAAATAATGAAAAGGACACACTCCAACCCAACACCACGGTCACGATACACTGGTAAATAATAAAAAAAAAATATTTGAAAATTATTGACTTTTCAATATTGTCACTTTGTTTTGTTTTTCGATTCCACGTGTCGTATGTGTCACTTTAACAACGCATTGTTATCGCCTTCAAAAATAATATTATTCTTATATATATATATATATATATATATAATATGTATGTTATGACAGAACCTGTAGTTATTACATTTACTAAAAAAAAAAAAAAATATATATATATATATATATATATATATTGATTACCACTTCTTTACTGAAGAAGACCATCCCTACAAGATTACAATGTCCGGTTGTGGGTACGCAGATGGTTCAGTAGGCCAAACTTATTTTTACAGATATAACATACAAGGCTACTGGTTTCTGTTTGTACATAGCTATATTAAACTCCTATTTGAATCAAGGGATCTATATATATATATACATATATATATATATATATGTATATATATGTATCTATATATGTATATATATGTATATATATATGTATCTATATATATATATGTATCTATATATGTATCTATATATATATATGTATCTATATATGTATCTATATATATATATATATGTATCTATATATGTATCTATATATATATATATATATATATATGTATCTATATATATATATATGTATCTATATATATATAGATACATATATAATGACATAAGCTTAAAGTAGGTGTAGTGTTCAGAGCCTTTATATATATTAGAATTATGAAAAACAATAATATTACAAAAAATACAAAAGAAAAAGAAACTAAGGAAAATTTTCATATTTAAAAGAGAATAACTTTCACAGGCGATTTCAGACACGCTGTAATGAAAAACAACATAAGCCGCTGACATGCCGTTTTAGCAACAGACTCGTAAACTTTGTAGACACGGGCTCAGATTACGTAATATGCATAGTGTGCATGTGTAGAGGATGCCCCACCACACGGGGTCCAATCACAGATGGCAACAAAAAACAAAATGAATTAACACCGAGTTTTTGCTTGATTCTCGATTTTATTCTATTTATCTTGTCGATGCGATGATGATGACTGCGTTGGTTTATTACTGATTCATGATTGTGTTTTTTTTCATCGATTGTTGTTGTTGTAACGGCATTCACCCTGATCCTCGGGTTGAGTCGGTTTCTTCCCTGGCCTACACTACATCTTAAATCATGGCGGTCCTGAGTATAGTAACATGAGATGGCTACCCAATCGCGATTTCACTGTCGAAAACTGACCACCTGTGGACCTGAGAACTCGGCCAACCCTTCCTTGTTAGGGGGGGGGGGGTTCCAGGTCCTCTGCTATTCACCGACACTCTTGCGCCACTCAACCAAAGAAGTAAGGAGTATTACGTCGTGAATGAGCTTCCCCTTCCGGACGACGAGCCATATGTTCAAACCATCAAAGTCATCGCTGCAACCCGACACATGGCAGAGACTTATCGATTGTAAACGGGTATCAAGACGTAACAGTCGTAGTGATTAAGAAATATTCATCCTCAAAATTTAAACTAACATTTAATCGAATACTAGACACCATCCTCAAGTGTCTTCGGTCTCTCTGTACAAGGGTTTGTCAGGACAACCTGACATGAGGATACTTCACCCTACAAGTAAACCCTGACCAAATGTTGAAAATAACATAGTATTCGATGCCCAAATAAGATCCCCTCGGCACAGCTACACACTGGCTCATACGAGGAATGGTGCACCTTCTCCTAGTGCAGTTATCTCAAGTAACAGCACTAAGCTGGATACTCCACCAGACTAGATTAATTCTTGTCCTGGAATTTGGTAAGAGACCAGAAGAAAAATCTACTATAACATAGTTAATTGGGGCGAAGATAAATTAATGTTCTTAACTTCTTTACTAACTCAACGTTTGACATGTAAAGGAGAATTTTAATCGAAATATTCGAATATCCATGTATCTCATATAGAAATCAAGTGTTAGCCCCTGGAAGAGGCCCCTTGATCTTTGAGAACTTTTACTGAAGTAAAATGAAACAAAAGCCAACTGTGACATAAAATCGTGCTTGATGCCCTCTTGCTAAACACTGAGCATTATAAAGTGGAGATCAAGGGTAAGTGGGGTAATCCTGGGAAAAGAGTGGCACCCTCCGCTACACCTCGATGTATTAGCTACTAAAAAGGGAGCCTTTTTGTTGCTCTCGGCTATTACCGACCACTTTACTTCTCTTACAAGAATTAGATTTTACAGATATTATCTGCGACTTTGTATCACGCAACGCATATAAAGTCTCTTTTGTAATGTTAGTCGAAGGTATTTAATAATATCTCGAACGGTAAACGCAAATATAAAATGGTTTATTACTGTAAGTTAACAATACAAGTTGGATAATCGTCTTGTAATGTATAGGGGGAATGGGCCGACTGCACTTGTACTACTGTTGTTGTTTTGCTAATCAGGATAGTTCATTGTATAAGGAAGGGAGTGTCGGTACTTTCTCTATAACATCTTTGTAAACTCTGGAATTTATGCAAACTCTTTTCAACTTGGATCGTGTTGTATAATTTTGGTTATTCGGACTACTGTTCTCATCACAACGTTTCGGCCGCTGTAACCTCCGGCCTTCTTTAGGTGTATCTTGTCGAACTCGGGAATCTGGACGGAATTTCGAACGGAACCTTTTATTTAATCCACGGTGGGTAGCATGCTCTCGTTCCGTCAGCCATGATTGGGAGAAGTCGTCAGTAATTCGCAATTCTTTGTATCGCCCGCACCGAGGATTGAACCTTCAACCTTCAGGTGTCTATCTTAGCAAGGATCCATGGCACAGTGGATATAATACAAAGTTAGATTCAGTTCTAAGTGATAGTCATCTGAGCGTTGAAGGTTCAATCCCGAGTTTGGCACCATTTTCATATCTTTTTATGAAAGTTAAACTCCAGATACAATGCTACTAAACATTATTTCTAGAATCCTTATTTTAATTTTGATTAAAATCCATTACATGATTTTGATTCTAAAAAATGTCTAAAATTTAAGGCTTGAAGCTTAAGGGTTCTTAAGAAGAAATTGATATTATGGGGATCTTGCTTAATTGGTGTCTAATGACTATGGATCAGATTTAATGCAAATCTGAAATTTTTTTAATTTTCAAATAGAAGGTTGTGTCTACATTATGCCCCCTAAAAGTTTTAGGGGGCATAATGTTTTAGTAAAACCCCTTTAAAACTGAAATATTTATTAATGTCTAATACATAGTTAGAAATAAATGTTGTAATGGTTGCGGTACCTACATCAAAATTCTCCAAGAGATGACCACGGGAGGGTAATAAATACTCGTTTACCAGTCCTGCATAGCCGGATTGCAGAGTCGGAAGGTATAGAGTTCCGACTCCGAGAATTCCAAAATATTGGACTCCGACTCCGAGAATTCCAAAATATTGGACTCCGACTCCGAGAATTCCAAAATATTGGACTCCGACTCCGAGAATACCAAAATATTGGACTCCGACTCCGAGAATTCCAAAATATTGGACTCCGACTCCGAGAATTCCAAAATATTGGACTCCGACTCCGAGAATTCCAAAATATTGGACTCCGACTCCGAGAATTCCAAAATATTGGACTCCGACTCCGAGAATTCCAAAATATTGGACTCCGACTCCGAGAATTCCAAAATATTGGACTCCGACTCCTTATTTTAAAGTTCTCCAATATTCAGACTGTCTGTTGATTCTTTGGAGATTAACTAATCCGACTCTGACTCCTAGCATTCTTACGAGTCTGATTCTGACTCCTTCCAAAACTTGACCCCGATTCTGTAACCAAGATGCATATAGTAATTTATAGTGGACAGGTATGATCTTCTTTTCCTTTATATCCGTTGCACTGCCTGATCTAGGGCTTGAACTTGCGATTTCTAAAATTCATCTTTTCTTACGCTTATCTTCACGCACGCATCGACAGAAATGAATGGGGGCAACCATAGTTTTGAACTGTAGACTTTCCCAGATGAGAATGTAATTGTTTACATAACATTTCAAGTCAAAAATCGAAACAAAACCAGAGGACCTTCCACTTCCATGACGATGATGTTTTTTTTTTTGTATGAATCGGAGAGGGGAGGGGGGTCTATATTCCTTCCTTCCAGTTGAAGGTGGGTATCTCAGAAACATTATTTCCACAAAAGAAAAGGGACTGAGGTCGTCGGGTAGGCAGGCTTCGGAGCTTTTAGAAGGAGGAGGAAGCATTTATTTGAGAGATGAAGAAACATATGTTTACATTTAACTCTGACCTCTTAAATTCTGTCGGTAACCCGAAACTCTTGAGACTTTCTTCGAACAAGTCATTCTTCAGATGTGAACCACGCATTTTAGGTGAACATTTTGAGCAGCAGACTGAGCGCCAGGATATTCAGTGTTTCATATACCAGCGAGGTAACACTAACTGCCTCCCATTCCCTTTGATTGATGAAAACCATGGAACTAGATGAAGGGCTCTTTTAAGATACTTGCAATCTTCTCACTATTGAAACCCATTTTATACCCATCTCTTTTGCAAACATTTCAACATCTTCTTGAACTTCATTTAAATATTACCTTTAGGCCTCCTCCTCCTCCTCCTCCTACTACTACTACTGCTAGTGCTACCAGATCAGGCTGTCTGAAGATATCGGCTTCCTGACCCAAAATGCACCAAACATTGATGTTTCATTGTCTTTTTTGTCTTTGCAAAAACCATGTTCTGCACACCCCCCCCTCCCCCCCAAAATACCATTCCTTCCCCCTCCCTTCCCCCCCTTCCTCCTCCCTTCCCCCCTTTCATACAACCAAACACCATGAATAAATACTTGAAAAACATGAAGCATAAAAACTTTTACCAAAATGACCGAATTCAGCATTAAATAATCCAAAAAGGGTTGATATGCCGTAAAACAAAACAACCAAACCTCCTCCTTCTCCTCTTGTCTCAAGAGAAAATGGATACTCTGTGAAAGTGTGCTTGCATGATGAGGGATTTAGTGTGAAGCATAAGTTGCTGAATCCTCAACTGCACTCCTCCTGACATGTCATTGCTTCAGTTAAGTGGCAGAGAGAAATCCAAGATTACTAAAAGGTGACGTCGCAGTAAGCCGAAGTCTGGTGTTATTTTGGAGTTTTCCATTTGCTAGACTAGTTGCCTTGTTCCAAAACTTGAGAGCCGAGTCTGCCCTACTATTTTAGGTCTACAAGGAGAGAACAGTAAAATAACTAATTTTGATCAATCTAAAAGGTTTTGAATATAATTTTAATGTAATTTCAATGTCTCTCCTCTGACAGTTTTCTTAGGCAGAATAGGTATTTTCAGAAAAAAAAAACATAAGCCTAAATAAATAAAATATATTCATGCCAATAACATAGTGGAAGTTACAAAAAAACGAAAAAAATAGGCTAGTCCAAATCAAGTATCAATATGTTAATGTGTTGCTATTTGGGTCTGACTTTGAAAATCCGACAAGATAACTTTATATGTTAGATTGTTTACATTATGTCTCGGAGTGCACGATTAGCCTAACGTATACTATTATAGCCTAACATATACTATAATAGCCTATGGAATGAACTATTCTGAGTTCAAATCCTATCGGTGCTATTCTGTTCATTTTTACACATTAATACTGTTGGAAAAGATATGAACCCATGATTCCCACCCTCCAGCTATGGATGAAATAGCTACTTGTGGTCAATTAACCGTATACAATAGGTGTTGTGTATCAGCATTAGATAACCCCAAGACGGTTGATATGCCATAAAACGGTCAAGCAAAATTAATGTCTTGTAAAAGGAAAATGGTTTCGTGCTGTTTGTGGCAATATGGAGACTCGGTTAAATGGCTTTTAATAAAAACGTGTCCGTCTTCGTGCCGTCCTTACGGAATTAAAAGAAAAGAGATTAAAATCCCTCAAGAATGTTATCCACGAAAAGAAACCCTAAAGAATTGAAACCATTAAAAGAATCCTCATGAATGAAACCTGCTGAAAGCAGCTTCTACCGAATCTTTATTGCAGGATGAGGAGGAGAAAAAACATGATGTTCTCTACAATCAGCATTTTTCTGTTGCTTCATTAGCCAAATCATTTTCTTCACAAGATTCTTAAATTAATGACGCAACTGTTCGGCAAATTATTACGATAAAAATTTTGTCTCGGATCATTTTTTAATTTTTAAAAAATTTTTTTTATTTTATTTTATTTTTTTTTAAATTTAATAAAACAAATTTATTTTTTATTTATTTATTTTTATTTTTTTTTAATTTAATAAAAAAAATTTCTTTTTTTCAAATAGACTTTAGTTTGATCTCGATTGGTTCGTGCCGGCCTAACTTTATTGGGAAAGTCGCATTTTTTTTTTCTCTACTACAGACACAATACACCGGGTAGCAGCACTTTGTCCGATGAAAATGGTCGTCACCACCACCAGACACTGTTAGCAATTAATTTTGCATATCAGCACAACTATACTACGTCTGGCTTCATTAGTTTTATCCTTAAATTAGATTCCTACAGCTGCTGACCAGTGAGGATTGAGGACATGCGTTCCATGTAGAGAAATAATAATATGATGATGATGATACGATGGATGTGTAATATGAGTTTTAAAGTTTAGCTTAGTTCTGATGACCTCAGAGGAAAATTAAATCTAAACAGTATAGGGAGATGTGTACAGAAGAGGAGACTTTGATGGTATGGTCACGTTGAGAGAATCGATGAGCATTCTTGGTTTAGTAGATGTAGAACAGTTGAGGTAGCAGGGCCAGTTCACAAGGAAAGATCAAGGAAAACATGGGAGGGAGTGATTAAAATGGACTTGAGAGAAAACGGGATAAATAAAGACCTGGCCAAAGACAGGTCAGTTTGGAAGTCAATTTCTTAAAGCTGTCCAACACATGCCAGCATGTAAAACGAACGTTGAAACGATGATGATGATGATATATACATAGAAGTTTATTTTTAATACATTCAAGTAAAATTTGAGTGTATTAAAATAATTTAAAAATTTAAATAGTCAATTCAGTTACTATGTATTTGTTTAATAGTACAAAAAAGCGATACAATCTATTTCTATCGAGATTTTTGACTAAGATCGAAATGTAATACATGTTCAGTCTAGGCATTAGCTCCTCCTTTCGAAGGGGAGATGATTTTATTGCCTATTTTTTTTTTAGATCCTTATTTGTGAAGGAGTGTTTACTATGTAAGTCATTTTTTTTCCTATCCAGAGTGCCCTTTGCAGGGGGGGGGGGGGGGGCAGTCTGGATTTTTCCAACAGTAAAAATATACTGTTGGTCTAACATAGGTTTCACGATAAGGCAAGTAAAGTTTACTATTATTTTTTTTTGCTATATTAATTTTTTTCCTTTTAAAATCTCACCAATTCAAAACCCAATAACCTGATTTTAATTTAAATACATTGCAAATTACGTTTAAAGTATGTTGCTTATTTTACAAATATCTCATGTTCGCTCAAATTCAAAGAAAATTAATTTTTAATCCAAGAAAATGGAAAGGAACATTTTATTTTTTCATGTAAATTGATTTTTTGTTCATCATCATCATCATCATCATCATCATCATCTTCAGTTTAACGTCTGTTTTACATGCTGGCATGTGTTGGACGGCTTTTAGAAAACTGGCTTCCAAAATTATCTCTGGGTAGGTTTCTTTGCCTTTTCTGATGCCAACCCAGTGAGGTGATGGGGACCAGTGTTTTTATCGTGGCACCATCTCTCGATGGTTGCTCATCAAGACTAAAGAGCGCTTTACCTACCCGCCTGTGTTGGACAACTTTTAGAAATTGGCTTCTAAAACTAACTTATCTCTGGGCAGATTTTTATATATCCCTCTTTCTCTCAAATCCATTCTGTACAAATAAAACCACAGCTAATTTCTATTCTACCAAGCAAAAATAAAAAGGTCCGTATGAAGTACTTATCAGCTGTGTTGTATAATAGAGCAAAATTAATAATGCCAAATAAATTGCTCACTACCTCCGTGGGGGCTGGCCATCGTTATTAGGCGAAGCATCACTGCATCGTGTGCCGTCTGTGGTGCAAGTGGGACGATAATTTACATAAACAAGCGAGGACAGCACAAATCCGTCACCGCTAATCGTCGGGATAGTCGACTAATCCATGCCCTGACTATGCAGATGAGTTGTTACACTGACGTCATTCGTATAATCTAGGTGGGCAAAAATGCTTGTTGACCAGTCATTTTCTGAGTTTTGTTCTGCGTGTATCATGTTCATGTACTGGCAAGTTTCTCTGTTCGTGCTTCTACTGGTCCCGTTGTTTTTGTCCGTCGCGTATGTTGTTTCTTGTTTATGTCCTTTCCTGTCAATCTTTAAACATCGAAAGAACGCCTGTTCGTTCCTGGTTCTTTGCATAGCCCGACCCCCGAAGTGACCTGATCGAAACGCCCTCATTCATATTTCCTTTTTCTAAGGGTGCTCGAGTGGTGTAATTACGGCTGTGGAGTAGGGACACAAAATCTCTGACTCCTTTATTTTTTGACACTTCCTACTCTGACTCCTTTTTACACAGATCAAATGATTGACTTAAAAATTATATAAAGCCTATAGAATCAAATTAACATTTACTGGCTCCAATTTCCTATATCCTATAGGCAAATATTGCTTGAATGAAGCAGTATTTATATAAAGCCGATGCATATGCTCCGAACTTCTTTCTTCTTTTTCTCCTTTTTCTTTTTTCTTCTTCTTTTTCTTCTTTCTTCTCCTTTTTCTTCTTTCTTCTTCTTCTTTTTCTTCTTCTTCTTGTTCGTCTTCTTTCTTCTTCTTCTTTCTTCTTTTTCTTATTCCTCTTTTTCTTATTCTTATTATTATTCCTCTTCTTGTTCGTCTTCTTTTTCTTCTTTTTCTTTTTCTTCTTATTATTCTTATTATTATTCCCATTCTTTTTCTTCTTTTTCTTTTTCTTTTTCTTCTTCTTCTTTCTTGTTCGTCTTCTTTTTTGTTCGTCTTCTTCTTCTTGTTCTTTGCATATCTTTGAAGCATGTGATAATCATACGACACTTTCCCACTTTTTTACGCAGTCATTTGCATAATTTTTGTACCCTGCAAGATCTTTCAAGCTGCACCGGTTGGACAGTGAGAGGGCAGACAAGGTAGTGTTGCATCGTATGGTCCTCCTCTTCACAGTCGCAGATGGTTGGGTCAGTTTTGTAGCCCCATCTAGCCATAACAACTTTTGATCGCCCAGTCCCGTTCTCAAGCGGTTGAGTGTTTTCCACTGAAACCAGGGTGCTTCTGAGCCAGGAGCGAGGGCCTCAGAAGAGGGGGATTCCCATGTCAGTAGGAGGGGGGGGGGGTTCTCTAACTCTCTGGTCCACAGCTGCAGTCTGGGCTCTTCCTGAGATGTTGTTAGGGGCTTGACATGGCTAAGGAAGCTTTTCCTTGATTTCAATCATTGGGCCCAGGTTCCCGTCCATGACGGAGATGGCGTTCATCACTGGTGACCTTTGTGATCTCTACTCGGCTGGCAACTTAGCGTCTCACATCTAACTTAAGTAGGCCTATATCATTATAACTGGTTTTATATCAAAGAATAAATAAACTAGGACCATATAAAATGTAAATTGGTGTCGTAGTTGGTATAGTTTTACCGACTCGAACTATAGAATTGGATAAGCCAAGTTCAGATCTATCAGATTTATTGACATTGTAATAATTGGGAAAGGTATGAACCCACCCTTTCCCACTCTTATGGTCAATGAATAATTTATAGTAGGCATTGTATTTCAGTATGAAATAAACTAAAAAAAATAAACCAAAAAAATAGTTGACATGCCATTGCGGTACGGCAGCTGTCACACACCACATGGAGTATGGTGACTGTCATTACATCGGGTGAAGTCTGTGATTGATAGCGTTGTGTATGCATCTTGTTTGAAATCGATAGGTGTTTCATTATAGTGTCCCATCATCGTAGTGCGCTTCGTTAACTGGAAGAAAAGCGGCTCGGATCCAAAGGAAGGGATAATGCTGTGCTATTTACAATGATCAACTCTTATTATTATTATTATTGGAGTGAACATTTCTTGGCACAATTCATAGAGTTCGTAATTTTGTGACAGTGAGGCCCAATGATCTCCCTCGTGGTCGCACTCTGATAAAATAACACAATACCAATATTTTGTATAACTCAAGTGAGTTTGGGATGCGTGTGTGATATCGTTAGTGCGAAAAGAGGTCCCCCAGTCGTTGTCCATCGATAGCTGTCTCGTTGCTTTCTCCCCCCCCCCCCCCGGCCTGATCTGCTCTCTGGGGAGGTTTGATCCTAACTGGTCATCTTCTTTCTTAGTCCAAAATTTTTCAACTCTTTGGCCATAAAACCTCACCTGCCGTGAAACTAATTTATTGTTGTCAAAAATGTCGTAAAACCCTAATCCTAAATCAGGTCTTTTTGTCTTACTCCCAGACAAGCACTGACCTCTGAACAATAGAAATGGAAAAGACTCCCCAACGATTGTCCATCCAATTTCCAACCCAGTCTTTGTGAGTTGGTGAATCCTTCACCACCCCCATCCACCCCTGATCTATAGTATCACAATAGTAAAAACTACTAGTTGTTTGGTTAGCAAAAAATGTGGCCTTCTTCTAATAGTGACCATCCCCATCTTTGTTCAGAGCACTACTGTCTGTCCAGCCTAAATGTTAGCCCCTCTCTTCCTGTGGCCAGCTAGAATCTCCCCATTTCTCTAAAGCCCAGCAACTAATATTATATTCCAATTTTGATCATACTGTCTACTTCGACAATTTCCTTTTCTTTCATCATGTTTTCTTTTGTCGTCATCTTCCGTACACCTTCCTACTCTTCCGTCTGCCCCGTCTGATCCAGCTGATACAAACTGAAAACCAAATGCAAAAATATGTCCAGTGCAAGCAAACCAACGGTCAATACATACGTTTTCTCCATCATTTGAGAGCAAAAGACTAGATGAAGTCTCAGGCAGCAGATGCCCTCCAAGAACGAGTATGCATCCATACATATTTGTATTGATGTTTTTAAAGATATTACTTTGCTGATAAGGTCTTGGAATTGTAATATCCCCCCCCCCTCTCTCTTTCTCTTCTTCCTCCATCTCCCCCTCTTTCTCTCCTTCCTCCATCTCCCCCTCTTTCTCTCCTTCCTCCTTCTCCCCCTCTTTCTCTCCTTCCTCCATCTCCCCCTCTTTCTCTCCTTCCTCCATCTCCCCCTCTTTCTCTCCTTCCTCCATCTCCCCCTCTTTCTCTCCTTCCTCCATCTCCCCCTCTTTCTCTCCTTCCTCCATCTCCCCCTCTTTCTCTCCTTCCTCCATCTCCCCCTCTTTCTCTCCTTCCTCCATCTCCCCCTCTTTCTCTCCTTCCTCCATCTCCCCCTCTTTCTCTCCTTCCTCCATCTCCCTCTCTTTCTCTCCTTCCTCCATCTCCCCCTCTTTCTCTCCTTCCTCCATCTCCCCCTCTTTCTCTCTTTCCTCCATCTCCCTCTCTCTCCTTCCTCCATCTCCCCCTCTCTCCAGTCCATCTCCTCTTTTCCCCTCTCCCACCCTCTTCTAATCCCTCCTATCCCTCTTCTACTCTCTCTCTCATCCCGTCCATCTCCCCCTCTCTCATCCCGTCCATCTCCCCCTCTCTCATCCCGTCCATCTCCCCCTCTCTCATCCCGTCCATCTCCTCCTCTCTCATCCCGTCCATCTCCCTCTCTCTCATCCCGTCCATCTCCTCCTCTCTCCCGTCCATCTCCTCCTCTCTCCCGTCCATCTCCTCCTCTCTCCCGTCCATCTCCTCCTCTCTCCCGTCCATCTCCTCCTCTCTCCTGTCCATCTCCTCCTCTCTCATCCCGTCCATCTCCCTCTCTCTCATCCCGTCCATCTCCTCCTCTCTCCTGTCCATCTCCTCCTCTCTCCCGTCCATCTCCTCCTCTCTCCCGTCCATCTCCTCCTCTCTCCCGTCCATCTCCCTCTCTCTCATCCCGTCCATCTCCTCCTCTCTCCCGTCCATCTCCTCCTCTCTCATCCCGTCCATCTCCCTCTCTCTCATCCCGTTCATCTCCCTCTCTCTCATCCCGTCCATCTCCCTCTCTCTCATCCCGTCCATCTCCTCCTCTCTCCCGTCCATCTCCTCCTCTCTCCCGTCCATCTCCTCCTCTCTCCCGTCCATCTCCTCTCTCCCGTCCATCTCCTCCTCTCTCCCGTCCATCTCCTCCTCTCTCCTGTCCATCTCCTCCTCTCTCCTGTCCATCTCCTCCTCTCTCATCCCGTCCATCTCCCTCTCTCTCATCCCGTCCATCTCCTCCTCTCTCCCGTCCATCTCCTCCTCTCTCCCGTCCATCTCCTCCTCTCTCCCGTCCATCTCCTCCTCTCTCCCGTCCATCTCCTCATCTCTCCCGTCCATCTCCTCCTCTCTCCCGTCCATCTCCTCCTCTCTCCCATCCATCACCTCCTCTCTCCCGTCCATCTCCCCCTCTCTCATCCCTCCATCTCACCCTTACCCCTTCCTCCATCTCACCCTCTCTCCAGTTCATCTCCCTCTCTTTTCCCCTGTCCCACTCCCTCTTCTACTCTCTCCTACCCCTCTTCTACTCTTTCTCTCTCATCCATCTCCCCCTCTCTCATCCCATCCATCTCCCCCTCTCCATCCCATCCATCTCTCCCTCTCTCATCCCATCCATCTCCCCCTCTCTCATCCCATCCATCTCCCCCTCTCTCATCCCATCCATCTCCATCCTCTCCAGTCCATCATCTTTT
This sequence comes from Sepiola atlantica, assembly GCA_963556195.1. NCBI lineage: Eukaryota > Metazoa > Mollusca > Cephalopoda > Sepiida > Sepiolidae > Sepiola > Sepiola atlantica. The sequence goes on along the minus strand of OY744541.1, from coordinate 24,537,404 downwards.
TTTTCTACTCTCCCCTCTGCTTCTTCTCAAATTTCAAGTTAAAAGCCTTCTCTTTTCTATAAGTTGGTATAGAATATTCATCTCTTTTATTTACCACATAGTTGAGCAGTTTTTATTGTATTATTAAGAATACATGTAAAATAAGGCAAACAGGCATCAAATGATTTTTCATTGTTTTATAATTTACTTGATGATAAACTTGCAAATGTGCTATCATTAACCCCAACACTAACCCTAAGTCTGAGGTAGCGGTCAATGCAGGAAAATGGATCAAGGCTGTAAATTTGTTTTCACTTCATTTTACAATGGTGGCAGTTACGACGAGTTCGTTGAGTGGCACATAAATTTTGACAATACAATAACATGACATTCAGTGCTTGGTATAGGAGGACATAGATTTCCTCATTCATTCCCAGACATTCCCGGGTATTCCTGCTAACAAAAAAATTAAATAAAATTCGGTACCTTGAAAAACATATCCGTTGTCTCTAGAATGAAAATGCTTTAACAAATATCTTGTATATATAAATTATTACTAATGGAAAAGAAGAAAGATTTCTTGGGTTAGAGTTGGCGCTTTTAAAATTTCAGAACTTTGAATTGAGCATTTGAGATGCAGACTCCACAGGTTTGCTTTCAACAAATTGAAGAATTTATTCACTGACAGAAAAGAAAGTTAGCAATTCTTTCATGAATTTATAATTTTCAAAAAACTTGCAACATGTGCTTTCGTAAGCGTAGGCTCATGTTCTCTGAAGTTGATGATAGAATCACAAATGGGGAGGTTTTTATGCCGTCTAACCCTAACCATAACCCTAACCTGTGTAGACCAGGAAAAACAGCTCTTGGCAAGAATTATCCAATGCCAACTCGAGTTTCTCTTATATGACATTCGAAAAAAGAAAAAGAAATCTTGAGGAATTATGCCGTGGGCAAAGAATGTGCGGGAAGAAATCCCAACGTGGTCAAAGAAAACTTTCTCTTGCCCAATGTCAAAAGGTGCCAGTTTGCTCTAGAAAGGGTCCCGGGATTCGGAGAAGTTGGCACCGTATCCTTCAAAGATTATTCACCCCAGTTTGGCATTGGCATAGATGCCTTCAAAGGAAACTCCTCAGCCTAACATTCACAGGTAACATGAATTGGAATAAATCCATACAATATACTGATAAGTTTTCTGCAAAGAAGGTGGGCTCCCTTTACCGAGCTAGAAAACTTCTCACACCTACATCTCTACAAAGCCACCATTAACCCAACCATGGAGTATTGTTACCACATCTGGGCTGGTGCACCAACCACTAGTCTCTCGCTTTAGGTCAGGGTCCAAAAAAGAGTCTCTAACCTAATAGGTCCCACACTGTCTATCACGCTGCAGCCCCTGTCCCGTCGTCGCAATGTTGCATCCCTGCACTTGTTTTACAAGTACTTTAATGGAATGTGCTCTGACATACTTGATGCCCTTGTCCTCCCTCAACGTAAATATCCCCAACAATCAGCAAAATCTCACCTCTTCATGTAGAGATCCCCAGATGCCGAAAAGCTTTCTACTCTAATAACTTCTACCGTTGAACCGCTTGCCTTTGGAATTCCCTCCCTACTCCCGGTTTCTCTGATGGTACCAACATGCAGAAATTTCAATGTAATGTGAACAAACATCTCACTGCACAACTCCCCACTGAGGATGCCCCTATAAATCTGGCCCCTAATTCACAGTTGCCTCTTACGTCTCGGTGTCAGTGTGCCTTGTTTGAAGAAAAAAAAAAAAGATGGGGGGAGGGGGCTTTTTATCTTAGAACAATCTTGAAGAACGGTTTAGAATTATTCTAAAAATCAAAATGCTTTTTATTATTTTATCGTTATTTATAGTTATTAGGAACATGATAAAAATAAAATCATGTTTTTCAAAATGAAGAAAAGCCAACTGCAAAACGTCAATTGACGAACCTTTCATTTTAGGAAAGACAATTTTTTTTTTGTAATAGCTTTAAGATTATTTAAATCATCCTGAAACAATTTTAAATCATCCTTAAATAAAGTATTTTTAAAGTTGAAAAAAAAATTTTTTTTTTATTTTAATTTTTAAAGAATTCTTTTTAGGGTTGGCGGTGGACACTTTTTGCATTTCGATCACAATTATTTAAATCATATTGAAACAATTTTAAATCATCCCAAAATAAAGTTTTTTGAAAGTTGAGAAAAAAAATTTATTTTTTTTAAATTTTAATTTTAATTTTGAAAGAATTTTTTTTAGGGTTGGCGTTGGACACTTTTTGCATTTCGATCACAATTATGCAGACATTTCTTAGAATTTTTCATACCTGGACAGTAGACACCAAATGGCCGATTTTATTTGTCAGTATAAAAACGACTTATTTTCATTTATTTTATTAATTTTTTAATTTTTTATTTTAATGAGTCACCATTTATCAAGGCTAAATTGCACTTGAGGATAAGGGTTAATGGAATGGATGAATCGTCAGTTGAATGATGAAGAATATTATTAGGGGATTCGTACCGGGATCAGATTTTACTTATTTTATAACTGAATTAGTACGAAGGAAAACAATTGGCTCTCAAAGAAAAAATATCAATGTTTGTTTTGGGCATTTTGTTACCATCTATCATCTTATTTATTTTTTTATTTTTTATTTTTGTTTTTATTTATTTATTTATTTTTTAATTTATTTATTTTTTATTCATTATTTTAATTTATTTTATTTATTTATTTTTTATTTATTTTTTTATTAATTTTTTATTTATTTTTTATTTATCTTTTTTTTTATTTATTTTTTATTTATCTATTTTTTATTTATTTTTATTTATTTTATTTTATTTATTTTTTATTTATTTATTTTGTTTATTGTTTATTAATTTTTTAAATATTTATTTATTTTTTATTTATTTATTTTTTTATTTTTTTATTTATTTAAAAAAAATTTTTATTTTAATTTATTTTAAATTTTTTTTATTTTATTTATTTATTTTTTTTTTTTATTTTTTTTTTTTTTTTAATTTTATTTTATAGTCAGTAATCTAAAATCATCAATGTTATGTAACTTTGAAAGCTAATAAGAAATCAACGACTCATTTTTATTTGCATTTTACTTATTTTATGACTGGATAAGTACCGAGGAGGAACAACGATTGTCTCTTAAAAATGTATGGTTTCGTGGGCTAATTGTCGTTTTACTCCGTGTCGTTACTGGGTTATTTAATTTTTATAGCATCAGATTTAGCATTTAAAAAAAGATGAACAGTTCTTCCCAAATGAATCGGAAGAATAAAAAAAACAAAAAGAAATACATGTAAACTAGATAATTATCAAACAAAACCATAGCTCTACAGAAATTTATGATTTTATGGAAAAATATTTCACTTATATATATATATATATATATATATATATATATATATATATATATATATATATATATATATAGATAAGTGAAATATTTTTCCATATATATGATTATTTTTATTTACACAGACATGTACAAAAATTGTGACACTGGCATGTCGATGTTATCGATCAACAGTTATTATAAACTGAGATCTCATCAGGAAGAGTTAGAATCCGATCTTAACCTTAGATCATATTTGGAAAGAATGAAATGGAGAAAAAAAGAAAAGAAATTTAAAATTTCAAAATTTGGGAAGTCACGTGGTTGGGACCGTTAAGAATCAAAATGTTAAAATTGAAATTAAAATTAAAATCAAAAAAAAAAATAATCAAAAATATTAATATAAAATATAAAATAAATTAAAATATATATATATATATATCTACATATATATATATATATATATATATATATATATATATATTTACAGAAGGCAGCCATCTCTATAAGATTGCATATGTTCGGTTGTGGTCACACCGATGGCTCAGCATCCCTGATTTATTTTTACAAGTCTGGCTCCAGATATGTTACGTGAGACTACTAACTTCCTTTTATATGTATCTTTTGATCGTGCTATGTTTTTACACTCGTGTAGTCGACCACTGCCATGGGATTTCGTGTGACTGAGTAGACCCGTCCTCGGCAGACACACTCTGCCATAGGAACCACACACACATGGTCAAGATGAAATGTGTTTGGCACGTTCGATTTCCGCAAAACATGTTTCAAGATGGTTACACTCTAGTTGCATTGCCTCAAATTTCCCACAAACATTTTTGTCAAATCGATCGCTTCAAAACCATCCTCTCCATGTTAACAGTTTTCAGATTTTTACTACATCCATAAAACATCTCTTTGGTTTGTGTCTCGGACGTTTACCATGCTGCGGTTGTTTACGGAGCCTGTAATATTTTATCCAAACTAGGTGCCCAGCCCGGTATATCTGATTACATAATTAATATTTACGATGCTCCTAAGGCATGTTTCGTGAAACCTTTCCAGGACCTTGATCTCTCGGCAGTAAATGGGTCCTAATGTTTTGCAATTGTTTTTCTCCTAAATATATTTATCCCCGTTTCGCCTCGATGCCCTATCCAGAAAACAAAATGTTTTTTTATAAATATAAATGAATAATATTTTCTATGAATATATTTTTTATGAATACGAATATTTTCAGGAATTACCAAATTACAAATGTAGAGAAGGGTGAAGAGAATATGTCGGATCGTCATTTTGCAGTAAGGTTGCTGCGTCGGCATCCATCCTACTGGCCTAGTTCGCTATGAAGAAAAGTGTCACCAAGTTTTGGCTAAAAGGATAAACTTCGTACACACTAAGCTTTTGTTTTGATGGTGATCGTTGTCTGACCATACGGATTTTTCAAGCTTACAAAAGGTTTTGCTAGCTTTTTCAATCCTTAGAAGTATTTCCAAATCGAGAGATCAATCTCGGGAGAGAGTACTGCCAAGATATACGAAGGAGTCAACTACACTTAATCTGATCCCCTTGACCTCGATGTTGAGTTTGACATACTGAGGTTAGGTGGAGTGGTGAGCATTACCTTAGTTTTATCCAGATTGATGGCGAGTTCAAAGGTGATGCTAGCTTGAGAGAAGAGGTTCGTTATCACCTGCATACGCCTCATCAGTATGGGCAACAAAGTCTGCATCATCAGTATCGGCAACAAAGTCTGCATCATCAGTGTAGAGGAACTCTCACATGAGCATTTGGAACGTCTTGAACTTTGCATTAAGTTGAGTCAGGTTGAAGAATTTTCCCGTGGTTCGGAAATATGAGAACATCAACAGTACAATCTTGAAAAAGCGTAGGAAAAGGTCATTGCAAAGTCTATATAGAACAACGTCAGTGTAAGAATGTCACCCTGTTAAACAAAATTGTCAATAGCTATTGGTTCAGAGAGTGCATCACCGAAGTGGAAGTATGCTTTCATATCCTGGTGAACGTTCTTAATGTCCATCCTATGTTAATGAATAGTATATATACTACACTGGCCCCAAAGGATGAGGTAATACCTGGGAGGATAATCTCATGACAACACAGATACTACACTACTTCCCCCCCCCTACAAATAAAAGGAGATTGTAACGCCTGCGGTGGGAGGTGGTATCATGACAATAGAATAGACACTACACTACCCCATCGCCTCCCCTAAAAAAAGAAGATAATGCCTGGGAGGATGGTGTCATGATGAACTAACATATACTATGCTGCCCAACCTCCCAAAGGAGAAGGTGATGCCTGAGAGATGGTCTCATGACAATAGAACAGATACCACACTACCCCCCCTTCCCCCCAAAAAGGAGGTAATGCCTAGGAGGATGGTCTCATTACAACAGAACAGATACTACACTATCCCTACTCCCCAGAATTGTGCATTGAGAGATAGTACATTGGTCTGAAATATTATAGTAAACTAAATTGAGTATTAATAGAAGTAGTAGTATAGTTTCGGCTTCAGACAGACTGATATCAGGTCTCCATTAGTAATAGTATATATGGATAACTAATGGCTTCCTGCAACTACTAATTTTTATTTATTGGTGTATTTTATTTTAGGTTTTCTATTTCTATCATTTCATGAGAGGATAGTTGAAATTTGGAGAAAAACAAACAACTGAAAGGCAAGATGTTTGAAAATGTTTCCATTAAAAATGAAAACGTCTGCATGAAAATAAAAGTACTAAAATATTTAAATTCTTCAATTTTGTTTCAAGAATCACATTTATGGAAAAGATTTCTTGAAAACATTTATGGAAAAGATTTCTTGGAAACATTTATGGAAAAGATTTCTTGAAAATGCCTTGGAATTAAAGAAAAAAATACTACTGTATTATAAGAGACAGACGACAAATGGAAAGTCTTGTTTGTTCGTCATATTTTATCGCACGCTCTTTGCTTCTCTACTTCATTTTCTTTCTCTTTCCTGGCTTTTTCGTCCCCCTCCCTCTCTTTTCTTTCATCCCACTCTCTCTCTTTTCTTTCATCCCCTTTCTCTTTCCTGGCTTTTTCATCCCCTCCCTCTCTTTTCTTTCATCCCCTTTCTCTTTCCTGGCTTTTTCATCCCCCTCCCTCTCTTTTCTTTCATCCCCTCCCTCTCTTTTCTGGCTTTTTCATCCCCCTCCCTCTCTTTTCTTTCATCCCCTCCCTCTCTTTCCTTTCATCACCCTCCCTCTCTTTCCTTTCATCACCCTCCTTCTCTTTCCTTTCATCACCCTCCTTCTCTTTCCTTTCATCACCCTCCTTCTCTTTCCTTTCATCACCCTCCTTCTCTTTCCTTTCATCACCCTCCTCCTCCCTTTTTCTCTCTCTTTCCTTGCCACTTTCTACTCTTCTGACTCCTCCTCCTGCTACTGTTAGCCCTTTCTCCTTGCCTCTCCCGCTTTTTTTTTTAATTTTTAATTTATTTATTTTTAAACTTTTTATATTAAATAGTCACCACTTATCAAAGCTAAAAGCCACTCAAGGATAAATGGTTAATGAGATAGATGGATTGTCAATTGAATGATGGTAAATAATATGAGAGGATTGAATGAACAAAATTTTATTACTTATGCGCACAATTTATGATGCATTTTTTGACATTGATTTGAAGACGACCATGTTGTAGTCTACAGGGAAGCAGTCCCATAGTAATGTGTTTTACAAACAGAAAGGACTTGGAAAGAAACTCGGTTTATGGAAATTTTGTTTGGTGTTAGGTACATGGAGGAAGAAAAAAAAGTTCTATCTTTTCTCTCTATCTACCTCCTCTTTTCTATCTCAATTACTGCTCCATCTCCATAATAATTATTGCCATTCCTTTTTTTTTTTTCCCTTTCTCTTGTCGAAGTTCTAAATTTGAATTTCTCTATTTTCCCTGTCCACATCTTGTATTTAATCAGCACACATCATCATCATCATCATCATCATGGCTTGCATAAACAATGGCCAATCAAACTTTATTGTTTGTTCTTTTAAAGTAAACTTTTACAAAGCAAAAAGGTTCACCATGACTCATGTACGGAAATCAATGGTAGAAAAATACATACATCATCACGTGTTGTATGGAAATCGTCTGTTTTGTTCTCAGTCAGTGGAGGAGAAATCTTTCTAGACTGAGACAATTTTTATTTCAATCCTAATCCAGACTGCGCTTTTTTGAGGAGCTGAATTTTTACCACGTTACAAACCGACCTTGTATCTTACTTTTCCCTCGTGGGGAGGCAAGTAAATGGGAACATGCACGCTAGCTCGAAAGAGTCGAGTACTGAGAAATAAATTTACTTCAGAGTCTGGAACATCGTTCACTGGATGTCATAGTTTTTGTGAATGCGAATAGAAAAACAAAGCCGTGTCGATATAATGGTAAATAAAGTTGACGTCAAGATGGTTGCATTTTAGGAATATAAGCAAGAATGGTTATGAAAGATAATAATAGATGTTGTATAAATAAATTGTTTTTGTAAATGTTGGTGTTTTTTTGTGTGGTGGGAGGGTTCATTGCATCAATGGAATCTCACAATTGAAAATATTTTCTGATACCTGTTTTTAAGAGTATCAATGAGTTGCAGAAAAGGAAGGTAGAAAATATTCCATGGATTGTAAAAAAAAAAATCACTTTCAGGCACGAAGGAATGAAGTAATTATTTTATTTTAAAACTTACATCTCAGCAGTTATGTACCTGCCCCTCCCTGACGAGGACTGGGTGTAACACAAGGTCTAGTTTAATGTTGGGAGTTGCCATTTCTGAACATTCATAACATTTATGACCAGTACAAATTTTGGAGGATTTCCTTTTTTCCTACTAAAGATAGAACAGATACTACACTTATTCTAGCTCTTGTGACTCGGTAGTAGATTCCAATTTATTGCAAAATAAAATCAGTTGTGAAGGTTAAAAAGGTCGGAGATAATTGAATGTCTGGCATCTGTGCATCAAATAAATGTCTGATTCATTTTGTTACTTGCTCTATGTTGGGTTTGTGGAGTTTGACGTCTTCTCCCCCCTTCACATTGACCACAGACCTTGAAACAGTGAAAAAAATAAAGTAAAAAAAATTATTAAGACCAAAATTGTTAAGTACTTTTTGGCAACACAAGCTTTGAGTTAGGATGTTGTTGATGATGTAAATAAATTTGAAATGGAAAATAAATTTGATTTTCAGGTCAAATATAAACAATTGATGCTTGCAAAAATATCAAATCGAAATTAAAATTAATACGAAGAATATTTTTTTTTAATTGTGACACGAATGATATGTTTAAATAAGTTGTACAGACAGAACAGAACCCAGAGAGAGAGAGACAATGCAGAATGAGTGAGTGAAAAAGTCACAAGTTTATGCTTAAAAAAAGGCCAGGTAAACACAAACAGACACATAGATAACTGTTGTAAGTTGACTGACATGAGTACACACATGCTTGTCATCGTATGCACAGCAAAGCGCGTAGCAGTCTTTCCACCAAGGCATGAATGAACTGTCAACATAATTTATTTTCTGTGTTGCTTACATCAATAAAACGAACATGGAAATCTTTCTTTTTTACAACCAAACACAAAGTTGTACGCGTTTTTTTCTTAATCTTGTATGTATAAAAACAGTCAACAAAGTAGTTTAACCGGGAACTATGACACAACATGAAGAACACCCGCCCCCAAAGTCCAACCCTTCCTCACTGTGATAGGGGTGGTGGCAACATGGTAGTGTAAGAGCTATGCTGTCTAGAACTCCGGTTCCTGGCAGAGCCACCCATAGCAGACAGGTTTTACACTTAGAGGTATTAGGACCACAACCTGGCTAACAGGGCTCTATTGAAAATCCAGGAGAAGTCGGCATCAGGATCAGTCGGCCTATGGTCCTCTCTGTCTCTGTGTGTGATAAGCAAAGGCGTGTCAAGCGTGGAACCACAAATCAATGGAATGAAAATGGCGACGTTGTTTTGTGTCATTCCTTTGTGTGTTCTGGGACAACCTTCCCTGACTTTGCATGCAACTGCTGAGTCTCGCTACTCAAAATGTCATGGTAAAAAAACAAACAGGTTAAAGAATAGCTGCGACCAACGAGGAGGACTTCATGCAGACCAAAAAATCATTAGGCACGATCTTCGTGAGCTCTATGCAGAAGGCTGACTCGCTTAACAAACACCAACAAGAAATAGACAGCAGAGCAGCAGGCCGTAACAACACAAACAAACTAACCAATAAACTGCGGACGGTCTTTCGTATTTCATCATCAACCGTATAAGGACTGTAGTTAGACTCCATTCCGCCGATTGCCTTGTGTTGTTTGCCCTCTCATTCTTTCTTAAGTACCTCTCCCCTCCATTACATTTGTTGTCTGTCCTCTACCACTGCCTGTGCCATCTGACCTCTCTCTTGCATCGTTTGCCCTCTCCTCAGGGCCATATTATCTCAGACGAAAGTGTAAAAAAGAAAGAAAAAAAATCTATTTTCAATGCAGAAAGACCTAACTCTATATGGTCGACACTTACACTTTCTCCTTTTAAGTGATAATTCAGCATTACTATCAGAATGAAAGGGACAATGTTGATCCCTGATAGTTTGAATTCCATTGAATGAGGAACTGCAGCGACATGAACCACTTCTACGGGCTTCCCAAATATCGAGTATCCTACATCCTCTGGGTCTGTTTTCTGTTTTGGCGGGCTTCTTGTCTTACTGTTGCCTCCGAAAGTATCGGGCGCAGCTGTCACCTTGGTTCCTCTTGTACCCTCGCTCACTCTCACTCTCACAGAGCATCCATTAATCCAGGGTAGGTCCGTATCTCTTCTGATTAATGCGACAATTTAACGGCACTGCAATCTGCTGTTTGATTTTCAACAAATACCAGATTGGGAGGGAGAGGCGTTTCTATTCAAATAATCTGAAATTGTTTTTTGTGTCATTTAATCAAATAACATTCTGTGAATTTTTCTCTTTGACTCATTTTCTTCACCTCTCGATCCTTGCTTCTCTATACATAATATATAAAGTAAAGGCAGTCTCTTGATCATTTTTTTTGTCATCGATAGTTTTTTTTCCTACAAAATCGATATTTGATTCTGATGGGTCAGTTTTTCTTGTGGATCGTTGCAGCATGTTATTAAGAAGAAAATGTAATTCGATTTAATTTAATAAGATAGAAAAAAGGCACTAGACTTTGCCGTTACTGGCTCGCAAGCCTACCAACCGCAATTAGGACGGCACTGCACAAATCTGCTGGGCACACTACATGCTGACCTCAAGCAGGTGGGACTAGGACCACTACGTACAGCGAAACAATTTCATTGTCTACGACAACTTGCGCATGACAAGGCCAGATGGCCTGGAACTAGCATGGAGGACTGATTGCAGCTACGGGATGTCATTTGACTACCGTAGCTGCAGAACACGGTTTTTAATAATAGAAAAAATTGACAAGCTCTACACTCATTTCAATGATGATTTCAAATAAATGACATTGTTATTAATTATGCATTTGAGTCTAAATTTTAATTTAGTTCGTTTTATCTTTTTGTTTTGTCTCTAAATAGATAAAATATCTGAACATTCATAATGATTACTTAAAAATTAATTAAAATTCATTTAAAATTAATTAATAAATATATATATAAAATAAAAATGACATGTCAGATTAAGGACGACCTAATGCAATATTCTGCATATTCTTTACTGCTTAGGAAGTGGAAAAATACTTTTTAAAAAAAACCAATGCTGTTCTATCGCCAGTAAAAACAATAAAAAAACTAAAAACTATGTGAACCATCATAATATATGTAAATCTCAGGGATAGATTCGAACCATCGGATTCTTTGGTGAAAGTCAGGATTGTCCATTGTGTGAGGGGAATAACTGATCTTTGACCTTTTTGAACATTTGGAATCGATTTCTTTTTTTTTTAATTATTATTATTTGTTGTTTTATTTACTTAATCAGTCTGTGATCTATCGATACCTTTTTAAAGGTCACTAGTTTCTCATTAATTGATATCTCTTTTGCATGTCAGCCAGAAACCAAGCCTGACATAAGGTCATCCCGCTGGGTGTCCTCAAAGCATTATAATACAGTTAAGGGAATATAATTTAAATTTATTTTTAGTTTGACAACAAAAAAAAAATGTATTTGTTCTAATAAAGACGTCTTCTGTCTAAAATTTTTGTTTTAAAATAAAGAATTTAAAAAAAACCTTTGCATTGTTTAGCTTTCAACATTCTAAATATAATCCAAATATCTACAATGCTTCGAAAGTGCGAGTATATTTGCTTATCTCAACATGCGTCACCAGAGTGACCTCACAATATCAACATTGTCAATCATTTCCCCCTTCTCTCTGTGCCTCAAACCAAACCAAACTTCCATGTGCAAATCTTCCTTCCTAGAGCTACCCGTCTGTGGAATACAATACCACAGGGCTGCTTCCCAGCTTACTACAGCATGGTCGTTTTCAAGTCCAACGTAAACAAATTCTTAAATAAGCAAATTCTGCCCAACTTCCACCATCATTACAAATCATCACGTGTTGTTTTCACCGTCCACCTGACACTCGTTGACCCTTATCATCGAGTGGCCTTTGGACCTTGATAAGTGGTGACTCTTTAGTAAAAAAAAAAATGGCTTATTGTATTGAAGAGTCACTTGATACATGAATCAATCACGTACACGTCCCGTCCGCTGAGTTACAACTAGCTACTGAAGGCCGTTTAACATTGGCGCCTTACTTATATCATTTCTTTACAAACGAGTCACCATTTATCAAGGTCCGAATGTCACTCGAGGTTAAGGGTAATTGGGTTGAACAGGTAGATGTTGAGACACCGAGGGGATTTGTAACGTTGGGTGTGTCTTGTAGAGAAATAGATTGTTTAAGGGGATGGCTCGGCAAGAATTTGTTTACATTGGACTTGAAAACGGCACCGTTATAGTCAGCCGGGATGCAGCCCCGTGGTACTGTGTTTCAACAGACGGGCAGTTCAAGGAATAAAACTTTTCTCATGAAAGTTGTGTCTAGTTCTAGGCACAAAGAGGTAGAAAAGAAATTTATTGACAGTGGTTGTAGATAGACGAGTTTTTGTTGAGAATAAAAACAATTCTTGTTAAGTCGTCCTCCTAAATAATCAAATTCTGTCAAACTTCCACCATCATCACGGTGTTATCTCACCGTCCACCTGACACTCATTAACCTTTATCCTCGAATGGCCTTTGGACCTCGATAATCGGTTACTTTTTAGTAAAAAAAAAAATTGAACTACGACTGTTAAGACCATGTAACGGAATTACTACTACTAAATGACTAATATGTCACTAAAAAGCAGAACAAAAACATGTCTACTATTCCTGAAGACGTCTTACGTCGAAAATTCATCTTGAAATTTTTAAAGATCACATTTTTGGCTTTCAACGTTCTAAACATAACTTATTTTACTTTTTATATGGTTTTAAAATTTATTTTCTTAATTTTCTTTTTTTTTTTTTCATCATTTTAATTTAGTAATTTCTAAAACAATACATTATTAATTTTTTGTTCAGTTTTTATTTCGGTTTAAAATTATTTAGATAACTATTTTACTAAAAAGCAAATCTATATATTTTTTTTACTGTTATAAATGTTTTTCTCGCAAATTTAAATAAATGACATTCAAGACTGTAGAATCATATGACACTTGCCACCGCCACCGATGACGTAAGTCCAGTAAGGGCTGATGTCCAGTTGACAGGCAAACTTTTGCTTGAAAGATGGATGTTTTAGTACACTAGAATGGCCAATCAGAGCTCAAAGAATGAACTTGCCCATCTAAGCAAGATAGTGCATCCCAGCCTGCCTATATACAAACTCACTGGTTTCCGATCTCTTCAATTCTACCTCAACTGGTCAGACAGCTGTGCACTGGCTACTGAATTCAATGTGGCACTTAATACAAAAAATGAAATAAAAGTTGATTTTATTGACAAAAATGAGGGAGGGATTCTATATCACAATTATGAAGATAAAATTTCCAAACTTATTTGTTTCATTTTTCTGAGAGGAGTTCAATTTAGTTTTATCAATTAATTCTATAACAGACGGTGAATTCCTAACTAATGTCATTATAGAATCAAATTAACATTACACGCTTCAATATTCCATGCAAATATTTCTTGAATGAAGCAATATTTATATAATGAATTATCCACTCGTGGACTGGCAGCCAATCAGAGCTCAGATAATGAACTTGCCCATCTTCGTATAATGAAACATTCCAGCTTTTATATAAACCGGCTTTTTGGTGTGCCTTCAGTTCTTTTATTTATTTTGTTAATCAACTGGTCACACAGTTGAGCACTAAGTACTAAACTCCATAGTCATAATCTCTAAGTCTCTAACCATTCTCTAAGTCTCTAATTAAATGTAGTACCATTCTCTAAGTCTCTAATTAAATGTAGTACCATTCTCTAAGTCTCTAATTAAATGTAGTACCATTCTCTAAGTCTCTAATTAAATGTAGTACCATTCTCTAAGTCTCTAATTAAATGTAGTACCATTCTCTAAGTCTCTAATTAAATGTAGTACCATTCTCTAAGTCTCTAATTAAATGTAGTACCATTCTCTAAGTCTCTAATTAAATGTAGTACCATTCTCTAAGTCTCTAATTAAATGTAGTACCATTCTCTAAGTCTCTAATTAAATGTAGTACCATTCTCTAAGTCTCTAATTAAATGTAGTACCGTTCTCTAAGTCTCTAATTAAATGTAGTACCATTCTCTAAGTCTCTAATTAAATTTAGCACCATTCTCTAAGTCTCTAATTAAATGTAGTACCATTCTCTAAGTCTCTAATTAAATGTCGTAACATTCTCTAAGTCTCTAATTAAATGTAGTACCATTCTCTAAGTCTCTAATTAAATGTAGTACCATTCTCTAAGTCTCTAATTAAATGTAGTACCATTCTCTAAGTCTCTAATTAAATGTAGTACCATTCTCTAAGTCTCTAATTAAATGTCGTAACATTCTCTAAGTCTCTAATTAAATGTAGTACCATTCCGTGTTTGTTGCATATCCCATTGTTGTCAGCATTGCCGATCTATTGATTGTCTCGTGGATGTGGTTTAATGCTGTGGGATTGAAAACTCTTGAAGCTGGACCCTGAAGAAATTTTGGCACTTTTTTCGCATGGAATTTGGTAATCTCTGAAATGGTGAAAGAACTGAAAGCTTCTTTCTGCTGACCGACACAAACCCAACCGTTGTTAATTCAATTCCATAGAACAAGTTCTAAGATGATTTTCAAATTGACAGCTTGTTCTTTTATTCTGGTTCTTATATCGTAAGTCGGCACAGTGGAGGTGAAAGAGAGACCACCTTAGTTTATTTTAGCTACTAATTTTGAAGACCTCATTTCAACCCGTTCCCCAGTCAGTTATTTTTACTTAGAAAAATCTTTTTCAATTTTTTTGATTACGTCACTCTTCACATGATTCACACTTTTTTTCTAACTTCCTGTTTTTCTGTTCACACGTTTTGTCCTATCTGACCTTCTGACCTCGCCATATAACTTTTTTTCTGATCTGTCATTGAATGCTTTTAAAGACATTCAAATCGAGAAACTAACAATTATTTTACTCCAGCTGAAATATGCAACCTTCAATATGCAACAATTCATCCTTGTGGGTTAGGGTTAGTGTGAGGGTCTTTTAACAACCAAACTCATTCTTATAAAGAGTTTCCTTAGTTGCAGCTGGGTACACAACACAGCTGGGTACACAACACAGCTGGGTACAGAAATCATAATTTTCTTCTGTGTAACTGGCAGCGAACTGAAGTTCAAAAACTTCCAAAGAGAAATTCTTCGATAAAACAGTTATTGTTATTTAGTAGAAATTTAGGTTTGCGCCGGCCCATCTCCATTTGTGAATCTAGTTGTATAGCTGCCAGTCCTTGTTGTGGGTATGGCCTTCTTGGTCTTGTATGGACATTTTTTTGTGGTCTTGAACACATTTATGAATTCAAAAACTTTGAATTGGCTTCATTATCACTCTCTCTCTCTCGTTTTTTTTTCTCTTTATATTTCTTTCTCTCTCTCTCTCTCTCTCTCTCTCTCTCTCTATATATATATATATATATATATATATATATAATCTTATTCTCTCTCTATATATTTATATATCTTTTTCTCTCTATATTTATATATCTTTTTCTCTACCTATATATATATATATCTTTTTCAGTCTGTAGTGGAATGTGGTCAAAAATGGATGGTAACTTTTAATGCCACAAAGACAAAGCTACTTTCCTTCAATAACTATAAAAAACTGCTTCAACCACCGATTATCATGGCAAATAACACCCTACTTGAGAGTTCATCATTCAAACTCCTCGGCCTAACTTTCACAGATAACATGAATTGGAACAAATACATTGAAAACATTGCCAAGGCTGCTGCAAAGAAGGTGGGCTCCCTCTACCGTGCCAGTAAACTTCTCATACCTGTCATTATCCTATATCTCTACAAAGCCACCATCCGCCCATGCATGGAGTATTGTTGCCACATCTGGGCTGGGGCATCATCCACTATTCTCTCCCTCTTAGACAAGGTCCAAAAAAAGAGTCGCTAACT
>OY744541.1:24463916-24516416 GCA_963556195.1 Sepiola atlantica | reverse complement strand
GCGCAATGTTCATTTCCGTATCGATTTCATCTTTTTTCTTTTGCATACCTCGGTTTCTAGTTCAGTTTAGTTTTTTTTATTTAAGATTTTATCCAAGGAAGCAATTCATTCACATCTATGATAATTCCATGCAAAATACCAGTATACTGAAATCATATGCCCTTAATAGTGTTAAGATGAAAATTCTTATACACTAAATGTACAAAAGCAAGGAAATTCCCAAATTTTTACACTTTTATTGTCATTACTTAAGGATATAACTACATATCAACCAAACCATTTCATTATCCCATCACTACAGTATAAATCTCTATGCATGAGTGGATGAAGTGTGTGAGGTGCGCTGAAGAAAAATTCCTACCTGTAAAATACATAGCCCTGTTGTGCTCGCATACCCTTAATGACAATAAAAGTGTAAAAATTTGGGAATTTCCTTGCTTTTGTACACTTAGTGTATATGAATTTTCATCTTAACCCTATTAAGGGCATATGATTTCAGTATACTGGCATTTATCATGGAATGTCACTACTTTTGCAAAGGCTATACAATCGTCATTTTTAAGGTTTTTTGGAATTTTCTGGAAAACTAAGGTATATGGTAAACTGAAATTAAAATGCCATCAACTAGACCCTAGAACCTCTATCTCTGCCAAGAATCAGCTGAATCCATCAAATAGTTGATGAGATACAGGGTGGCACATACATACATACATACGTACGTACGTACACACGGATAACATGATTTCATGATTGAACTTTCTGGATCTCTGGGTTGCCTTGACTAATGATGCTGAAATTCTACACAGTTATAGAACCTATCAAATAAAAATTTTGTGCAAAGTTTTAACTAATTTGGTTTATTGGTTTTTGAGTTATGATTGATCAAAGAAATGAGATTTCCAGCATAGGCCATTCTTGAAGTCTATTAAGGGATAGAGCGCTCTCACGCCTCCCTTGATTAGCAGGACTTTACCTGCTTCACTAATTTGGGAGCTACTCTGGATCCCGCTTCTTCCTTTTAAATTTCAGGTGGCTCTCTTCCATGTCCCAAAAATATAAAACTAGACTAGATGTACAATTAGAAAAAAATTTATATTTTTTTTACACGTAATTTTTTTTTTTTAAACAAGTGTTTTTTCACTGAACAAGTGTTAAAACGATATTATGGTCAGAGTTAAGGTTCGTTAAAATTCATCGCTTTGATCAATTTTTATTTCTAATTGGTAAATTTTGCGATTCAATCAATTGTTAACTTGTCAGCTACTTATTTTCTTGCATTCTCATTGGCTCAGCGCTTCAGCATTTTCCGTCCGTCTACGTAAACATCCGCAAACTACAAAGTCGATTTTAGCTTGGGTCCTAATCTGGACAAGTACCAATTTTTTATTTAATACATTCTAAGTTTATTTTTAATGAAAAAAAGTAAGTTCCTAAAAAAATTTTTTTTTTAATGTTTATTTACAATATTCACCACAATTGTACGTCCACCACGCACGTGTTTTTAGAATGAAATGGCGTGATACAGAAAATAGAAATAAACGCAACTAAATAAGTTTGGTTCGTCATCTTTGCAGCATCCGAAAGATGAAAGGAAATCTTACTTTTGAAAAATGTGTGTGGAAATTTGTGCACTAAAATAGTTACGCCTACAAGTTGCAACCAATTTCAGCTTTTAATTAAAAAGAAAGAATGCAGTTTTAATCGACATCCTCTCTTTTTTTTTTTTTTTCAGATTTTTCCTTAGAGTAAAATCGATATTTACAACATTTCTATTGACAAGTACACAGAAAACGATTTGAAAAATTGCAATTTTAATGTAAAATCCTTATAAAGGCTTTAAAAATTATCAACTATGTCTCAATTTTGTTTAAACGCAAAAAGTCAGTATAATTTTTTTTTAAGTAAACCTTTCGCATTTAAATTTTTTTAGGGTTTCTTTGAAAGGTTGTCGTTTGGAGCCAGAAAGTTTGGAAGATATAAGCACAAACGACCATGTATTCGGACTAACCCTAACCCTTTTTGTAGAAGTGAAAGTAAAAAAACGTGCACAAATAAAAAGTCTGACTCCCCGAGTTGTATGAATAATTCTCCAAAACACGACACCGTCAACTCTCAAAGAATCCGACTCTAGAATCGTAATTAACAATTCATCAAAACACGATTCTCATCAATCGAGTAACCCGACACAAAACGCCAATTCAATTTCTTTCTTTCTTTTCTCCCTTAACACTTGACGTATCGTAATGTTATTGTCACACCCTCCAGGGGAGGAAAGTTTCTATTTTTATTTCAATGAAAATTCGCTCATGCAAAACAATGGTCATTTGCATAAGTGGACTCTTGTCCTTGCACAGAAATAACAAGATTAGATCTTGTAATCAAAACGCTCTGGGTTCAATCCCTGATGAACGACACACGACACAACCCTCACTCTTTTATTTCGTGGCCCCGCATGATGGCTGCTACTGTTAGAGTAGCAGTCTGACTACTAGAGCACTAATGAACTGATAATAAACAAAGAGAAAAGTTTAAACCAAAAATTTTACGTGTTTACTTATGTCTTGTGTGTTCTTAACGAAAAAGACAAACCTTAGACTACAGAAACGAAAGAGACAAACCTTAGACTACAGAAACGAAAGAGACAAACCTTAGACTACAGAAACACCCCCATAACGAAAGAGACAAACCTTAGACTACAGAAACGAAAGAGACAAACCTTAGACTACAGAAACACCCCCATAACGAAAGAGACAAACCTTAGACTACAGAAACGAAAGAGACAAACCTTAGACTACAGAAACGAAAGAGACAAACCTTAGACTACAGAAACACCCCCATAACGAAAGAGACAAACCTTAGACTACAGAAACGAAAGAGACAAACCTTAGACTACAGAAACGAAAGAGACAAACCTTAGACTACAGAAACACCCCCATAAACTTCAAGATTTCCACACCATAAATAGAGGCGGTGGCAATGTACTAGTGTCAGAGGTAGCCATCTAACAACGCTGAAAATCCAGGGGAAGTCAACATCAAGTGAACATTTTGGCCAATGTGTCCGTGGACAATCTAAAGCAAGCGATGACATTCTATCGTAATGCGGAGTGAACATGACGTTGCGTTAGCGCATGTGAAATCTCCACTCAGTGTCTACCGATGACGACCTTCTTTCGCAACTTTGAGCAACCGCTTGTCCCTGTTGACCTTGGTGTCGAGGTTAACCTGAAATCTGTCGGGAACATGAATTGCTTCAACTCACGAGAAAGACCTCGATCAAAAGTACACTTATCCACGTGTCCATGTTCGACGCTGTATTCAGGTCCAATTCGCTCAACAAAAGCTGCTACCATTTTTTGTGTCTATTGGCACCAAAGTGTGAAAGTCTTTTGAATAGTATGAACGAAAAAACGTTTGCTTCTTATATACATCCCAAGATTGGCGTCTTTAATTACTTTTAGGCTCATTTAGAACCCAAAAATCAAATCTTGTTAATTTTTATTGATATCACTTTTTAAATTTTTTACATTAAAAAAAACTTTTGAATTTTAAGTTGGGAGTGATAAATAAATTTTAAAATATAAAAAAAAATAATTTTTTTTTAATAATTATGAATATTTCTCTATTTTATTTTTGACAATTTTTTTTTAAATTTCATTTTTAAACATTTTTACAGTATGTAAATGTAAATACTGCATTCTTGTAGTTTTACAGATTTGATAATCCTAATTTATAAATTAGGATTATCAAATGTTCGGGAAAAATAAGAGATAAGTTCTTTAAAAAGATTTGGTTTTAAAATTTATTTAATGAATAATCAGACAGAACCTTATTCATTAACCCTACGATAAATAATTTTTTTATTAACGATTTCTCAACTGTTAAATATTCTGCACTTTTGAGTAAATAAATACTTATTTTAAACTATGAGAGTGAGAGTTTAGCCCCTATTTTAAACTATAGAGGTGGAACTTCCCCCTCAAAATTTTTTTTTATTTGCTTGAAAACAATAATTTTTTTAAATATTTATTTTTAAAAACTGGTGGGGCTTAGCCTCTATTTAAAACTAGAGGTGAGAGAACCTAGCCCCCCCCCCCTCCAAAAAAAGACTTTAAAAAATTGATTTATCCGAATGTGAAAAATAATTTATCGGAATGTTGTGAAAAATAATTTATCAAAATGTTGTGAAAAATAATTTATTGGAATGTTGTGAAAAATAATTTATTGGAATGTTGTGAAAAATAATTTATCGGAATGTTGTGAAAAATAATTTATCAAATGTTGTGAAAAATAATTTATCGGAATGTTGTGAAAAATGATTTATCAAATGTTGTGAAAAATAATTTATCGGAATGTTGTGAAAAATAATTTGTCAGCAAAAAATAAATTATCGGAATATCGGAATGTTGTGAAACATAATTTATTGGAATGATGTGAAAAATAACTTATCGGAATGATGGGGAAAATAGTTTATCGGAATGATGGGGAAAAAAAATTTATTGCCGAAAAATAATGTTTTAAAAAATAATTTATTGGGGAGGGTGAAATGCAGCGATATCACTGCAAATTTGATCGAAAGTGTTCTTGTCTTTATGATTTTGTCTCGGCAGAAAAGGTTAATACTGGGTACAAAATTGAGTTACATTGGTAAGAGGAGACAATAAAAAACCAGAGAATAACCGAAACGAAATATCTCCCGTCAAGAAAGTCCTGATGATTAGTTATTGTCCCTTGTCTCGCTGAAATATGCGTCTATTTTAATAAGGAGCTGGTCAATTTTGGGGATCAATCATTCTTTATGAAGCTTAAAAGTTTGAAGGAGTTAAGTGTCCCAACTGCTCTTCTATACTCGCACATCAACCCTAACCTCAACCCGAACTCTCTGCCATCTGTCTTCTTGCAGCGACACCTTCGATGGTTCGGCATGCAACTCATTGCCCATGAGGGTGGGGGTAATCTGTGACATAATCTTCACTACCTCTCCCTTGGTGGTGCGAGTGTATTGGTGGTGCAAGTGAGGACGTTGGCGACAACCATCAGGGAAGACTTGACTGAGCTCTCAAGTCCGCAGGTGGTCGATCTTCAACAATGGAATAGCGATTGGTTAATCATTACATGCGATTTTGTTCCAAACCGCCATCCGTGGGCTGCCAGGGTCGAGGATGTGGTGCAGAGAAGAAGCTGGCTAGAATCAACCAGGGTGAAATCTGTT
The DNA here is from genome assembly GCA_963556195.1 of Sepiola atlantica. Lineage (NCBI taxonomy): Eukaryota > Metazoa > Mollusca > Cephalopoda > Sepiida > Sepiolidae > Sepiola > Sepiola atlantica. Next base: position 24,511,205 of record OY744541.1, on the reverse strand, counting down.
TCAACAACAAGTGTTGAAATCAAACTTTTAGGATTCATTATGAAATTTCTTGCAGTTTCATTTCCATTGGGGTTTATTATTATTATTATTATTATTTACTCACAAGGAGTTCTCACACAGGTTATCAGTGATTGCTCACCGACAACCGGTGGTATTCCGTGGAGTCTGAGTGACAACAAGTCTCCCCAGATTTCCAGTATTCTCCACCTCTTTTCAATAGACACCGCAAATAAACTTGCAGTATCACAACAGCCGCTTACTATTGATTTCTCGCTGGCAAGGACCATTGGTCCTCTCTGGGATTTGGGTGGCAATAAGCCTCCCCAAGGTCCCAGCAGTCTCTGCACTTCCAGTGGAGGTCTGGTTTGTACTGTCCCTCCTCGGTCTTCTCATCCTCCTTGACCCTATGCAAATATTTTGTGTGGTGTCAGCCTAGGCTGGTACCATTTTTTTTGTCTTTTGTTTTTTTGTTTGTTTTTTTTAAATTAAAAAATTTTTTAAATATTTTTTATTTATTTTTTTTAGGGGGGGGGGGGGCTACTATTATTATTATTATTATTACTATTATTATTCGTTTCTTTTCATGTAGAGTCTGTCCGTATCTTATTACTATTATTACTATTATTATTACTATTATCTTGAATTATAGTTAAGAAAAACGTATTTCTCATCATGAGTAGGTTTTGCCGTACATCTCCGGTTGCTGATGACAAGTCCAGATTTTCACTCGTTTCAGAAATAGCTGGAATACTCAAAAACATCTCCTGCTAGAATAGAAAAATTCAGATATGGTATCCCATTTTTCTTCTACCAGACGAACGGGCAACCATTTTTTTTTTTTTTTTTATAACCAAAACTATCAACCTCATTCTTTTAGACATTCTTTTATTTTTGGTGTCGATTTTCTTTTCAGCCTGAACTTTTTTTCTATCACAATTTCAAAGGTCTTTCCCTTACGTTTCACCACTTCCTGCCCTGACCCGACATAGAGTTAATTTGAGGCCTTTCTTCTTCCTTGGTGTCACCGAGCATTAACAAAGGTGATGACTTAATAATTTATTTCTTAGCATCAGGTTGTCCAGAAGTTTTGTTACCTTAGTGATACCATTGGATCACGTGGAGAAGCTGATTCTGGTGTGATTGCAAGAGTTAGGAGTGGATAGAGGAAGTTCAGGGAACTTCTGTTATTACTAACCAGCAGAGCATTACCGCTGTTGACAAGGAAAGAGTCAATCAGGCATGTGTTTGCACTGTGATGGTGTATGGAAGTGAAACCTGGCCAATGAGGGTTGAGGCTATACGTTGCATGGAGAGAAATGATGTGAGAATCACATGATGGATGTTTAATATGAGTCTTTAGCAAGCTTAGATCTGATGACCTCAGAGGAAGATTAAATCTGAACAACGTAGGGAGACGTGTGCACAAGAGGAGACTTTCATGGTATGGCCACGTTGAAAGAATGAATGAGAGTTCTTGGGTTAGTAGATGTAGAACAGTTGAGGTAGCAGGGTCAGTTTGCAGAGGAAGGCAAAGGAAAACATGGGAGAAAGTGATAAGGAAGGATTTGAGAGAAAGAGAGATGAATAAAAATCTGACTAGAGATAGGTTAGTTTTGGAAGTCAATTCCTAAAAGCCGTCCAACACATGCCAGCGTGTAAAAAAAAAAAAACAAGTGCTAGACTGAATGTGATGATAACTAAAAAAACTAGTCGCATAAACTGTTAAAATGTATATCTATTTTTGCATGTTTTCCTATAAAACATTTGGTTGAAAAAAAAACAATGTTTATTTAAAGCTCTCAGAAATTACAGTTTAATAAAAAAAAAAAAAAAAGACTTCTCTTCATGTTTAACGTAATAAAAAGAAAAATCCTGTAAAATTGAAATTTAATTAATGCGCAGATGGCGGCTATTTTTCTTTTTTTATTCGCTATTATCTTGTTTTGCTGACTTCATTCATTTATTTATATATATATATATATATATATATATTTATGTTAAGCTACACAGAGGCTTCCGCATTTCATCCCCAGAGGGAATCGTCAGGCTAAGATGCATTTTAGCCTGACGATTCCCTCCTGTGATGAAACGCGGAAGCCTCTGTGTAGCTTAATTGCCATAAATATATTTTCATCCTGACGATTCCCTCCGGAGATGAAACGCAGAAGCCTCTGTTTAGCTTAATGATCAGAGTGAAAAAAGTACATAATAGTGAACCTCATTCAATCCCGAGCAACGTCGGGTCATCCTGCTAGTTTAGCATGAACATATCTTTTTGTTTAGATAACTCTCGAACTGAAACATCTTCACAAAATTCTGAATGAAACAAATACATTTCCAAGACATTAAGATCTTGTGTCGTATTCCTTTTTTTTTAATTTTTTCATTTGGAAATATTCTATGTTAAAATGTCAACATTTCCGAGACTTATTTCCTATTCTAAAAAAAAAAAACATTAAATGTTTATAATATTTTTGTTTAATCTTTCCTTTTATTAATAATGCAAATATTGATAAGATTTAATTTTGATAACATTTGACACCCTTTACCAGGGGCCGGTCTTACTAGTAACCTATCAATTTTCCGCACTTTACCACTGGTAGTTTTAAGGATATCTTGATAAACACTACGCAAAATGCAAGCGAATGTTTAATGGTATTTGAGCGTGCAAATTGTATTTTAATAATTTCAACATTCATGGCTATTCCTCGGCAAAATTTTACACAACTTACACAACCTTCTACCTACCAATTTAATAGCTCTACACTGAACAGTTTCGGTTTTGTAAAAATATTTTGATGCCATTTCCCCATATGCAAGTGAAACCAGAAAACCTCGGTTAGAGCCGTCTATCTTTCACATTTATTTGCTTATTTTTTTCTGGTGTTCAAATTCTAATGAACGTTTGCAAAATACTATTACTGATAATACGTTTAAATTAGGACAAAAAAACCTTTATACTAAATTACCTCCCTTAAACAACTGCAAGGCAATCAAAATATAAGCCAACAGCTGAATCTACATCCGATAAATAGAAGAAAAAAAAATTATAAGTTGGGGCAACGAATCAAGTCAATCAACTCATTAGGTTCAAATTGCATGGGTTTGTCGATTCTTTCAAATACAGTATACTTAACTTAACTTTTTTTTTTTGGGGGGGGGGGATTTATTAACTCGTATCTATGGTGATGTCTTACACATTTACATATACAGAACAAATAAAATGCGTTATCTTCTATATATATGAAATAGTAACTCTGTTTGTGTGTATGTGTCCGCCTGATCTTTTTTGTGTCTTATGTTCACCCAAACCGCTGGACAGAATTGCTTGAAAATTGGCATGTGAACTACTGACCTATCAGTGAAGGTCATAGGCTATATAAGAAATATATCACTTCAACGCTGGGTGTCCCCGAGGGGCACAATCCCCCCCCCCCCCACTGAGAACTTTTTTCCCTTTGATTCAAATGAAATTTAAACCATTGATAAATGACCCAAAATGATGTCTATTCCCAAAATTTCAGCAAATTTTGATAATATTAAGGTGATCCCCGAGGGCACAACCCCTCCACTGAACACTTTTTCCTTTTGATTCAAATGAAGTGTATATATATATATATACACATAATCGAGTAGAAGACCTCTCTATCTGTGCATGTCAGTCCCTAAAAACGAAGACATACTAGGAAGTGTACTTTCAATATAATTGCATTAACATGCACAATTTGCATGCGAACATAATGGAAGTATTTTTACATCTCTAGTTGCCCCTTAAAGAAGTTAATGACAATTTTCAAACATGTTACACAATGAAATTAATCTATTTATTAGAGTTAGTTTAAGAGTATTAACATATATCTGAATAGTTCGGTGAATAAGATATCTAGCTGACAGCATCAAGGTTGCTGTTAAAGTAAACTCTCCCTACTACGATGTTGGATATCCCACACTCTAACCTGGGCAACACCGGGTAGCTCTGCTAGTAAGTCATAAATAAAAAAAACGTTATATTTTGTAGAAATATATGTAAAGACACCCCCTCCAAAAAAAATGGTACCTATCTTGGAGGACACCACATAATCTATGCCCCTGAATCCCATCCAGCTTTTTTCTTTTATATCCCCCAATAATCCCCTTTTTCTCCCCACTTAGAAACTGTCCTACTTGTCTTCAACTCGGGAAAACAGTGAGCAGCTCATACCTAGACAGATTTGGGAGGGTCTTACTAACCACCACAGATAACTGCAAGACAGTGTCCACTCAAGGAGGCTTATCATGGAGCCCATCTAAGAACATTGATTTTCTCAAGGCACTTATTTTTTTTTTTCAAAGAGAAATGACATTCTGGGTGGCCCAATACAAAATCAGATATTTTCAATTTCCTCTGTGCCTCCTCCCTCTTTCTCTTTTGGCTGAGCATCTATCACCTGCAACGTCTGCTATTCGCATGCACCACCAAAACATGGAGCCGATTGCATGTTTACAAGAATAATAGTTTAAGAAAGGCTATTGTAATGACTAACGAGAACAGACGTAACTTGGGAAAGCTTTATTCAGCACACAATGTCGGTACAGTATTAGTGCTACTATTTATAGTGGTTAGTAGAAGCAGGAGAGTTCTCCAAAGGGGAGATAAGTCAGAGTAAGGAAAGTTACTCGTAATTATTCATTACAGATGTATCTGAGAAAATATATCATCATATACGTGCTCCACTATCACATTTACGGTGAACGAAGTGACAATTTTGTTAAAAAATTATTAAAAATAGTAAATAAATTATAAGTTTAAACAAAACTGAAAAAAAACTAATTTTTTACTTTTTCCTTCGTTTTGTTTTCACTTTTGCTTCTATCCAACAGGTTTCCGCATTTAATAACCATCAATAAATTGTCGATGTAAAACATCATGTTTTCAAATGTATACCTCAACCTGTATATATTAATTTATATCTATACTAATACTAGAGAGATCTGTCTGTGTGTCATATATAAACTGCGACAACTAAACAACATATGATGTTCGCAGTGCCCGATTTTGTGAATTCCGTTTAAATGGCGGATAAAATCCTCGTGTAATTTGATTTCAAAACACCAAGCATGGACCAAACTGTTACATCGTCACTGTTTCTGATTCCTTGGCTTTCAGATTTGGATCAAAATGTAGTATCTGTTCTCGGTCAGAGAAGAAGAGATCCTTTTTGATTCGAATTTTTTTTTTTTATCTTTGTTCCATCCAGAGTGCCCCTTTTGGGGATTCTAGATATCCCCAACATAAAAAAACAAACTTTGTCCTCATTGGGAAGTGATATCACTTGGTAAGTAGTTATAAATAACAAAATAACCCAGAGTGTAAGGTCTTAAAATAGTATGGTTCATTCCAACGTATATATCTTGTACAAACAATAGTAACTACAGGTAATCCAATAGGATTTAATAGAATACAATAGAATCCCCTATACTACTGTTCGTAGTCGTATTTATTGTCCAGACTAGTTCATTTATTTAGTGACTGAGGGGAGTCCGGTATCCAATCACAACAGGAAGCAAGTAGCTAGGGACTATTTCAACTTCACACTTGCCTAGTGAACGAGGATGTCTCCTTTAATTCTCTTGTAACATCATAACCATCCCGCCTAGTCTCCGGGGGAGGGATGCGGTCTTTACACAGTATATAACATATTATTTTTATTTACCTCCTTGCCAAGTTAGACACAAGGTCAGATGTGGGTTTTGATAAGCAAATGCACTAGGATAAGTGTACTCTGGCCTACAAAAAATGCTTGAACAGCCCTTTTGGTATTCCCCGGTAGGAGCGCCCTGCACAATTAACAATAAACTATACACAGTATTTACCATATTTTGTTAATTTAAGAATAACTAAAAAAAATGTAAAAAAAATTTAAGCAAGATTTCAAAAATAACTTTTAAAACGATCCATTTTTTTAATCTTTTCTTTCCTAGATATATTTTCATGTATTTTTGTCGCGCTTTTTCTTTTGTAAAATTATGGTATTGAGGGGCAAAGATTTGTTCGATCTTTGAAAGATAAAAATAAAAAATGCTCTTGGGCATCTCTAATCTATTGTCCTTTTTTTCTTACTCTGGTTTACTTGTTCGAGATGATTGCATTGTTTTATTTCCTCATGATTTATTCGAATAGAAATCCGAATAGAAAAAAATCTCATCTTTTTTTTTTTTGTTTCTGTCAACTTGAGATGAAACTAGCTGAAGTACATGTCTACGCTGGGTACGACACTTGTTGCCCTACCTAACCATACATTTCTCAGAAAAACGGGGTGCAGTCAGTTGGGCAAAACTTCCCTACAGTCCCTTTCCCACAGAAAGGACGTTACTAGTCTTTCTCTACTCTATCATTATTTTCATGGTGGGTGATCGGCTGAGCTCAAGTCTCTGGTACCACCCCAACTCCTGTAAAACATTCACAGCAAGAACTCGTTTAACTACCGCCACTGTAAAGAACTTTCCTTTCCTTTGTGTACCTAAAACCAAACAAAACTTCCATGAACAAAGTTTTTTTCCAAGAATTGACCATCTGTGGAACACAATACCATGGCACTGCTTCCCTGCTGTATACACATGGTCATCTTCAACTTCAGTGTCAACTTGTTGAGAGAGTTTGAGTTACCTACTAGACACCATCCTCGAGTGTCTTCAGTCTCTCTGTACAACGTGACATGACGATACTTTATCCTACAAGTAAACCCTGACCAAATATTTAAAATAACATAGTATTCAAAGCCCAAATAAGATCACCTTGGCACTGGCTACACACTAGCTTATACAAGGAATGGTGTACCCTGTCTAAGTGATGTTGCATCTAGTAACAGCACTAAGCTGGATATTCCACCAGACTAGATGAATGTTCTTTACTTCTTTACTAACTCAACGTTTTAGAGGTGAAGGATAACTTTAGTTGAACACTCGGATATCTATGTATCTCATATAGAGATCAAAGGTTACGTCCAGGAAAGGGGTCACTTGATTTCTGAGAAATTATATAATCAAATCCTGTCCTTTGCACCCATTGTTTCCAATCCTCTCATGGTATTGTTCATCATTTAACTGACAATCTCATCAACACTTATCCTCGAGTGGCTTTTGACCTTGGTAAGTGGCGGCATTAGTATTAAAAAAAAAAAATTTATTTATAGAATTAGTAGTGGATAAACTGATGGGAAAATAACCGTAAACCGGACTTATTAGTGATTTCTCATGGAAAACAGGACCGACATTAAAATGATGCCATTAATCTGAGTATTGATTTACTCCTCTCCAGGAGTTAGGCACAAGGCCAGTTTTTATCTTACTTCCACAAGTAAGATGTGACCCAAGGTCGGGTCGGGAAAGTGGGGTTTGAAAAGCCAGCGCCCGAGAGGTGAGCACTCTGGCCATTAAAAATTGCCTGGGCCGCCTCGTCGGCATTCCCTGGTAGGGGTGCCTCAGGCAGTAAGCAATAAACTTACTCCTCCCCAAAGAGGGTAGGCGAAGCCTGGGAGGGTGGACCTCCTAGAACTGCACAGGACAATCCCATAGACCGGCGTAAATCAAGCCCCGAAGGCCAAGACAATACCAGTCTATGGGGTGCAGTATCCATCGGAACAGATACTACACTTTGATCTTAGCCAAAAGGCCAAGAACGTCCATGCCATTACTCTGAGTAACAGTTGGTTACATATATATTATTATACTAACGCTGAGTCAATCAACGTTTGTTTCCCTAAGGTTTTTTTTTTTTCCTTAAATATTTTAAATCCACTAAAACAGATGCTGAAATATTCGTCAGTTTTGGGATTGAGTTATCTTTGAAAAAAACTTCCATTTTAATTGTTCTGATTAGCCATAATTTGCAAATAATTCATCAAGTGACCCATCTTCTCTTACTAACTTTCTATCACTTTCATCCTCTCTAACTGAATGTTGTTTGCCCCACCCCCACCCTACGCTCTTATTCTATACAGCGTGTATGACTCTCGCTTCTGTCACTCTTTCTCCGTTTATTAATTCTTGAAGGTAAGAAAGAAAGGAAAGAATACAAAGATTGGAATAATCCATTATAAACAAAGGGGAATATCACCACAGGCGGTAATGCTATTTAACCTATAGTTGGGGAGGAAGAAAGAGAGCAGAAAGAGGCTGATTTTGGATTTTGTTTTTTTTATATTTAACTGGCTTTACAAACTCGCTTTTTCCTGATTCAAACAATTTAACTTGAACCCAACGGATCAATTCTTTTGATTTTTACTGTGTGTGTGTATGTGTATATATATATATATATATATATATATATATATATATATAGATTTAGATTTTTCACTTATATATATATATATGCTTAACATAATACAAGTTTATCCTGTGATGCTAATTCTGGCGTCCTAGAATTTAAATTGTTAACGTCTTTCCTGGAACCATGCAAGTTTTTTTTTCTTTTGGCATTTGACTTCACGTGCGCATTTTCTGCTTCTTTTTGAAATTCTCTTCTTTTCTCCATCTTTTTTGTTCATTTGTTTTGGTTACCTGAAGATGATTCGACAAAGAATCGAAAACGTTCAGGATACATTAATTTTTTTGATTTTTGCAAATAAAAGATCTTTTGAAAAATTTTAAAAACGTATAATTAAGCTGAAGAGTTCTGCTATTTTTAAGAATGTTTGCTTAAATATATATATAGTAGTAGTAGTAGTAGTAGTAGTATAAAAATATATAGTGGTAGTAGTGTAAAAATATATAGTGGTAGTAGTAGTATAAAAATATATAGTGGTAGTAGTGTAAAAATATATAGTGGTAGTAGTGTAAAAATATATAGTGGTAGTAGTAGTATAAAAATATATAGTGGTAGTAGTGTAAAAATATATAGTGGTAGTAGTAGTATAAAAATATATAGTGGTAGTAGTGTAAAAATATATAGTGGTAGTAGTAGTATAAAAATATATAGTGGTAGTAGTGTAAAAATATATAGTGGTGGTAGTAGTATAAAAATATATAGTGGTGGTAGTAGTATAAAAATATACTTCTGGCAAGTGAGCCACACATAAACGTTTTTTTAATTTCATCCTTGAAGGAATTAATCAGGTTAAAATATGCTGCATGGATTTACACTCTGCAATCCTTTTAATAAGGAAGCAGTGTTCACTTTATCCCCCAACCAATTAGCCATTGATTTGATTTTCACCCCATTTCCTCCCTATTTATTTACTGGTATTTACTAAGAAATTGTCCCTCCCCTTTTTTTATGGTTTGGGGGTTCTTTATTTTTAAATGGGTCAAAAACCAGTTAAAGCTATTTTAGTATATTCACAATTAATTTTATCAATAGTAGGGGGGGGGGGGGTGTTTTTTCAATAATATATATGAAAAAAAAACATCCGGCAAAACAAACTCCATTCATTTTAGCCTGACGATTCCCTACGAGGATGAAACGCGGCAGCCTCTGTGTAGCTTAATTGCCATAAATATATTTTCATAACTTATTACTTACATTATATATATATATATATATATATATATATTGATCTGTACCATTGGAGAGCCATGCATATAACTGTCCTGTTTTTAAATCTCCGAAACAGTTACATGGTAAACAGCTGATGATCCCCGTGTTAATATTAGATGCTTACGTTAAGGTCTCCTGTTTTTGTTTCACTGTTAGATACTTAATCCCTCTTTTTTATTTTATTTACTTACTATTATATATTTTATTTATTTATGAATTTTCCAACGAATGTTAAGTCTGCACTATTTTGAATTTAGTTAGTTTCTCTGGGAATTTAAACTGCATTTTCCTTTTTTTGTCTTTTTGTTTAAAATAACTCAAAGCTTCTGTAGACTATATATAGTAAGTATATATATATATATATATATATATATATATATATAATGTAAGTAAAATCCTACATCAATGATACAACAGATCTACTAAATATAACCATATAGAAACAGTAAGAAATTGTCCCTCCCCTTTTTTATGGTTTGGGGGTTCTTTATTTTTAAATGGGTCAAAAACCAGTTAAAGCTATTTTAGTATATTCACAATTAATTTTATCAATAGTATGGGGTGTTTTTTCAATAATATATATAAAAAAAAACATCCGGCAAAACAAACTCCATTCATTTTAGCCTGACGATTCTCTACGAGGATGAAACGCGGAAGCCTCTGTGTAGCTTAATTGCCATAAATATATTTTCATAACTTATTACTTACATTATATATATATATATATATAATGTAAGTAAAATCCTACATCAATGACACAACAGATCTACTAAATAGAAACAATAGAAACAGTTCCATAAAATACAACTCTAGTAATCATGGATATTAGATCTCTTTACTGCAACATCAAACACAATGAAAGATGAGACATCCTTAAAGAAAGACTTAACAAAGGAACCACAGAAGTAATCATAAAACTACATAAACTGCCGTGAATAGTTTCAATTTCAATGAAATGAACACTTTCTTCAGATAAAAGAATGTGCCATGAGCATCGTCTGCTATCACGATCTTCATTGGTTCGAGGAGACCCGTATGCATTCAGTGGTAACGACCGCATATTCTACGCAAAATATCATATTTTTCATACATGCAGGCAAGAATAAAAATCTTACTGAATTCCTTATGGCCCTAAACACAGTAAATGACGACTCCATGAAGTTCGACCATGGAAAATCAATACAATCTGTGACAATTTTTGATACCCACATCTACATTCATATTGCCGTTCTCTGCCAACACCTCAATCTTAAGTCTTGTTCATCTGTCCTGTTGCAGTGACGTCTTTGATGGTTTGAACACGCGGTTTGTCGCTCAGAGGGAGAGCTAATTTATGATCCAATCCTCCTTACCTCTGTGTGTGTCGCAAGCGTGTCGGTGGACAGCTGAGAACTTGGACAGCAATCATCAAGGAAGATTAGACTCTCAGGTATACAAGTAGTCAGCGTTCGATGGTGGAATCGCGATTGGCTAGCCATCTCATGCGACCTTGCTGAAGACAGCTGTGCCTGGGCCGCCATGATTCGAGATGTAATGCAAGCCAGGGAAGAATAGCTTTAACCTGACCAGGGTGAACGGCATTGCAACAACAACAACAACAATAACATTGATAAAAATAGAAAATTACAAACAACAACACGCATACACACAATACTACACACTAAAATCTCTGACGTGCACAACTATCTACATTTTGATTCTTTCCACCTGAAACACATCAAAGAGAGCCTTCCTTAGCACTTGAACTTGGAAAGGTATCTTCCAACTATGAAAAACTAATCAAACCTTCACAAAATCAGGAACAACAAATAACATGCTGCTATAAACCACATTTAATCATGGAACAAATAAAGCAATTTGCACACGTTGAGAAAATACCCTAACATAAAAAAGTAAAAAAAAAATTTTTTTTAAATATGGCAACACATCCGCTGTTAAATGTAAGATGAAAAGTGAGTTATTTCCCTTGAATGAATATACAGGAAGTAGAGACTATTTAAGTCAGACATGCTGATTGCTCAGGGTGTGAAATAAGTGAACCAGTAACTATGGAAATATCAACATTTGGTAACAGGGCTTACTTCATACAGTCAGCATGTCTGCCTTAAAAAGTCTCCACTTCATGTATATTCATTCAAGGAAAGTAACTCACCTGAAATTTAACAATTTCCCTCTCTTATAAATTATGCAGTACATTCTTCACCTCTCCCCCCCCCCCCATTCACCATTTTCAACACCGCTATCTTAAATGATCAAAAGTCGTGGGGAGATAATACATTTCAAACCAGACCTAAGAACTTTGTTTGAAGAACTCGGCCGTTTAGCATTAAGGAAATTCTAGACAACGAAGTAACATTGATTAGCAACAATAGGAATTTTGCAACGTAATCCTCTGCGGGTAGAACAAGAGTCAAAGACTTCCGAAGATGAAGTATTTTTGGTACGTCTTGCCTTGACAGAGTACAGTATCGACTTCGAAATTTACCGGAGATGTCCTCTTCTCTCTTCCCTGCAGCCTCTTTCTCACAGAAGAGACGGTGCTAGTCTGTCTCTACCCTGTCATTATTTTCATGATAAGTGCTCAACTGAACTCCAATCTATGGTCACACCCTCTCCCCCCCCCCCCCCCTGTAAAACATTCACAACAAAAAACTCGTCTAGCTACAACCAGTGTAAATAATTTTCCTCTCTCACTTTTTGGGTCTTAATAAGCGGTCACCCATTAGTACATAAAAAAAAAAATATTAGAACCACGTTAGACACGCGCATTCATTCACTCGCTCAATCATTAAGACTTCTTTCAAAATTAATTGCAGTTATGACTGTTGAACTCGTAACATCGACCCATTAGAATGTACGCTATGTCAGAAAGAGTACAGTAGGAAAATCTAAATGGTCCTTTAACTGGCCTGCTGTCGTATTCGCCCTTGGTAGGTTGAGCCGGCTTCCTCTAAAGGGGGAAGTTTCTGGGGAATATTAACTTCTCAAGCCATTCCCAGTCGCAGAATTAATGTTTATCGGAATCAGATTGCTGACTTCCCATAATAACTTGCTATCTGTAGAACATTTCTGCCTAGACAAAAATTATTTTAATATTCATCTAAAATTATTTTAATATGCATCTAAAGTTATTTTAATATTCATCTAAAGTTATTTTAATATTCATCTAAAATTATTTTAATATGCATCTAAAGTTATTTTAATATGCATCTAAAGTTATTTTAATATGCATCTAAAGTTATTTTAATATGCATCTAAAGTTATTTTAATATTCATCTAAAGTTATTTTAATATGCATCTAAAATTATTTTAATATTCATCTAAAATTATTTTAATATGCATCTAAAGTTATTTTAATATGCATCTAAAGTTATTTTAATATGCATCTAAAGTTATTTTAATATTCATCTAAAGTTATTTTAATATTCATCTAAAGTTATTTTAATATTCATCTAAAGTTATTTTAATATTCATCTAAAATTATTTTAATATTCATCTAAAGTTATTTGAATATTCATCTAAAAATTATTTGAATATTCATCTAAAAATTATTTGAATATTTATCTAAAAATTATTTTAATATTCATCTAAAATTATTTTAATATTCATCTAAAATTATTTTAATATTCATCTAAAATTATTTTAATATTCATCTAAAGTTATTTTAATATTCATCTAAAATTATTTTAATATTCATCTAAAGTTATTTTAATATTCATCTAAAGTTATTTTAATATTCATCTAAAATTCGTTGAAAGAAGATAAATAAACACAAGAAAAAAAGAATTTTAGAAAAATATTGAAAATCGTGAAGATAAGTGGGTTTTGCATTAAAAACATTCTATCTACATTCTATCTACATGATCGAAACAACACAGAACGAATAAATATTTAATCCCATAGATGACACCCTCCAATATTTCTCCCCCCACCCACCTCCTCTTTTTAAATCTTAATGATTATCGCCTTGTTCTGCTACTGCATAGAAACTGACTTCCCACCCCCTTCCAGGAGATTAAATCTTCCATATACACTCTCACGCACAGGTATACGTGCATAGCATACGGAACATCTCTCCAAGACGCACCAAAAAAAAAAAAAATCATCAAAAGACAACACTCTCAGAAAACACATGTATTGCACATCCTCTGGCATCATTCAAAATCATTTAAGAGGCTAATCTGATACACATGAGTCTTCTGACCCCTTCGTATTTAAAAAAAAAAAAAAAAAAAAAAAAAAACTGGAAAAATAGTTTAACTGATTTAAGAATTGACAAAAAATAAATTATATATTATTTCAAAAAACAAATGTATAGTACAATTCGGTTGTTACTAACACCACATATGATTATAAAAAATTTAAAAAAAACAAAAAAAAAACCTACCAATGCCGGGTATCCCTGCTAGCCACTAATAAAATGCATCATCATCCAATTTATTTTTAACGGGCCTTTGATTAGTCCTTTATAAGAGGGTGGGGGCCTGTATGTCAGTCTTGATCAAAGTCATCCTCTCGAGGCTCGGCGGTCGCGAGGATCAAAGTTTGCAATCCCCATAGCTTCACGGTCGCGTTTCCACTGTCATCTCAAGAGAGCTTTGGTGTTCCGGCCTGCCGACTTTATGCGATGGACATGTTTCTGACCCGCCGGATCTAGCATACTTGCAATGAAAATGTATCCGTACTGCATGATGAAGCAACTGCACATTATAATTAGTGTTTCTATGATCTGCACGCAAACTTTGCTGTACGTTTTACGTGAACTTTTATTCTTATCATCTGCCGAAGAACCTGCTCTTGACAAATCGGTTAAAATTGCCCGCTTAGAAAACTGTTCAAGTTGTCGTAAGCAATTTATTCGGTGCTTTATTACATTAGGACCCGCGCTAACTTTGACTGTCATTAGGGTTAGAGTCAAAGTGGGGTTAGGGTTAGCTATAGGGTCATGGTCAAAGTTAGCGCGGGTCCTAATGTAACAAAGTACCATTTATTCTACGAACATGTTTTGTCTTTTGGTTTCTCCAACAGATGTTTTTAGGGAGACATTACAGATCTGGTTACAAAACAAAAAACTACTCTGGTTGATCAGACTTGATGTCGACTAACCAGTTCACAATCGAGTTGGGGATGATTTCTTCTTGTCCCTACAGCCTCTTTCACACAGAATAGATGTTGCTAGCCTCTCTCTTTACTATATCATTATGTTGATGAAAGGTATTCGACTGAGCTCACATCCTTACCCCCCCCTCCCTATAAAACATTCATAGCAAGAACTCATCTAGCTACAACTACAGCCAAAAACTCACCTCCCTCTCCCCCTCTCTTTCCCTCTTTCTCTTTCCTCTCTCTCTCCTCTCTATTCTCTTTCCCTCTCTCCTCTCTTTCTCCCTCTCCCCTCTCTCTCCCCTCCCTCTACCTCTCCATCTCTCTCCCTCTCCATCTCTTTCCCTCTCCCTCTCTTTCCCTTTCCCTCTCCCTCTCTTTCCCTCTCCCTCTCTTTCCCTCTCCCTCTCTTTCCCTCTCCCTCTCTTTCCCTCTCCCTCTCTTTCCCTCTCCCTCTCTTTCCCTCTCCCTCCCTCTCCCTCTCTCCTTCCCTCTCCCTCTCTCCTTCCCTCTCCCCTTTCTCTCTCTCACTCCCCTTTCTCTCTCTCACTCCCCTTTCTCTCTCTCACTCCCCTTTCTCTCTCTCACTCCCCTTTCTCTCTCTCACTCCCCTTTCTCTCTCTCACTCCCCTTTCTCTCTCTCACTCCCCTCCTCTCTCTCTCGCTCCCTCTCCTCTCTCCCTCTCCCCTCTCTCTTTCCTTCTCCCTCTTTCTCCCTTTCCCTCTCCCTCTTTCTCTCCCTCTGTGCCAAAAACCAAATGGAACTTCCATGAACAAAGTTTCTTTTCAAGAACATCCTGTCTATGAAACAGGAAACTTTTTGTTTTGATTTTTTAAAATCAAGTCTTCTTAAGTAATTTTCTGCCCATTCCCCCTCACTGTTTCCAATCCTCTCGTGGTGGCGATCATCATCCGACCAAAAATCCTTTTAACCCTTATCCTTGAGTGACCCCCCCGGACTTTGATAAGTGGTTGACCATCAGTAAAGAAAGAAAAAAATGTCAGAGAAATGCAGGAAAGTATCTGTGATTCTGTGTGATTCAATAAGGAAATTATTTTTTTTTTTTTTAATTATTTTCTCAAAAATGCATTATGGTAGATTTAATTTCTGAATGAAATATGCATTTGTAAATAAATTATTTCTAAATCTGATTAATAAAAATAATGTGTAATTCCGTTACTGTTCGATTTGATTCGAAAAAGGTAAACAATAAAAAAGAAAAAAGAAAATAAAATGAAAAGTCATTTACAGTTGGATTCGAACTCTAAACCTTTCAATTAGCAGCCAAATTCACTACTGTTGCATTGTGCTCCTTTTTGTTTTGCATCCATGAAGTTTAAGTTTGGCCCTCAAAAATTCACTAAAATCAATAAAATAAAGATTTGAATATATTTTGTTCAAAATATAAACAACATAATTTACTCTTGATCAAGATCGGGTCATGCAGTACAATCGTGTTGACACACCGGTTCTCGTTAGATCACCGAAGTTAAGCAACGTGGAGCCTGGCTAGTATTAGATGAGTGACGATTTGCGAATACGCTCTATGTCATCCTCTCATGACTGGGATATACATGCAGCTACAGACCGTTTGTGAATTTGATATTCCTTAGAAACTTCCTCCTTTGGAAGGAAAGTCAGCAAAACCCAACCAGGACTAATACTACACCAGGTATTATTGGTTGTGTAAAAAAAAAAAAGGGTCAAGTTAGCTAGTTAATCTAAAATGCTCGACTGAGCTCCAATCTGTTGTTCATCCTTGTAAGACATTCACAGCAAGAACTCGTTTATCTACCACATCTAAAAAAAAACAAAAAAACTCCCCGATGTTTCTAGCGTCAGCCGAAATTTTCATTGCACTTCTTTACAAGGATTCCCCCACCTGTGGAACACATTCCTGCAGGACTGCTTCCTTGCTGATTACAACTTGATCGTCATCGAATCCAATGTTAACAAACACTTGTTAAAAACTGCCCCATAAGTAATTATCAGTTCATGCCATTGATCAATGTCAGTACTCCCATAGTTTTCCTCATCTTTCAACTGACAAACATTTCAGTCTGATTAACACTAATCCTCGAGTGGCTCTTGGCCTTGATGAGTGGTTACTCAATTGTAAAAATATATGTATTTCTTCTTTGTCAAAAATAATTTGGTTTCTGGGGTGTTTGTGTTACTAATTGCTGTATCTTAAGTGTGTGTGTCTGCGTGTGAGAGAGATATCCTATGTTGACAGCTGAAGACGTGCAACTGAAACGAAAATAGTCTAGACGAGGCGACTGACTAATTGTTTAGATTTCTTGGCATTTTTTTTTTTTATGCCTACGTAAAACACATTTTCGAATTCAATCTTTTTTACAGAAATGAAGGTGAATTGAAGGAAAGATGGTAAAAAAAAAAAAAAAACGCTTTTAAGTGAGTGAAAAGTCCACAAGAAAATAAAGTGTACAGTGAAGACTTTCTAACATGCCATGAAACTTTTTGAGTTTTTTATTTATTTTTAGGGGGGGGGGGCTGGAAAGATACAATACCGTTTCATCTTTCAATGGGAAATAAAGTTTATTGGATTTAAGTACATAAAAAACCTTACAATATTAGTAAAACAACAAAAAAATGATATAAAGCGGAAAACCACATTTTTTCAACACTTATCAAGGCTAAAAGTTAGTCATGGATAAGGGTCATCGATAGATTGTTGAATGATGAAGAACATTGTGAGAAGATTGAAAATGTATTATTTGGATTATTCAGAGTACTGTTCTCATCTTGGGTGTTTTTATCACAACGTTTTGGCCGATGTAACCTCCGACCGTCTTCAGGTGCATCTTGTCGAACTCGGGAATCTGTACGTAATTTCAAACAGAACCCTTTTATTTATTTAATCCACGAGGGTAGTTTGTTCTCGTTCCGCCAGCCATGACTGTGTAGAAGCCTTAAGTAATTCGTAAATTGTATTCTTAGTAATGCCCGTACTGAGGATTGAACCTTCACTCTCCAGATTGTCACTTAGAACTGATTATACTTAGCACTTGTATCCGTTACGCCACAATTCTAGTCGGAATTTTAAGAGATTTAGACCTATTCTCGTTTTTAGATGTGTAGTCTTACTAATTATCACGATACATATTACTCTCTCTCTCTCTCTCATTGTGAGAATAACATCTAATGTGAGAATCCAATTAATACAAATTATCCATCCTCATGTAAAAAAATTCCGAAACAATATTGAAAATGATTAATGAACTAAGGAAAATTTGATTTCTCATGAGAATGGTTTATGGCAAGTATTTGTTGACATGTCCCCCACCTGGTGCAGGAACTCCCACACCAAGAAGCTGGACATAACGCACAACACCGCCTTACGCACAGTCTCTGGCTGCCTGCGCACCATGCCGGTCAACCAACTACCGATACTCGTCGGCATCGCACCACTAACCCTGAGCCGTGAAGCAACTGTCCCAAAAAGCCACCATTGATGAGGACCACCCCCTCCACAAAGACCCCGCCACGAGCTCACCTGAAGTCACAACGCCCATTCGCGGAGCATACCCACCAGTTTCAACACCCGGTGACGTTGCAAAACAAACCTTCTTCAAACGTCGCTGGATGGAGAAATAGCAGGAAGCAGATCAATCAAGGCTGCACATATTCGTGGAGGAGCTGGACGAACTACCGGGCATGGACCTCTCTTGCCGGCAGTTGACAATGCTCAACTGCCTCGGGACCGGTATCGGCCGTTTCGCTGCGACCAAAGGATGGGGACTCAAGAGACTCGGCTTTCTGCGATTGTGGTCACCTTGAACAGACAGTCGACCCGGTCATCGAGTCATGTCTAAAACATCGACCACCCAACGGCGAAGTCGGCATAGCTGCTGTAGATGATGAAACGCTAGCATGGCTTTCCTCAAATCTGACAACGGGATGCTGAAGCAAACGAAAGAAGAAAAAGAAGTCGACATGTCTAGCAAATTAACACCTGAAGATGGTAGGTCACATTGACTGAAACTTGATCAACATATAAATATCCAAAGAAAAGCAAATTTTAAAAAATATCCAAAGAAAAGCAATGCAAGTTAAAAAAAAAAAAAATATCCAAAGAAAAGCAAATTTTAAAAAATATCCAAAGAAAAGCAATGCAAGTTAAAAAAAATATCCAAAGAAAAGCAAATTTTTTAAAATATCCAAAGAAAAGCAATGCAAGTTAAAAAAAATATCCAAAGAAAAGCAAATTTTAAAAAATATCCAAAGAAAAGCAATGCAAGTTAAAAAAAAAATATCCAAAGAAAAGCAATGCAAGTTTAAAAAAATATCCAAAGAAAAGCAATGCAAGTTAAAAAAAAATATCCAAAGAAAAGCAATGCCAGTTAAAAAAAATATCCAAAGAAAAGCAAATTTTAAAAAATATCCAAAGAAAAGCAATGCAAGTTAAAAAAAAATATCCAAAGAAAAGCAATGCAAGTTAAAAAAAAAATATCCAAAGAAAAGCAATGCAAGTAAAAAAAAATATCCAAAGAAAAGCAATGCAAGTTAAAAAAAAAATGAAAGTTCAAAAAATATCCAAAGAAAAGCAAATTAAAAAAATATCCAAAGAAAAGCAATGCAAGTTAAAAAAAAATATCCAAAGAAAAGCAATGCAAGTTAAAAAAAAAATATCCAAAGAAAAGCAAATTAAAAAAAATATTCAAAGAAAAGCAACACAAGTTAAAAAAAAAAAATATTTTTTTGGGGATTTTAAAAAAAAATGTTAATTCATCATTTTTTGTCTTGCTTCTATATTTCTGTTTTCTTTCTTTCCAGATTTGGAATTGATCCAAGCCAAACGGATTAGGATAATCCCTGGATACTTAAGATCCATTTAAACATTGTCTGGATAGTCTACTCATCTTCATTATTCACTCATGGGAAAAGAAAATGGAATAAAAAGTTTAAGTCCGACACTGGAAGCGAAGAAGAAGTAAGTGATTTTGAATTGAAGAAGAAAAATAAGCTTAACTGCAAGGTTAAAAAAGAAAAAAAAATTTTCCCGCTTTTTCTTTTTGTTTTTTTTGTTTGTTTTTTTAATTTTTTTTTTGCGATTTGTTTGTCGTTGCTGGCTGACCGTGACTGTTCTCCACCGATGCCTCAACCTGATGTCGTCTTTGATGGTTTGAGCATGCAGCACGTCGTCCAGAGGAAAAATGAATTTACAACGTAATCCTCCCTACGTCTTCAAGCGTGTCTGGGAAGCTGAGGATGTGAGCGACAAGGAGGATTTGACTGAGCTCTCTGGTCCACAAGTGGTCGGTCTTCACTTGTGGAATTACGATCTTGCTTAGGTACCTAAACAAGGTCGCAGTTGCACAATTGTGGTTCAGATGAAACGGGCTCAATGTGACCAGGGTTAACGCTGTTGCAACCAATGACTTCAGTGAATATTAATTGTTTGTATATATATGAAATGAAAATATTAATTGTTTGTATATATATGAAATGAAAATATTAATTGTTTGTATATATATGAAATGAAAATATTAATTGTTTGTATATATATGAAATGAAAATATTAATTGTTTGTATATATATGAAATGAAAATATTAATTGTTTGTATATATATGAAATGAAAATATTAATTGTTTGTATATGAAATGAAAATATTAATTGTTTGTATATATATGAAATGAAAATATTAATTGTTTGTATATATATGAAATGAAAATATTATGCCATATTAAAAATACATTCAAACTGTAGTTTTAAAAAAAAAAATCTACAAAGTGAATAAAATTTCCTCCACGTGGTGGCATCACTGTTAGTTTCATGCGATCTTTATACTGTATGATCATGTTGACGCACCGGTTCTCGTTGGATCACCGAAGTTAAGCGACATTGAGCTTGGTCACCAGATGTAAATATTCACAACTTGAGAAGCATGTGGGATTTTTGGGGTGGGGGGGGGGGGATAAACTGTTTTAATAAGTTACCTTTTTGGGGGGTTGGTGGAGTTCAATCTTTAGGAATAAATATATTGCCCCCATGTTTTGTTCACACTTTTTTTTTTTTTTTTTTAATTTTAATTTTTAGAAAAACGGCAACATGATTTATTTTGTTAAAAATAGAAATATGTTTCTTTCATGTGCACTGATATCCGTAAACATAAAAGACGTTTTACTTTATTTAAAAAATTACAAAATAAAAAGAAAAGTGGTAACATTTGGTTCAGGGCTAGGAGAAGGAGTGCCCAGGGGTCCATTAAATCCCAGGCAAACCGGGGTTTGCCTATACGAGTATACATATAATTTTTTTTTTACAATTGGATCACCATTTATCTAGGCCTAGAGCCACTGGAGGATATGGTTTAGTGAGATGGAATGTGGAATAACAGTCAGTCGAAAGATGAAGAACACTGTGGGAGTACTAACATTGATCAATTGTACTAACTGCTTTTTGATTACTTCCGGGGGGTTTATGACAAGTATTAGCTGACATTGGATTTGAAGACGACTATGTGGTAATCTGCAGGGAAGCAGTACTATGGTAATGTGTTCCACAAACAGGAAACTTTTGTGCTCTGACCATGGAAATTCTGCCTGATGCTAGACACATGGAAGACGAAAGGGAAGTCTTTTTCCATTGTGGTAACAGGTTCTTGCTGTGAATGTCTTACAAGGAGGAGCCAGAGATTAGCGCTCAGTCGAGTACCTTATATAAAAATCAGAAATCAATATTACTAAGTAATTATTTATTAAAAACCTGTTTTGAAAATAATTATGTTAATTGTTCATCCTATTTACTCTGGTAAGCACAATTTCTCGGTGTTGCATGTTACAACATGTTACGGTCGTTTTTGTATGAATGTCTGTTTATAAAAAATTAGGCTCTCTCTCCATTCTTCCTTCTGAAGAGCTTTCAAGGGGAACTGAATGGTTATTCTGGGAACTTTCTTTAAGTGCTACTCTCTACCGAATGAACAAATGCCATTGAATGTTGACTCTGAAGACTCAACAATTTAAATCGATTTCGAACTGTATCTAAACTTGTTCTTTCAATCATTAATATTTGTGTATTATTCACTTGATGTTTAGAAATGTCTTCTCATTTACATAATAAATATCTAATATATACAATCAAGTTGGACGGATTTTCGACTTCATGCCTAAATAGCTCTCATCTTAGAATATCAACATTTAATTCTGAATAGACATTCCTCCCGCCCCCGTTTTTTTTTTTTTTTTTAAGCATTGGCCCATGTTGTTTAAAAAAAAAAAATTGTAATATATCTACTCTGAATAATTTTTGCAGTTTACAGGGAAGACATTTTCTTTTCTGCAGCAAACGTCAATTACAGATGGAAGCCATTTTTTATATCAGCAGCAAATTCCACTTTTATTACATTATTAATGCTGATACATTTTTTCGGTTTACTAAATAACTGTTAAAAAATCTACATTTTCATCCGATAGAAATTGCCATCGAACGAAATAGATAATATCTGAAAAATATTTATTTCCGTGTCCAAACAATTGAGATGAGGGTTGATAATTTGTAGAATTTGGTATATTCGGACTACTGTCACGGTCTGGAAATCACAGTCCGTAGAGAGTGTTTTTAGAGACTGTAAATATTGGTCCACGCTTTCGTTGGCCTGTTGCCGACGAGTTGCCAATAAATGTCGGCAGAAAATGCTGTTTTGAGGATGGACGAAACCTTCTTCTAGGACGTTCATAGCCGAATGATAATCACCGATGTCCGATATGTGTTTAAAAATTGACGGAGACGCAAGGTTGATTAACAAATTCAGTTTTAACTCGTCCGTTAGTTGAGAGCCGTTGAGAGCGCTAAGAAAAATGTTGAAAGACCTCTTCCAGTGTCGCCACGTGTCGGCAGCGTTCAGTTTTGACAGGTCTAAGTCCAATCGTTCAGGCTTGAGGTATTTTTCCATCTTAGAAGACTGAGTTTGCTTGAAGAAGCTTTATTCGACAAAGATCTACGCAGCGATCTAGTCTCTACGAGAAACAATGGCTGACTAAAAAAGAAAGAGTGATCAAGGGAAGTAATTCACTTCCGAAGCATAGAAGGGGATAAAAGAGTTCTCTTTTCATCAGAGTTCTCATCTTGGGTGTTTTTATCACAACGTTTCGGCCGATGTAACCTCCGACCTTCTTCAGGTGTACCTTGTCGAACTCGGGGAATCTTTCTGTCGAACTCAGGAATCTGGACAGAATATCGAACGGAACCCTTTATAAAATCCACGGAGGTAGCATGCTCTCGTTCCATCTGCCATAACTGGGAAGACGTCTTCAGTAATTTGCAATTCTTCATATCGCCCACACTGAGGATTGAACCTTCAACCTTCAGATGACTGTCGCTTAGAATTGAATTTTACTTAGTACTATATCCACTGCGCAGTGGATATAGTACTAAGTAAAATTCAAACACCCAATATGAGAATAGTAGTCCGAATATACCAAATTATACAAATGTTTATTTCGATGTCAAAACAAATCATGTGACACATTATTCATAAACAGTGTTTTCATTCCTAAGCATAGCTTAAATAAGGTAAGGGAGATAATTCATATTCTAAATTGAAGTATATTGTCAGAGTTGTCTACCTTACAACTAAATGTTTTTTTCTTTTTTTGTATAAGTTTGAA
Organism: Sepiola atlantica; assembly: GCA_963556195.1. Lineage (NCBI taxonomy): Eukaryota > Metazoa > Mollusca > Cephalopoda > Sepiida > Sepiolidae > Sepiola > Sepiola atlantica. The sequence continues at coordinate 24,487,953 of OY744541.1, read as the reverse complement.
AATGTGCAAAAAAATTAGAAACTAAAATGTCTATTGCATCTCTGACAACACCGGGTAAGTACAGCTAATAACAAATAAAATATGTGTAACAAGACCAGCCGTGGGGGATAGGTAAAGAAAGTAATGATACGAATGTGATAACTATTAATGTATATGATGATGATGATGATGATGATAGCTGTCTTTGTTATGAAAGTGGGTTATATAAATATAGAATGTGATAACTACTAATGTATATGATGATGATGATGGTGATAGCTGTATTTGTTATGAAAGTGGGTTATACAAATATAGATATAGAATGATAACTACTAATGTATATGATGATGATGATGATGTCTTATGAAAGTGGGTTATACAAATATAGATATAGAATGATAACTACTAATGTATATGATGATGATGATGATGTCTTATGAAAGTGGGTTATATAAATATAGAATGTGATAACTGCTAATGTATATGATGATGATGATAGCTGTATTTATTATGAAAGTGGGTTATACAAATATAGATATAGAATGTGATAACTACTAATGTATATGATGATGATGATGATGATGATAACTGTCTTTGTTATGAAAGTGGGTTATATAGATATAGAATGTGATAACTACTAATGTATATGATGATGATGATAGCTTTCTGTTATGAAAGTGGGTTATACAAATATAGATTAACGAATAGAATGCAGATTTTTGTTGTGCCTAGAATGTTTTGACAGCTTGTGATTTAGGAAAGTCGATAGGTAGGTTTCTAAAATAAACATTTGTGTTTTCTTGCTGAGAAAGGAAGGTGTAAAAATATAAACGGATTTTGATAAGTATAGTGTATTGATCAGGAAACAACGGAGATTAACGCTTGATTTCAAGAAGCGAGAACACCCTGTACTTTGTTCTCATAGTAGGGAGCCCGCAGTATATAGAGAAATGAGGCATCAGTAAAAAGCAAACAACGTAAACTTTTGTTTGGTCGAGTCCTTATTGTGTTCTAACCTGCTAGAGAAAACAACCCTCTAAAAACTAGACGATCAACAGCTAAAAGATACCAAGTAAGTCCAGATTTCCAGTTTCCATTTGATAAGTGGCATCACACGACACATAACAATAAGAAGCAATGTAATGCATAACGATTTGAAATACTTTACAGACTTTCATATTTAGAAGCCCCTAAAGAAGGAATAAGTTGAGCCACGTCGCATAAGGCTACTTTAGGGCTACAAAGTTGTACATGTATTTTAGTGCCCTTATAGAAGACAATGGACAATGCTACATGCAGAAAAGTTCATAAAAAAAAAATACAATTTATTTTCTTTTATATTATTTGGATTATTACAACTAGTAGGTCTTAATCGTTACATTCAAAACGTTTCAGCTGATGTAACCTTTGACCCTCTTCCGATGCATTTATTTCGAACTTGGAAGTCTTCTAGCAGAACTTGGTAACATGTACAGAATTTTTCGAACTGAACCCTTTATTTCATCAAAGATTGTTTTTTACTCTGTCAGCCATAACCGGGTAGAAATGTTAAATTATTATGTCGTTTTTAGTCTATTATCGCTTGTAGTAAGGATTGAACCTTCAACCTCCAGAAGACTCACTCAGAACTGATTGCTGACCAATGCTTTTTAACCGTTATGCTATGGGACTATTTTGAATACAAATTATGAATCCTTACCTCAAAAATTCCAAAACCTGATTTTTTTTTCTTTAACCGTGGAATTTCCACAGGTCTTGCTTATAATAATAATTAATGTATGGTCTGGATTCCTTTCAATTTCAATCTATATCATAATGAAACAATCTGCTCAGGTAGATAACATGAGCAGGTCATTTTTGATTTAACGTCCGTTTTACATGTTCACATGTGTTAAGTGGCTTCTAAGAAATTGTCTTCCAAACCAACATATCTCTGACCAGGTCTTTATTTATCCCTCTTTCTCTCCAGTCTATTTTTATCACTTCCTCCCATGTTTTTCATTGGCCTTCCCCTGTGAACTGGACCTGCTACCTTAACTGTTCTACATCTACTGACCCATGAACTTTCATACATTCTTTCAGCGTTGCCATATCACCAAAGTCTCCTGTTCTGCACACATCTCCCTATACTATCCAGATTTAACCTTTCTCTGAGTTCATCAGATCTAAGCCTGTTTTTAAGACTCAAATTACACATAAAGTTAACTTTATTAAACTGTTAAATTTCTCTAAAACAAAGTTAACTTACTACTAATCTTCCTTCCCCACTTTATTAACTTATAGCGTTTCCGATCGGCGTTTATATGCTAACTGCTGATTTTTTCTTTCTTTTTCTTTTTTAACATTTCTTTCTTTCTCCCTTTCTACTGTTTATTACACGTGACAATTTTTTTTCTTAACAAATTGCGTTCTTTGTATAAATTTGAAAACTTTTCTGTTTTTAATTAAAGTTCTGCTACCAACTGATGATGATTGTATTTTAACAATTGAAATATTTTGGTAGAACTATTCAATATGTGTTTTTGAGTTTATTTTTGCTAATTGTTGATTTGCTTGTCCTTTATTCCATTTTTATTTTTACACAAAGTTAACTTCATACATCGATGAAAATTTAGGGAACAGTTTTAAAATTTAAGCTCCTCAAATAACCTGTCCAGGTTGGATGTTAGTGGAGGTTTGTGCTCTCTGAGTGTTCTTGTTACCTCTGTTTCCATGCTTTTGGCTGAAGTATTTATTTTCACTGGGTCGGAGGTTGTGCTGATAATGTGAACTAATTCTGAACTATTCATCCACTATAGAAGCTGTTAACAATGGATCTGCCTTTCGAACAATGATGAAGGAAAGCTATTGAAAATAAATTGTGTAAAACTACTCCCCCTCCCCATCGAGGGGGGGGAATTTGACCCCATAAAATCGTATTGTACTCAGGGGAATTTCTTCTTTACAACATCTGCCTTTATTTTAATAAAAGCCTTTTTTTTTTAAATAGGTCAATTTTAAGTGTGGGTCGCCATGAACTCTTAGAATCGAATTTCAATAACACAATGTTTTTGTTTTACTGAGTGTCGGCCATATTACTTACCTATGAAGAATGTGCTGCTTAATCTATTATATAAAAGAAAGTTGTGTGTGTGTCCAGCTAAAAGTAAAAAAAACTACACAAGACACACCCACAAAGCTGATATATTCTTTTTCAGTATTACCTTGTACAAAATCTAGGCACATTTTTTTTTTTTTTTTCATGGTAATTTTTTTGGGGGAGTCATCAGGAAAAGAATCAGTCGGGGGGATCGAAATTTAGAGTGATTTTTAATGTTATTATGTAGTTATTCGTCAGCGATTTTTTTTTTTTTTTTTTTTTTTTTTTTTTTTTTTTTTTTTTTTCTCTAGTTGTCAAAGACATGGAGAGAGGGGAGAAATTTTAAAAGAAAGATGTTACACACATTTTTTTAATTCTTCTATTTTGTTGTCCATGCGTTCGGGTAATGCCGGGATAACCGTTCTAATTGATAAGAAAGGGAGATTGTTAATGACAGATGAGTTGCCTCCCTTGAATGGAGACAGGAAATAGAGAGTATTCAAAGGAGACATGCTAACGTAATGATGTGTGGCTGCAAACTAGATGAAAGAATCCCATCAACCGTGTTTCGTCAGAAACCTGGTCTTGGTGGGATTATGGATGCCTTATGCGCTTGCGTCTCGGGTCGTTCAGCCATGTACAATGTACAGCGTGCCACCTCTTGTATCAACTCCATAACACGTCTAGTTATCCCAGGCACGAGTGAGCATGGTAGACTGAGGAAGAGCTGGTTCTGATGCGTAGGAAGTGATATGACTGCATGCAACCTGACTGATGTCAACCCCTGCATTGAGATCAAGTATGAGATGCTGCCTGGTGTAGCCCACCTCATAGTCCAGGATACTCACAGCACCCTAAATACCAAAACCGGATGAAGAAGAAGGTGATGCGGTTATGGTTCCTTGTTTTGATGGGTGTCGCATCTAAATTGTAAGAAATCACCTCTCGGAAATTCTCCTTGTTCTCAGCATTTTATTGACACGTTTATTTCAGCTGAAATCTGTCAATTAAATCACCCAATATGAGAATCATCTACAGGCTGAAGACGGGTGACATGCCACTCCCACCCCCAGTCATCTCCTGGTAACAAATAAAAAAAAAAACAGAGCGGGGCTTGTTTTTGTTTTTCTCTCACTTTGTGGACGAAGTCATTAACCGGAGCATGTTCTCTTCTCAGAAACAAGCCATTGCAATCGAGTTGATGGGGGGGGGGGGGGGGGGGGGTCATTTCCTCTATGTTGGTATGAATAAGGATGGAAATGTCTGGGTCAGAAAGTAAAATATAAAAAATATTTTATTTACCTCCTCTCCAAGAAGTTAGACAAAACGGATAAGCACACTCTGGTCTATAAAAAAATTCCTGAGCTGCCCTATCGGCATTCCCTGATAGGGGTGCCTCATACGATTAGCAATAAAGTAACCCCCTTCTCAGATAGAAGGTAAAGCCTGGGAGTGTGGACCTCCTAGGACTGAACAGAACCATACCTCAGCCCCACAACAACAAAGTCACTGTCAGACTGATTGTCGAGGACGTATCCTGGACTAGTACGCACACCGACTGTGCAGGGGTTAGTCGATTCTTCAACTTTGCATAAATTTTGGAATTGTTTTGTGGTCCGATGCTGTGAAGATTGTATGCCTTCCGATTAGTTGCTCTGCAATAGTTCTATGCTCACACTGTCTTTTAAGATCCGCAGAAATTTGGGTGTTGATTCAACTTAGTCGGGAACTTGGGTAAGTGGTATGTTCTGTTGGTAGCCCCAAAACAAGAAAAACTCGCCGTGAACAATAACAAATATTTATTGGAACACAGGTGTGTAACAATAATAAAATCGAAAAGTTATATTGTTCTTGTTGGAGAGACAAGACAAGCTGATGAATTTGACTGGTGCCAAGTCTTGGTTAGGAGACTTTGGAATTTACTTTGTGCTTTAGTCCCTTAGATGAGGTTGAATTGGAAGAAGTCTTCTTAATCTATTTTTATTCCTGCTTTCGATCGATTGCCAATTTCGGTCTCTCTCTCTCTTTCTCGCAAACTGACCAAACACCAACGACCCATCTATCTAAAAATGCATAGCGAGCAATTTTATTCAACCAATTAGAGCCTTTAGTGTTTCTTCATTCCTCTTCACTATCCAACATTATCTTTGACAAATTTATTAGGGACGGTTTCTAAATACCAACACTCTCTCCCCTTCAGGTAAAGGTGATTTAATGCTGGGTGCCAATTAGCAATTCGGATCATTTAAAAGAAAAATGCCTGTCTCTTCAGCAAGCCCCACCTCCCGCTTGGGAGATATAAAAATTTTTAGGCCAATAAATGTCAAGAAGAAACTTAAAATAAAATTTATATTTACCTGCAGATGGAAGTTGGGTCAGTCACGAGAATAGTTATGAAAGATGATGAGCAATTTTCAATTTATTTCTGTTTGTTTATCTCCTTTTTCATTGGCCCTTTATGCACCCCCTCCTCTCTCCTGCTGCCATTTTTTTGCAAAATAATTAAAACCATATCGGTCTATCAAGATGCAATATAAGAGATTTAGTTGATGTTATATATCTGGAAATGTATACAATGGGATTTTCTTTATGGGATTTTAAAATGACATCTTAAAATTGCAACGACGACACACAAATAAAAAGGTCTAGCCAATAAAAAAATTTAAAAAAATCATCGCATTTTGGAAACAAAATAATCAAAATTTGGTTACCTGTGAATCCAAAACCATGTGGATGGTTTTTTTTTTTTTTAAATAGAAAAAAAAAAAATCATCCAAAACCATGTGGATGATTTTTTTTTTTTTTTTTTTTTTTTAAATAAAAAAAATAAAAAAAATCATCCCAAACCATGTGGATGATTTTTTTTATTATTTTTTTTTTTAAATAAAAAAAAAATAAAAAATCATCCCAAACCATGTGGATGATTTTTTTTATTATTTTTTTTTTTTAAATAAAAAAAATAAAAAATCATCCAAAACCATGTGGATGATTTTTTTTGTTATTTTTTTTTTTTTAATAAAAAAAAAATAAAAAATCATCCAAAATCATGTGGATGATTTTTTTATTTTTTAAATAAAAAAATAAAAAATCATCCAAAACCATGTGGATGATTTTTTTTTTTATTTTTTTTTTTTTTTTAAATAAAAAAATAAAAAATCATCCAAAACCATGTGGATGATTTTTTTTATTATTTTTTTTTTTTTAACAAAAAATAAAAAATAATTGGGATAATGCTGAGATCCTGGAGTTCATTTTTCTGTATTATCAATTTTCATATAAAACAATCCATAATATGACTTAGAATTAAGCTGATGTTTTGAAATGCAATTGACTTTAGTGAATGATAGATGTGCCAGAAGACGATGTTTGCTTAATTGGCCTAATGGATGCTGTCACAAACTCGTGATGTGTGATATTTTAACCATTCACTAGCAACAATTAAACGAGGTATTTTACTCTTTGTGTTCGGCTTAGGTTATTCAGTTCGTTAGACGATCACAATGTTTGTATCAGAACTTTTTGGGGTTTTTTTTTTTCAAAGACATCCATCCCATAATCATGTCCATGCACACTACCTTTCTCTCTTCCCCCCTCTTTCTTTCTCTTTCTTCTCCCCCCCCCCCCTCTCGTCATTCTGGTGCTACCAGATCAGGCTGTCTGAAGATACTGACTACCTGACCAAAAATGCACCAAACATTGATGTTTTATTGTTTTTTTTTCTCTTTGCAAAACTCAATCATGTTCTGCAAAACCTCAAACAAAAAACAACAATTTCCCTGCTTCCCCTCTGCCTCCCCCCTTTCACTCAACCAAACACCATGAATAAAATTTTTTACCAAAATGAGCAGATTCGGCATTAAATAACCCGAAAAGGGTTGATATGCCGTAAAACAAAACAACTAAACCAAACCCTCTCGTCGGTCTCTTCACATACACTTGTTATCTTTAGAATAAATCAATGAGGGATACAGAATTTGATTGATTGAGATTGAATATAGATCTTACATAATTTTTATTCTAAATAAATTAAGATTGAGAAGAAGGTTGAATCGATTTCTGTTGGGAACAGGAAATTTCTGTGGTTTCCCTCGGATGGTATCGCGTGACCTCTAAGATTGGACAACTTGTTAGGTGAAGTTGTCTTTGTTGACTGAATGAGGATCGCTGAAAACGAGACGAAAGAAAAAGAACGATAGAAAGGTAAATATTAGGAAGCGTTAAGCCGAACCAGATTGCCGTGTTATTTACCTGCTTGCCAGGTCAGACACAAGGTCATGAGAAGCCAGCGCAATAGGATAAGCGCACTCTGGCCTACAAAAATGCTTAAGCAACCGTCGTTATTCCCTGGTAGGGGGGCCTCAGGTGATTAGCAATAAACTCACCCCTTCTCAGAGAGAAGGTAACGCCTGGGAGGCTGGACCTCCTAGAACTGAACAGAACCATTCCTCAGCCCGACAACAACGAAGCGACTGTCAGACTTATTTGTATCATAATTCTATGATCCAACCAGGTTGCCATGTTTTGATACAAAGTCTTATTAAAGAAAGAAAGAAAGAAAGAAAGGTAATTAAATATTCTGAGAAATCCCGGGCAAAACCAGATTGCCAATGAAGAGTGAAAAGGAGGTAGAGGGATGCTGTAATCAGAGTGGGAGAATATGAAGCCGAAAGCAGCACTGGCCAGGTTTCGCTTTCATACATCATCACACTGTGTACCCATGCCTGATAGACTCTTCACTTGATCGGCAGGGATAACACTCTGCTGGTTAGTGATGGCAAAAATTCTCCAAACTTACTCCATCCACTCCTAACTCTTATCATCGTCATCATCATCATCATCATCGTCGTCGTCATCATCATCATCATCATCACTATCGTCGTCGTCATCATCTAGTCGTCATAGTGTCACGGATCTTCTTGACTCTCTTACACTTCACTCTATCCTTCATCACACCAGGTAGGTCTTCATAGGCGCGTTGTGAGTCCTCTGTTACTTGCTTGACGTAGGTTCTGTGCGATTTCCGCGCTGAACTACATTCCTGTATTGGCATCCACAAAAGAACATTGCTGATGGTTTCATCCAACAGTGACCAGCAAGAAGGAGAATCGAAAATAGACCCTAGGTTTATTTTTGGCAGCCTCGTAACTCTCGCTTCCCTTATTTTGTTCTTTAGTCCTCACATTCCATACGCAATGTTTCTGAAAAAGGAGAAGAATTGCTGTTGTCTGGATCGAAATCTATCCATCTAACAGTTATCGTTGGCTAGTTTTTAACGATGAAGTATTTTTTTGCTCCTTACATCAAGTGGCTTCATGCCTTGTCTGGAGCGATTTCCATAAAAAAAAATTTTTTTTAATTTGGTTCTTCTCTGTCTGATGTAACAATGGCTTCAAAGAAATCTCGTTTCATCTTCGTAGCAAGATTTGACTTCCAGATTGTTTTCACTTTGTCCAGTCCAGCCCAGACTTTGCTGATTCGCACATTTAGTTCACTTTCTGTGCAATTTTCCACTGAAATTCTACTACTACATAGGTAAACTCGTCGACATTTCTGAGACAAGTCCCAGGGAAGAGATATTTCTGTGTTGGTTCAAGTGAGTGTTCCTTGTTTCGCCCGTGTTCAAAAAGACCTGATGCAGATTTTCCATTTCTTCGAGATTGTGTAATATTGTTTCTGCTTCTACAGTAATAATATGTTTGCCCTCCTCCCATGGCAAGGGGGGAATAATGGCTGTTGCTAAGTCTAGACCGGAAGAAAAAATGAGCTAAGAAAAATGGCTGGAAATTGAGTACCGAAATCGATTTTACTTTTTGAAGAAAACGAGATACAATTCTGAGTTTGCTGTTCTTTTTTTATAAGATCGATGAGGTTTGTATTTACATTTTATTCGTTTCAATCATTTCTCTCAAATGACATCATATTGTATTACAATAATGATCTGATCATTATTTTGACCTTTGCCATCTATGGTGTCGGCCTTGTACCAGCACATGTCTGCTTGAGGTGGTTATCTACTCTTTTAGTTTAAAAAAAAGAAACTGAGAGGTCATGAACTAAATTTTTAGCTAGGAAGTTGATAACGTTTTTAAACCAAAGAAGCCAGATGCGTAAATTATTCTCTCTCTCTCCCTCTCTCTCTATCTCTCTCTCCTTCTCCATCTCTCTCTCTTTTCTCCATCTCTCTCTCTTTCTCCATCTCTCTCTCTTTCTCCATCTCTCTCTCTTTCTCCATCTCTCTCTCTTTCTCCATCTCTCTCTCTTTCTCCATCTCTTTCTCTCCTTTTCTCCATCTCTCTCTCTTTCTCCATCTCTCTCTCCTCCATCTCTCTCTCCTTCTCCATCTCTGTTATTTTTATCTCTCTCTCCTTATCTCTCTTTCTCCCTCTCTTGCTCTTTCTCCCTCTCTTGCTCTTTCTCCCTCTCTCTCTTTCTCCCTCTCTCTCTCTCTTTCTCCCTCTCTCGCTCTTTCTCCCCTTCTCGCTCTTTCTCCCTCTCTCGCTCTTTCTCCCTCTCTCTCTCTCTTAAATAGAAAATTAATTTTGGTCAAATTAAAAGTAAAAAAGTTCTATATTATGGTTCTTTTATGCTTTTAAACCAAAGAAAGAAAAAAATTCTGCTGTGCCCCTGTCATAAGAAAGAACCTTTAATCTTATCCAACATGTGTAATGCATTAACATTTGTTTTACTATTGTTTTCTGTTAAATAAAATATATTTTCATATAATTTATTCTCTCCATTAGAATTGGTTCTGTGGTAAAATGGTCGAAGCATGACATTTCTGCTTCTTCCGGTGTTCCTTCCAGACATCTTGGATTTTTCTTTTCCACTGGACTTCCATTTATCTCTCTTTCTCACCAAGTCCATTCTTATCACTTTCTCCCATGTTTTCCTTGTCCTTCCCCTACGAACTGACCCCTGCTACCTCAACTGTTCTACATCTACTAACCAAAGAACTCTCATCAATTGTTTCAATGTGGCCATACCATTGAAGTCTCTGCACACATCTCTCGATATTGTCCAGATTTAGTCTTCCTCTGAGGTCATCAGAACTAAGCCTGTCATTAAGACTAATATTATACATCCATCGTATCATTTTCATATCATTTCTCTCCATGCAATGCATGTCCTCACCCGTCACTGGCCAGGTTTCGCTTCCATCACCTTGCGTACACATACCAAATAGACTCTTTCCTTCGTCAACAGTGATAATACTCTGCTGGTTACTTACTCCATCCACTCCTAACTCTTGCAATCACAGTATAACCTGCTCCACCCTGTGCTCCAATGGTATCATCATTACAGCGGTTACTAATAAAGATCTTCTTTGCGTGTCTTTGAAGTGTCATGTGGTCATACGACAGTTTCCCACTTTTTTACGCAGTCCTTTGCATTATTGTTTTACTTACTCTGCAAGATCTTTCAAGCTGCACCGGTTGTGCAGTGGAGAGCAGACAAGGTAGCGTTGCATCGTATGGTCCTCCTCTCCGCATTCACAGATGGTTAGGTCAGTTTTTGTAGCCCCATCTACTCATGCCTTTTGGCTAAGATCAAAGTGTAGTATCTGTTCCGATGGATACTGCACCTCATAGACTGGTATTGTCTTGGCCTTCGGGGCTTGATTTACGCCGGTCTATGGGTCTGTCCTGTGCAGTTCTAGGAGGTCAACCCTCCCAGGCTTCGCCTCCCCTCTTTGAGGAGGAGTAAGTTTATTGCTTACTGTCTGAGGCGCCCCTACCGGGGAATGCCGACGGAGCTGCCCAGGCAATTTTTAAACCCCACTTTCCCGACCCGACCTTGGGTCACATCTTACTTGTGGGAGTAAGATAAAAACTGGCCTTGTGTCTAACTCCTGGAGAGGAGTAAATCAATACTCATAAAAAGTTTTGATCACTCCATTCCCGTTATCAGGCGATTGAATGTTTTCCACTGGAGCCAGGGTGCCTCGAAACTGGGAGTGAGGGCCTCGGAGGGGGGAGGGATTTCCATGTCAGTAGGAAGGAGGCCATTCTCTAGCCGTCTGGTCGACAGCTGTAGTCTGGTCTCTTCCTGAGATATTGTTAGGGGTTTGACATGACTGAGGAAGCTTCTCCTTGACTTCAGTCGTTGGACCGTTGGTTCACATCCATGAAAGCAATGGTGTTTGTCACTGATAGCCTTTGTGATCTCTACTATGCTGGAAACCTCCCGTCTCACATGTGAAGAAGCAATGCCAGCAAGGAGATCAAGGTAGAAACGTTCACGGCGCGATCCCTGTCAAGTAATACTTACTATTACCTGCGGATTCTATCAAACACTTTGAAGCGAGCCAAAAGACGAGCCAAAAATACTAGCAATGTCCATTAATAAAGATAAAAGAAACTCTCTGAACACTTTTGTTGAATGGACAACTGATTTTCTGATGCATAATTATCACACCAGATAAAGTGAATGTGTAAGGGGGTAAGGGATGATACAGCAGCGGACAGGTAGAAAGACAAAAGCGTGAAAAGAATATAAGAAATTGATTTAAGTGTGTCAGTGGGTTTGGCTGAACGTCAGGATGAGAGGGTTCCATCTTTGTGTGTGCCTCTCTCTTCACAGAAAACACATCTGTATATTAAATAAAAATAAAAACTATACTGAATTAAAAGAAAATTAGGTGTTTATCTAGAATCACGGAGACATTCGGAGGAAAAAATACAAAAAATAAAAAAAAAAACCCTGAGAAATATCTAATGTACGTACTTGTCACGGAATGAAAATATCCTATACCAAAATGCACGTAAATTAATAAAGTAGTTTTTATTTTATAAAAGAAGATCAAATTTTATCGATAAACGAATAAGGGGGAAATATCGGCGCCATGTTGTTCATATCCAAGGGAGATAGTACAGACTTTTGTGAAATAGAGAAATAAAATTTTGAATTTTGGGTGTTATCTCCCTTAGCTCCCTTGAATATAACCAATAATGCCGCTGATATATCAACATTACCCGTTTATCGGTAAAATTTAATTTTCTTTTATAAAATAAAAACTACTTGATTAATTTACGCGATTTTTGGTATACGATATATTCATTCCGTGACAGGTACGTACATCAAACAGATATTTCTCAGTTTGTTTTTGTTTTTCGAATGTCTCCGTAATTCTAGATAAGTGCATAAAATTATCATCACTTGTTTTAATCGGCGAATGTAAATGACAAAGTTGCAGAGGGAAACGACAACTTGACACAGAAGAGATCGTACCCCTTCCCCCTCTTCCACATAACAATTTACCCAAATTTAATGCCACAAAAATGCGCTAAATGAAGATAAAAGCAACTAAAATTGTTGGGCATCCCTGTTCTATAAAATGTGTTGATTGCATGTGTAAGTTTAAGACTTAATTTGTGGGAATTTCCTGAGTTAACCCTGCTTCACTCAGCAATGAATTCGTTGATGGTCAGTTTGTTTCAGACTGTTAAGATGAAGTACAAGCGATTCTAACTTCAACTCAGTAAGCACTTTACATCCTCAACGTATCGTGTGATAATGATGATGTCGTGGCCGGTAATTAACAAGAAGAAGAAAAAATCAGACCTTAAAACAATTGATATTCGTGCCTACATACAGACAATGTTTTATTTACTTGAATTTCAAGTAAATAAAACATTGTCTACAAGTTGAAAATGTCGGAAGCAAATTGGCATCGTGAAACATATGTGAGTTACCTCGCTAAAACTGTTGAATAAATTAAGACCGTCACGCTCTCCCTTCTTTTTCTTTTCTCACTTGTGCTTCATCAGTCTCCTTCTAGCCGGCAAAGTTAGTTTAATTTAAGAAAGTTTTTTAATAATTTATCTTTTTTTTTAATTAAATCAATTTAATTAATTACTGTTGGTATCAACGAAACTATTGCATATATAGAAAAAATAGGACAATTAGATTACAAATGAATAACACTAAACATTAATTTATTATGAACTGTTTAAAAAATACTTACACAAATTAGGTTTTCAAAACAGCTGTTTATTTACTCCTCGCGGAGTTAGGCACAAGGCCAGTTTTATCTTACTCCCACAAGTAAGATGTGACCCAAGATCGGGTCGAGCAAGTGGGGTTAAAAGCCAGTGCTCGAGAGGTGAGCACTCTGGCCATTTAAAAATTGCCTGGGCAGCCCCGTCGGCATTCCCCGGTAGGGGCGCCTCAGACAGTAAGCAATAAACTTACTCCTCCCCAAAGAGGGGAGGCGAAGCCTGGGAGGGTGGACCTCCTAGAACTGCACAGGACAGGCGTGCAGTATCCATCGGAACAGATACTACACTTTGATCTTAGCCAAAAGGCCGAGAACAGACGAATACAGCTGTCTTTAGATCTGTACTATATAGATGTACAGTATTGCCGTATTATTGATTTAAATAACAGTAACCTGTTTTGATGGTAATATAGGTTTGATAAAAAATATGTGCATATTTATTCAGTATTTGAAAAGACTAAAAAGTATATACAGTATTTGAAAAGACTAAAAAATATATACAGTATTAGAAAAGACTAAAAAATATATACAGTATTTGAAAAGACTAAAAAATATATACAGTATTTGAAAAGACTAAAAAATATATACAGTATTTGAAAAGACTAAAAAATATATACAGTATTTGAAAAGACTAGAAAATATATACAGTATTTGAAAAGACTAGAAAATATATACAGCATTTGAAAAGACTAAAAAATATATACAGCATTTGAAAAGACTAGAAAATATATACAGCATTTGAAAAGACTAAAAAATATATACAGCATTTGAAAAGACTAAAAAATATATACAGCATTTGAAAAGACTAAAAAATATATACAGCATTTGAAAAGACTAAAAAATATATACAGCATTTGAAAAGACTAAAAAATATATACAGCATTTGAAAAGACTAAAAAATATATACAGCATTTGAAAAGACTAGAAAATATATACAGTATTTGAAAAGACTAAAAAATATATACAGCATTTGAAAAGACTAGAAAATATATACAGTATTTGAAAAGACATAAAAATATATACAGTATTTGAAAAGACTAAAAAATATATACAGCATTTGAAAAGACTAAAAAATATATACAGCATTTGAAAAGACTAGAAAATATATACAGTATTTGAAAAGACTAAAAAATATATACAGCATTTGAAAAGACTAGAAAATATATACAGTATTTGAAAAGACATAAAAATATATACAGTATTTGAAAAGACTAAAAAATATATACAGTATTTGAAAAGACTAAAAAATATATACAGTATTTGAAAAGACTAAAAAATATATACAGTATTTGAAAAGACTACAAAATATATACAGTATTTGAAAAGACTAGAAAATATATACAGTATTTGAAAAGACTTAAAAATATATACAGTATTTGAAAAGACTAAAAAATATATACAGCATTTGAAAAGACTAGAAAATATATACAGTATTTGAAAAGACTAAAAAATATATACAGTATTTGAAAAGACATAAAAATATATACAGTATTTGAAAAGACTAAAAAATATATACAGTATTTGAAAAGACTTAAAAATATATACAGTATTTGAAAAGACTAAAAAATATATACAGTATTTGAAAAGACTAGAAAATATATACAGTATTTGAAAAGACTTAAAAATATATACAGTATTTGAAAAGACTAAAAAATATATACAGTATTTGAAAAGACTAGAAAATATATTATTGATTTAAATAACAGTAACCCGTTTTGATGGTAATATAGGAATGATAAACGAAAAAAAATTTTTTGCATCTATTATTCCTTAGAAACGAAACAACAAGTTGGTTTCGTCTTATCTTTAGCTTATATTCTTAAAAATAAGACTTTCTCTGTCTAATAAATATTATTAAGCTTCTTTTTCTTTTTTTCAAAGTATTAGGGGGGGGGGGGGAGATATGGTTATTGCATAGGAGCTAGTTCTCCATTTAATTTGACCCAAAGACCCAGCTGCACACATCTCCCTATACTGTCCAGAATTGATCCTCCACATTTGTATATTTCTTTCAAATAAAAAAGACAGGAATTATTTTTTAAATAATGGCAAATCTAAATGGTATATGAATCTTGTCAACCTCAGCTAGATTTTCTGTTTTATAAAAACGTAAATTTGGTTGGCTAAGATCAAAGTGTAGTATCTGTTCCGATGGATACTGCACCCCATAGACGGATATTGTCTTGGCCTTCGGGGCTTGATTTACACCGGTCTATGGGTCTGTCCTGTGCAGTTCTAGGAGGTCCACCCTCCCAGGCGTCGCCTCCCCTCTTTGGGGAGGAGTAAGTTTATTGCTTACTGTCTGAGGCGCCCCTACCGGGGAATGCCGACGGAACTGCCCAGGCAATTTTTAATGGCCAGAGTGCTCACCTCTCGGGCGCTGGCTTTTCAAACCCCACTTTCCCGACCCGACCTTGTGTCACATCTTACTTGTGGGAGTAAGATAAAACTGGCCTTGTGCCTAACTCCTGGAGAGGAGTAAATAAATATTCATTATATCCTTCGGTATCTATTAGTTAAAGGGCAGATGTCTGCGTGTGTCTATGTTTTTTAGTCACTAACTAAAGGGAAGTAACTGATTCTTTTTTTCGTGGAGTTAATTCCTATAGAATCAAACTAACACTTACCGGCATAAAGGCCTCAACTGGCATCCATCTCATAGAAGAATACTTATTCGAATGAATGAACATTTATACACTAGAATGGCCACTTATGAATCTCAGCCAATCAGAACAAAGAGAATGGACTTTCCCTTCTGAGCATAATGGAACATTCTAGCCTTATTATAAACCGGCATTTTGATGTGCTTGCCCAACTGGTCATACAGTTGAGCCCTAAGCATCGGCTCTATAATTCCCTTACGCCGACTAATCCTCGAGGAATCTACATAAGGGAGAGTTGTCTGTGTATGTGTGTGTGTGTCCAGAGAGAGGAATGGCCTGGACGGAGAAGACAGAGAGGGGTGAGACCGAAGTTTTAATAGAAATATATTAGACTTTTTCTCCGGACAACACCATGTAGCCCTGCTAGTCTATCATAAGTCTAAGTTGAGAATGAAATAGGCAAATAGATTACACCTTCACTCGGAACCTTATGGCCACGTGGCCTTCTCGTTAGGTTATTTATGATTGGCCAATCCACAAGCGGAACCAGAAATAAGTAAAATGGTGCTATCGACGTTGACTAGCCATCTGCTCCAAACGTGAATTTTTTTTTTGGGGGGGGGGGGGGGGTAGGTTTGGGTGATAGCGTTTATTAGTTATCGCTATCAGTTTTCCAACTCTGCATCAACCTTGATAATATTGCTATTTGGTGGAAGGTAAAACAGAGTTTAGGAGGTCCACCCTCCCAGGTGTTACCTTCTCTCCAGGAGGGTGGTTAGTTTATTGCTATTCGCCTGAGGCGCCCCTACCAGAGAATGCCTACAGGGCTGCTCAGGCATCTTTTTGTAGGCCAGAGTGCGCTTGTCCTAGTACGCTGGCTTCTCAAAACCACACCTGACCTTGTGTCTAACCTCCTGGCAAGACGGTAAATAAAAAGACAGTTTAGTTCGTATTCCTCCTCTTCCTCCTCCTCCCATCCCCATGTGTGGCTTAATGGATGCGGCCACGGACTATGGAATCGGCTATACCGAATTAAAATCCTATCTGATCTATTTTGTATTCAATTACGCACTAATATTATTGGGAAATGTATTGACCCACAATTTCCTGCGTAAAATGGTGACCTATGCTCGACTAATTGTTGAGCAATGGGTAGCATCAAATGACATAAAAGGGGTTGATATGCCGTAAAACAGAAAATTAAAAAAAAACAACAATTTATTATATGCTTTCGTATGGGAGTCTTAGGCAGCAGGGATTAACCCTATCTCTGGTTCGGTATAGTAGAAAGAAAAAGAAAGCTGACTGACTGACTTTTTGATCTAGTTTCAGTGTTGTTTTTGTAACAACTACCAGTAAACATGAAAAAAAGAAAAGATCCCCCCCCCCTCTCTTTCTCCCATGCATTAATTTGATCCTTGGTGAGCCCAAGAGAATTGATATTTCTGTATTTTTAAAATGTTTCCTTTACTATAACTAGGTCAGTGTTCGGTGTCACACTGAATCTGATGTAAGGTATGTAAGTGTATCTTGTGTAGTTTTTGACATTTAATCAGACACACAGAAAGAATTACGATTTTACTTTATATAATAGCTAAAAGGGAAAATAACATTTGTCCAAACTCTAAGAGTTATTGGAGTGATTTGTAACAATAATATTGCCTCACCATATTTCTCCATCTGACATTCGCCCTGTCGATAGGGACACAAATTCGCCGACTGGAGAGGGGTAAACCAATCCGAAAACGGTGCCACCTGTAGGCCGTGGGTGGCGACCCATGATGCCGTAGGCTGGGATCCTGGTGGCTGAGCCATTCTTCCACTTGGGTGAGACGGAAGATCGGAGAGGCCCAATCCGATCAATCGGCTGGTCACGTCATTCCCTAGTATCTATAAGTTCATTCGCAACCGTATTATTCAATCTGATTCTTCAAAAAATCAAAACCTTATTTCTACTTTTTTTATTTTCTTCCCAAATAGAAAGTGGTGGCTGAGGGTCAATCGTGTTGAAAAGAAAGATTACCAATGCCAAGAACTAATGTTTTCTAAGAGCAATGTATTCTGGGAGTAGTCTCACTAGTGAGGTGGTCCGTTTTCTTGTTCTTCAGTAATGATGGTACCCTCTGTGAAATTTCCTTGTAAGAAGAATGTTTTCCTAAGAGTATTGATTTACTCCTCTCCAGGAGTTAGGCACAAGGCCAGTTTTTATCTTACTCCCACAAGTAAGATGTGACCCAAGGTCGGGTCGGGAAAGTGGGGTTTAAAAATTGCCTGGGCAGCTCCGTCGGCATTCCCCGGTAGGGGCACCTCAGACAGTAAGCAATAAACTTACTCCTCCCCAAAGAGGGGAGGCGAAGCCTGGGAAGGTGGACCTCCTAGAACTGCACAGGACAGGCCCATTGACCGGCGTAAATCAAAACCCAAAGGCCAAGACAATACCAGTCTATAGGGTGTAGTATCCATCGGAACAGATACTACACTTTGATCTTAGCCAAAAGACCAAGAAAAGAATGTTTTCCAAGAGTAGTGCAATGTTTTTCAAGAGCAAAGTATTCTTAGAGCAATGTATTCTAGGTATATAAATAATTGAGGCGCCTATGTGAGTAACGTATCAAGCGCCACTTTTAAAAAAGTGAGTAAACCGCGTGTGAAGTTTCTCAACATTAAAACTGCCATAACTATTAAACGAATAAAGATATTTTAGCGTTTTTTTTGTTTGTTTTTTTAATGGAGCGGAAAGCATGTACTTTCATATTGTCTTATTGCCATGGTCAAAGAGATGTTAAAGTGTGTTGTAAACACCTGCTGATAAAATCCATCTTTTACCTTTTCTTCGTCAGGATGCTCGGCTGTCATCAACTGTAGGTACATTGTGTAGAAGTGATTTATACTGAGTCTGGTGTCCATCTACTTTCTGTGCAGGGACTTAGCCCTGGTGTAGTTGCTTGATTCTATTTATCTTCCTCCCACAAGGTAAGATGTGACACAAGGTCGGGAAAGTGGGAAAGAACCAGCGCCCGAGAAGGTGAACACTTTGGCCATTCAAAATTGCCTGTGCCGCCTCCTCGGCATTCCCCGGTAGGGGCGCCTCAGGCAGTAAGCAATAAACTTACTCCTCCCCAAATAGGGGAGGCAAAGCCTTGGAGGGTGCATCTCCTAGAACTGCACAGGACCGACAACCAATAGACCGGCATAAATCCAGACCCGAAGGCCCGGACGATACCGGTCTATTAGGCGGGGTAAAAACCCCTGGTTGCTAATTGGTGTAGTTGCTTGATATTATCGGAATACTGGCAATGTGCTCCTTAACACGATTAAGCTTCACACCCATGATCTTATTGCTAAATGTTTGGTTGCCACGGTGATCACGTAGCGGTGTTAGGGCGGCACCAACTTTCTTCCTAGCAAATTCGACCCTACGCCTAGTCAAGCCGAATATTACAAGAACTCGAGACTTGCACACAGTATACACCGTGTTCTGGTAACACACAGTGTATTGTAAGTTGCACGTGCGGCGGCCTAGATTGGCAGGGTCAAGCGTCTTACGCTGCTGTTTGACCTCCACACTGTGAACATGTTTCTGTATGTACGCATTTTGGAGGTCATAGTCACCAATGGCCAAGAATTCGGCAAATGCTGCCTCAATCACATTCCTTGGCATTTTCTGAAAACACCCATCATTGCACTGTGGACCAATAACATGTGCTTCAACATGTTCCTTTGTGAAGGGGCTAACATAAGCCTGACTTGTGTTTGTTCCTTTGTGAAGGGGCTAACATAAGCCTGACTTGTGTTTGTTCTTTTGTGAAGGGGCTAACATAAGCCTGACTTGTGTTTGTTCCTTTGTGAAGGGGCTAACATAAGCCTGACTTGTGTTTGTTCCTTTGTGAAGGGGCTAACATAAGCCTGACTTGTGTTCCATTTTTCTCTTGCGACATTCCTAACCCATTTTTTGCAGTGCCGTACTCTCTTCCTTCCACGGCTCCAGCACGATCACCAAAATCAGTATGATCACTGTTACAACTATCAATACTTATGATGACGCTAATAATCCACGATATCCCACAATAAACAGGAGCAATCTCAATGGTGAGTGTTAAAGGCGACAGGGATCAGCTGAACTGGAGATGCTACGGAAAGCAGCACTCTGATTGGTTGAAAAGAAATGCAACCCCCCTCCCTCATTGGCGGGACGGTACACAAATCCTCATTGGCTCAGAAACCCACGCGCCCAGCCAGCATGTCTGGTGGATAGTCGACTTACTTTCCTCAAACACAAGCTCTCACACTCTGTGGTGTCCGTGCGGTCGAACATACCCCTCAACATAAAGCGAATTTCGACCTTGTCAGTTTCAAATCGGCCACCCAAGAAGCTCTCGAGGTAGGAGAGTAAAATGTTATAATAAAACCTATTTTTAGTTTTGACAAGCCAATTTTTATTTGTTATTGTTGTACCATGTTATTGGCAATATAAGGTGCTTAGCTACAATTTATTTTTTTAAATTACTTAGTCCGACCCAGTCAACTGATACTATGAAACATATTTACCTAGTTTCCAAAATTTAAAATTCAGCAAGGGGAATAACTCATATTTTTAATTAAAGAATATAATAAGAGTTGCCTTCCTTACAACTAAAATTTTATTTCTTTTTCTGTATAAATTTTAAAATTTGAAAGTAAATAAAATTTTAAAAAGATAAAATAACTTCTGCATTCCGGGCAACACAGCTAGTTCACTTGTAAAGAGATCCTTAAGCAATGTCTCTTCCAGGTGAATGAACCCGCAATCAAGACAAGCTGGCATCCTAAGCAATGTGCTTTTTGGAAGGAACACCTCCCTGAGTTTGAAAAACAGCCACCGAGTTGATATGTTCTTGATATTCTTCAAACCACTTTTAGTAAAACTATTTCAGAAATCTACTTCTAGTCTTACTTAGTACCATTGGCAGTTGGTTAAATACTAACTTAGTATTTAACCAAATGCCAATGGTACTAACTTAGACATGTGAAATTGTTTCTGTCACTTTTTTTTCTTTTTTTTTTTTCTTTTTTTTTTTTTTTTTTTTTTTTGCTAAAAAATTCTTTGTATCCCAAGAGAAAGTTATCTTCCGCCTTCTTTCAAGATGGTAAATTTAGCCCAAAGAATTTTTTAAATTCCTGACACACCCAAATCTGGAGTTTCTGTTTTTTGTTTTGTTTTTACTTGTTTTGTCTTTTTGTTGTTTTGTATGATATCGGGAGAGGTGCATATATATATAAGTTGTTGTAAGTTTATGTCTGCTACGGAGTATGAAATTTTCATTTATTATTTTTTATATTTTTTTTTCGGGTACTCTTATAAAGAACGCACCGCGTTTCTGTCATTTCACGTCATCAACATTCGGTCAGGTCTCAGAAGCGCCCGAGAGTTGACGAGGCGAAAACTGCCAAACCATAAATTGAAGACTGGCAGACGATAAATTCAGACGAAGAAAATCAAATTAAAGTATGTATATATAAAAATAAAGAACGAACAAACCGTAGCTAAACAACTGTTATTAATTAGATGTTTATTTTTTTTTTGTCAAAGGAACCATTGTTAATCAAATGTTTTTAAATAAAATGTTTTTTTTTTGTACACCGAAAAGTTTCAAAATATGATTTTTTTTATATAACAAACAACGAAACAACTGTTTTTAATCAATTTCTTGTTTGTTTTTATTTTTTATAATGTTTTTTTCTTTTTAACATTATCTGGGTTAGGGTTAGTCTTTCGCTAGAAGCGACCGTTGCTGACGGAACTCAATGAGTCCTTCGGGAGATTCAATCCGCTGACACAGATATTAAAAATTCACTTTTTTTTTTTACCGCGCTGCAGATTGTAGAAATTAATTTCTTCCTAAAGTTATCGTCTGCTTGCTGTAACCTGATTGGTTAATGTCTGCTGCAACCTGATTGGTTAATAGTTTCGTCGACTCTCGGACGCTTCCGAGAGAATGTTTGGTTTCAATGAAGATTCATGAGGAAATGAAATGGTTGTATTTTTTTAAAGTTTATAATTATAACTTCTCACCTGAGAAAGTGTTGCGGCCTTAAAGGGATTAAAAAAAATAAGACAACAAGGAGGTAGAGTTAACAAAGAGTATCTATTTATAGAAGTAATGTGTTGTCTGTTACCACCACTATCACTGTTCATAGTGTCGGGTAGAGTTCATGAGGTGACGCAATATGGCTTGTTTCGTTTAATCCTGTTAAGACTCAGCTCGTGTCTTTCAATCGTAGGTGTGCCCCTTTTCTTCCTGAGATTCTCATGAATGGCTCTGCTCTTGAGGAGAAATCAACTCTGAAACTTCTTGGTCTTTCTCTCTCATCAAATCTTTCTTGGAGTTCATACATTAGATCCATTGCTCTTTCTACTTTTCGTAAAATCGGTTCTCTCTGTCGCTACAAACACTTTCTCACACCTGAGACTATTCTCTATCTCTGCAAATCTACTATCAGACCATGTATGGAGTACTGTTGTCATATTTGGGTCGGTGAATCTCTGTCCCATTTGAGGGTTCTTGATAAGGTGCAGAAATGTATCTAATTTGATTGGCCTCACCTTTTCTTCTCTGCACCCCTCTCTCTGTTGCTAGTCTCAGTCTTTTCTATACATACTATGTGTTGGCAGAGACTGTTTCTGTCTGTCACCACCATTATCACTATTCATAGTGTCGGGAAGAGTCCATGAGGTGACACAATAGGGTAGATCAACACAACGAACGGGTATTTCAGTTAGCGAGTATTAAATATGAGCTCTTAAAAGAAAATGGGTACTCTTATAGAGAACGACCCGCGTTTCCGCATCATCAACGTTCGGGTCGGTCTCGGAAGCACCCGAAAGTGGACGAAACTATTAACCAATCAAGTCAAGTTGAAGCCGGCATAAGACAATCGGGTTGCAAGCAAGCAGACGATAACTTTTGAAAAAAAATTAATTTCTACGTGTTAAAAAAATGAAATTACAATTTGTGTCAGCGCGTTGAATCTCCCGAAGGACTCATTGAGTTCTGTCAGCAACGGTCACTTCTAGCGAAAGACTAACCCTAAAAATGTTAAAAAAAAGAAAAAAACATTGAAAAAATAAAAAATAAATAAAATGGTTAACAACAGTTGTTTCGTTATATTAAATAAAATTTTGTTTAAAACTTTTCGTTGCACAACAAAAAAATAAAATTTTGAAACTTTTCGTTGCACAAGAGTAAAAAAAAATTTTTTTGAAACTTTTCGTTGAACAACAAAAAACATTTGTTTGAAACTTTTCGTTGCACAAAAGAAGAAAAAAATTTTTTTGAAACTTTTTGTTGAACAACAAAAAAAATTTTTTTTGAAACTTTTCGTTGAACAACAAAAAAAAATTTTTTTTGAAACTTTTCGTTGCACAAAAAGAATTTTTTTTTTTTAAACTATTCGTTTCACAAAAAAAAAATTATTTAAAAATATTGGCTTAACAATGGTTCCTTTGACAAAAAAACAATAAACATCTAATTAATAACAGTTGTTTAGTTATGGTTTGTTCGTTCTTTATTTTTATATATGTATTTTACTTTGAATTCCCTTGTCTAAATTTTTCATTTGCACCTTTTCTTCAATTTATCGTCTGCCATTTTTTGGCTCGTCAACTCTTGGCTGCTTCCGAAACATGCCCAAACGTTGACGACGCGAAGTCACGGAAATGCGGGTCGTTCTCTATAAAAGTACCCAAAACTTAAAATTAAAACTAAGTCCTCATGCATCTTTTTTAAGATTCTTATTATTTCACATAAAACGAGTATTTCAGTAAGCTAGTATTAAATGTGAGATCTTTAAAAAAAAAATAATAATAATACATAAATACTAAGTCCTCATAAAAATATCTAACCCTAACCCTCACTCTAACCCTAACCCTCACTCTAACCCTAACCCTCACTCTAACCCTAACTCTAATCCTAACCCTAACCTTAACCCTAACACTAACTCTAATCCTAACACTAACTTTAATCCTAACTCTAACTCTAACCCTAACCCTAACCCTAACTCTAATCCTAACCCTAACTCTAACCCTAACCCTAACCCTAACTCTAACCCTAACCCTAACTCTAACCCTAACTCTAACCCTAACCCTAACTCTAACACTAACCCTAACCCTAACCCTAACCCTAACTCTAACCCTAACTCTAACCCTAACTCTAACCCTAACTCTAACCCTAACTCTAACCCTAACTCTAACCCTAACTCTAACCCTAACTCTAACCCTAACCCTAACTCTAACTCTAACCCTAACTCTAACTCTAACCCTAATCCTCATAGAAAAATCTATGTAAAGAAGAGAAAATGATTTTTAAAGATATACTAAACCCTCTGATCTAGAGGGTCCGT
>OY744541.1:24396416-24461416 GCA_963556195.1 Sepiola atlantica | reverse complement strand
GATATATTGAGTTTTTTTTTATAAATAAACTAAAGATTGTAAATGACAAAATCAATGAAACAACGATTTTTACAGATTTTTTTTATATATACTGGTACAGCTTTTGAACCGGATAAAAACCGACTATGTTAGGTTATGGTTCTGGTTTTAAAAAAACAATTCCGTGTTTGCTCGGTTTAAAAGCTGTACAATTTTTTTTTTTTGAGTCATTTTCGAAAAGTTTGCAGATTCTTTTTTGGAGTTATCGCAAAAGTGAGAAGAGGGGTTTCGGCGTTCCTGTTGGGTACTGTCACCAGGAAACCCCTCCTTCTCTACGAGGTCATATCCTCCGAAGACCTAGATTTGTCGTCTGCTTCTCAAACCTTCTGATTGGCTAAGCCTTTCAGCATCATCCGGCTGTTTATGTAAACGGCCGGAAGATGCCAAACAAAAAGTCGTTTTTGTCTGGATCAAAAGCTGTATCAGTACCTTCTTTTTAAATGTTTAACTTACATTTCATATCTTTACTATAAATCTATTATAACTTACATTTCATATCTTTACATATTTTATCTATTATAATTTTTGAAAGCTAATAGTTTTCATTTGAATTACATCCCTTGAAAATTAATGAACAAAATATTTTAAGAAAGGTTATGGTAATTTGTTTTTTTTATTATTAAATCACTTTAATTACTGTTAATATCAACAAAACTATTGCATATTATATATAGAAAATAGAACAATAAAATTACAAATGAATAAAAAAAATTTTTTAAACATTAATTTATTATAACTTATTTTTAAAAAGTTATGCAAATTAAACATACAAATAGCTGTATTTGGGTCTTTGCTCTCTACTATATATACAGTACTTCAAATTACTGTGTTGTATTATTAATTTTAAATAGCAGTGAGCCGTTTTAGTGATGATACAGGTGTGATAAATAAAAAAAACTTTCGCATTGATTCATTTAGAACGGTGGTTCGTTGTCAACCTTTTTTAGCCCGTGAACCTTTTCATCATGTATCAGAATGATATTTCCCCCCCCCCCCCTTAAAAAATGGCTGACTCAAAATGTGCATTCAAAATAAGGTGCATTTAATACTGACAAGTTTTTTCCGCTGTATTAGTAGATTAACTTTTACATACATAGATTAACTTTATAATGTTGTTTTACATATTTAATATGCCAATGAATATAAAAACTTAAATAAAAGTAGTTTTTGTAATATTAATAATTAATATTTTTAATATTAATGATTAATATTTTTAATATTAATGATTAATATTTTTAATATTAATGATTAATATTTTTAATATTAATGATTAATATTTTTAATATTAATGATTAATATTTTTAATATTAATGATTAATATTTTTAATATTAATGATTAATATTTTTAATATTAATGATTAATATTTTTAATATTAATGATTAATATTTTTAATATTAATGATTAATATTTTTAATATTAATGATTAATATTTTTAATATTAATGATTAATATTTTTAATATTAATGATTAATATTTTTAATATTAATGATTAATATTTTTAATATTAATGATTAATATTTTTAATATTAATGATTAATATTTTTAATGTTAATGATTAATATTTTTAATGTTAATGATTAATATTTTTAATGTTAATTATTAATATTTTTAATGTTAATTATTAATATTTTTAATGTTAATTATTAATATTTTTAATGTTAATTATTAATATTTTTAATGTTAATAATTTATATTTTTAATGTTAATAATTAATATTTTTAATGTTAATAATTAATATTTTAAATGTTAATAATTAATATTTTAAATGTTAATAATTAATATTTTTAAATGTTAATAATTAATATTTTTAATGTTAATAATTAATATTTTTAATGTTAATAATTAATATTTTTAATGTTAATAATAAATATTTTTAATGTTAATAATTAATATTTTTAATGTTAATAATTAATATTTTTAATGTTAATAATTAATATTTTTAATGTTAATAATTAATATTTTTAATGTTAATTAATATTTTTATATTAATTAATATTTTTAATATTAATTAATATATTTAATATTAATTAATATATTTAATATTAATTAATATTTTTAATATTAATTAATATTTTTAATATTAATTAATATTTTTAATATTAATTAATATTTTTAATATTAATTAATATTTTTAATATTAATTAATATTTTTAATATTAATTAATATTTTTAATATTAATTAATATTTTTAATATTAATTAATATTTTTAATATTAATAATTAATATTTTTAATATTAATGATTAATATTTTTAATATTAATGATTAATATTTTTAATATTAATGATTAATATTTTTAATATTAATGATTAATATTTTTAATATTAATGATTAATATTTTTAATATTAATAATAAATATTTTTAATATTAATAATAAATATTTTTAATATTAATAATTAATATTTTTAATATTAATAATTAATATTTTTAATATTAATAATTAATATTTTTAATATTAATAATTAATATTTTTAATATTAATAATTAATATTGTTTATATTAATAATTAATATTTTTAATATTAATAATTAATATTTTTAATATTAATAATTAATATTTTTAATATTAATAATTAATATTTTTAATATTAATAATTAATATTTTTAATATTAATTATTAATATTTTTAATATTAATTATTAATATTTTTAATATTAATTATTAATATTTTTAATATTAATTATTAATATTTTTAATATTAATAATTAATATTTTTAATATTAATAATTAATTACTTAACAGACCAAAATGAAGCAAGCAAAAAAACGTAGTTTAAGTATATTCATTCACAATATAGCAGGGATCAGATTCAGGAAAACGAGAAACAAAGAGAAAAAGAGCCAAACATTATAGATGTCAAGTACAAAATTCAGTTTAATTAATTTGGCAAAAAATAAAACAAGCCTGTTTAGTTGCCATGTAGGGAAAGGGTGGTAGAAATTTACACAGAAGAGGATACAGTAGCCTAGCACCTGTCCAAATACACCATGAATTGATGCGTTGTTGGTGCATTTATTACTCTTGGGAGTCTATTCCAAGGTTCAGGAATCCTGATTGAGAAGGTGATCCTTCTCCGGTTAAATCAGAATCAGCGATGGAATGGTTTCTTGTGATGTCCGCATAGACCTCTTTTTTGTGCAGGAGTGAATGATAGGTCCTGGGGTATATCGTGATGACCATTGAGGAGATTGTAGGCCAAAATGAGGTCACCGCGTAATCGTCGGTGCTCAAGGGAGAAAAGGTTAAATTTCTTGAGTCGGTTTTCATAGGGTAAATCCAATAGACCCTGCATCATTCGAGTAGCCAGTCTTTTAACTCTCTCCAGATGCTGGATATCACATATTAGATATTGAGCAGAGGCCTGGACACCATACACTAACAGTGGTCTAACAAGGGAGACATAAAGTGGTAGAAATATTTCAAGAGTGAGTTTGCAGAAAGAATGTCAAATGAGAAATAGGGTGCTCCTTGATTTGTTAGCAGCCTGAATGCAAAATGAAATCTTTGGCAAGTTATTGCCTATCCTACATCCGAGGTGCTTTGATTCTTGGACCAAACTGAAGCATAATGCAATAAACAAGAAGTTAAAATGCCAGAAGATTTGTAATTCAATCCACAAAAATACAATGCAGAAGAAGATAAATAAAGTGGCAGGATATTTAATACAAACCCGACATCTAGCAGATAGAAAATCCAACATGACCTTTCAGTAGTGATGGGCGATACACACTGCGTTTTTTTGTGGCCCTGGATCCAGTTTGTGTCTCTGCTAATTTGTGGCATCAATTCCAAAAAAAACACTGAAATTCCTCTCCTGAGGGGAATTCTTCCCTGGTTGAGAACTACTGGTTTAGAAGATATTATGAGTCGAGAAGATATTATGAGTCGAGAAGATATTATGAGTCGAGAAGATATTATGAGTCGAGAAGAGTAGGTACATTCAATAATCGTCGATTCGTAATAATTTGCATGTTCTGTAACGGCTGTGAGACTTTCTTGTATACGGTATGATGGTTCAGGAGGCAGAGTTTTTACCCTGCATACAACTGACTCCAGTTTTGAATCATGAATATGAATGCGTCCTACTGAAGAGTTCAGAGGAGAGCGAAACTTGAGTCTAGGACTTCCTGTTTATAGCTGTCATAGTCTGTACGGGGTGCAGTGTTTTGTCTGATTGTGGAAAAACAATTATATAACTTATATTCAATTCAATATATATATATATATATATATATATATATATATATATATACTAGCAGGTCCTGTGTCCCGGCGTTGCCTGTGGGAAATATAAAATGATGATTTAATTGAAAAAAAATATATAAAAACTAGTGAAAAAACACAGTTTTACTAAAGTTATATCTCAAGGTACAAAAAAAAACGTACATGAATTTTTTTTTTAAAGAAAATTAAGCTCCATAGATGTTAACAATAAAAAAAATATTTTTATTGAAAAATATTTTTATAAGATTTTAGCAATAACTTTTTACTTGAAATATTACAACACAATTGTATAATATTTCCCTTTTGCGTATCAGCATAAGATTTCTTTTTTTTTATCTTGAAAAGCCCCAAAAATGGAGAAAAAAATTGAGATACTGGGCCATTACTAAAAAATGATTTCAAAAGTCGGCTAATTTTAACTAACGCTTAACTTCAAATTCTTCTTCTTCTTTCGTATGAATCGGATGATTCTGGTGTTGGCATTAGTTTCCCCGATGTTTTTCTAGTTAGAAATCTTTCTGGAAAGACATCGGGTACTTACGGGAAGCACCACGAGAAGGTTGTCAACATCCCTAAGTGAAAGTAGTACTGTGGAACCGACTGGATTCGAACTTGGAACACCCAGGTCTTCAGTCCGTGTCGTTATCCACTTAACCACCATAACCTCCCAAATTCTATGGTAAAACAGTGCTATAATAAACAGACAGGATTTGCATCGCCATCCGCGTCATCCAAATTTTATTTTCAGAAATTCAATAACGTCTTTTTCATTAATAGATCAGTCAAACTTGTTATTATTTAGGAGAGTAGAAAGTGACTAACTTGGGTTTACTTTCGGCAGCCTCGTAACTCTCGCTTTCCTTATTTTGTCCTTTAGTCCTCATATTCCATGAGCGATGTTTCTGACAAAGGGGGAAGAATTGCTGTTTTCTGGGTCGGCATCTATCCATCTAACACTTATCGTTGGCTAGTTTTTGACCTTGAAGTAGTATTTATTTTTAGCTCCTTACATCAAGTGGCTTCATGCTGTGTCTGGAGCGACTTCAATATAAAAAAATTATAATTCCAATCTTACTATCAATGAGGTTTTATGTAGAGGCCATATGATATAATATTTCATATTATGTCATACGGACCCTAAATTCGTTACATCTCTACATTGGAATCGCCTCCCATAAATCATCTTTACATATTAATGAATTTAACTTTAAAAGGAGAGTAGAAAGTGGACCTTAGGTTTACTTTCGGCAGCCTCGTAATTCTCACTTCCCTTATTTTGTCATTTAGTCCCCACATTCCATGAGCGATGTTTCTGACAAAAGGGGAAGAATTGCTGTTTTCTGTGTCGGAATCTATTCATCTAACACTTATCGTTGGCTAGTTTTTGACCTTGAAGTTTATTTTTAGCTCCTTACATCAAGTAGCTTCATGCCTTGTCTGAAGCGATTTCCATGAAAAATATATAATAATGGTCAATAATTGCAATGTAAGGTTTTTGTTGCACGTTGTTTTTCTATGAGGTATCTATATGAACATATTAAAAGTCAAGGAAAATCGACTGATGCGAAATATGAACATTTGACAATTATCTACAAAAACAGCGTTTATGACAAAGAAATGCAAACAAACTCATTTTCATTTTGACGATTTTGTTCAAAATTTGCATGTTGGTCTTGATTGTATTTTTTGTCTTGAAATAAAATCCTAATTTACTTTTTAAAGTTCAAGAATAGAATTTCAATTCAATGTTTTAATCACTGGTGGCCATATTGTTTTTCCATGTACCGAAAATATTTTTATGACGTTATTACATATAAAAAACGAAGTTTTCTTTATTCAAATTAACTTTGAACATTTTTTACTCAAAAAAAACTTGTTTAAAACAACATGAAAAGGTTAAAAGTAAAACATTAGTCGATATTTAAAGAATTTTAAACTTAATTTTCTATCACAAAACAATATTTTCTATATAAACTTAAAAATAATAAAATGAAATATTATTGCAGTTATTGTCTCCCATACATGGCTGAATGTCAATGACCATCTTGTTTACATTTAATTGCTGACGGATTTCAATTTAACTGTGACATTTTTGGGATAATTATGCAGTTTTTAGCAAAAAGTGGCTACATTTTTTTTTTTTTAAATGCAAAAGGTGTTGTATGACAGATAAAAAAAAAAAATAGTAAAGGAAAAAAGGACAAAGAAAAAAAATATGTAGCTGCCATGTTCGAAGTACACATGTTTATGTTTTTTGCTGATTAAATGTATTCTTGTATTCTAGAATAGGAAAGTATATATGACGGGGGAAAGTATGTAAATAAATGCAAACGGATATATGAAAACACAAACGTAAGTAATTGAATGTACCCAACGGAACCCAAGAAAAAATTGTAGTAGGGGAAAAAAAGTTGTTCTTACAGAAATTGTAGGAAAAAAAATAGGAAAGAAAGTAAAAAAGTGCATGCAGTAACGAACAACTAGGTCAATCTGTTATTTGGTCAAATCTGGAATCTATAAAAAAATCTCTGGATTAGCCAATCAAATCGTTGCAAAAGCAGAAGGGAGCGACCTGTATTTAGGTCATAAAACTATAGCAGGAAAAATTAAGAAAAAATTAAATAATGACGGTAATATCAAGAAAAAGTATCCTATGAAGATTATTTCCCGGTGATAGTGGTGGTGGTGGTGGTAGATTTTTGTGTGTGAGTAAAAGTTACTCTGGCTTTCTGTATGTATAACTATTTTAGAAGAATCAGGCGACTCTGAAAAAAATGTAGAAATTATTTAAAGCAAACGAAACAGGCGCATAATTTCTGAAAACACACATCAGGAATCGGCCTGAACTGTGAGCATAGTCGAATTCTATAATATCTCTTGTGTGTTTACAGAGCTATAATGTCTGAGTGTAAACGGGGGAAAAACTGACTTTACTTTACTATATAGATATATAATCAGTCGATTGAAAATCATAGGCACACAAGTGAGTGAAAAAATCTAACTTACTATTTCGTTCTGAGTGGTTTGGATGATTTTAGAAGCAAGGTAAATCCCAATTTCTTTTTCGTTAGGATATTCAATAAGATAATTTTCGGAAAATCTTATATATATATTTTCAGTATTTAGGTCAACAGTACTCAATACACGGTTAGAGCTTAGTAATAGTATGAAAATATATCTATGGCAAGTAAGCTACACAGAGGCGTCCATATTTCATTATATATATATATATATATATATATATATATATATATATATAGAGAGAGAGAGAGAGAGAGAGAGAGAGAGACAAGTAAAAGATGAGAATAAAGATTGTAAAAATACAAAATCTATTACATCCTCAGTTGTTCAAAACAAGGTGTTTTCAAATAAGAGATTTATGTTTCCTTTCTTCTTTGAAAAGCCATGGCTTAAGGAAAGAAAAATAAATCTCTTTTATTTGAAAACACCTTGTTTTGAACAACTGATGACGTAATAGATTTTGTATTTTTACAATCTTTATTCTCATCTTTTACTTGTCTATATAATTGCTCTATCTCGTATACCGAGCATCAATTCTTTCATGATAGGTTCTAATTTAAAGATATACATTATATCTTTATTTTCCTGTTCTTTATATATATATATATATATATATATATATATAAAGAATTGTGGTCACCAACGCTAGTAAAAAAAACTTTTTCAATAATTATTTATTATCTTATCATTTTAACATTTTAAGTTTTTTTTTTAAATAATAAAAAAAACATAAAATGTTAAAAAAAAAATTTTTAAACTTAAAATGTTAAAATGATAAGATAATAAATAATTATTGAAAAAAATTTTTTACTAGCGTTTGGTAACCACAATTCTTTAAATATACTTTTTTCTCTCGTTGGAACTGCACTGATGCTACACAACCCCCTTCTCTCTCTCTCTCTATATATATATATATATATATATATAAATATTAAATTATTAGTACCTACAGATGCTAGCGCTTCAAGCTTATTGCTCTCATCAGTGCAGGAAAGTAACAATTTCAGACGGTCGGGAGGCGCGAACCCAATTCACAGTCAGCCTAGAATCTGCAAGCAGTCGCCATATCCACTGGAAACTGTCACATAATATATATATATATATATATATATATATATATATATATATATATATATTGTGAGGGTATACATTTGTTCTAAGATATTACTTTAATTGTTAAAATCCATATCGTGTTTCATTGAATCTACAATGTTTGCTTAAGATCAATTCTCCAGGGTTTTTCACAAGACTCCATTGCTTTCATCAGACATTTGAAAGAGTGAAACTGCCAATTATCATGTACTGTTTGTTGACTGAAAAACAATAAAATTATACGCGATTTTCTTAAAGTGAAGGTGGAATTTCCAGTGTTCCCCCTTCGTCACCAAATATGTAGGTTCTCTTGGACTCTTTTAGTGCCTGAAATACCTTTCCTTCCTTTTCAAATACCCCCCCCCTCACTCTCCTCGCGTCTATCTCCTGTTTCATATGATCTGCATCTTCTTTGGTCTTTCGTTGCTCCTTCACCTTCCTGTTCTCTTTGATGCGGAAACTAAAGCTCTCTACTAATCCACTAGTGATTTCCACTTGGATCAAGTATTGAACCACACAGGAACTAGGATGTACTCACGAGAATGCATCAAAGTAACTTGACTGCAGGATTCAAGCACTTATTTATAAAATTTATCTTCCTCACACAGCGGTAAGATGTGACACAAGGCTGGGAAAGTGGGATTTGAAAAGCCAACGCCCGAGAAGGTGAGCACTCTGGCCTACAAAAAATGCCTGGACAGCCCCGTCGGCATTCCCCGGTAGGGGCGCCTCAGGCAGTAAGCGATAAACTTACTTCACCCCAAAGAGGGGAGGCAAAGCCTGGGAGGTTGGATCACCTAGAACTGCACACGACAAACCCACAGACCGGCAGAATCAAGCCCTGAAGGCCAAGACGATACCGGTCTATAGGGTGTAGTATCCATTAGAACAGATACTACACTGTGATCTTAGCCAAAAGGCCAAGTAAGCACTTATTTGTATATATGTATATTCACACAAATTATTACGTTTTGCATTTTAGTCAGGATCAAAATACAGAAGGCATATAAAAGGAATATATATATATATATATATATATATAGATAGATATATATATATATATCTAATATATAAAGTAAAGCCAGTTCCCTCTCTTTGATGTGTGCTTGTTTACTTTGATAACAAAAGCCACATATATGGCAGCCATCTTGAAAATAAGGTTTCGGGCCAAAATTTGAGTGGCTCCCGATCTTATTTGAAAGTATGCTATCTTAGGTGTCTATATTAAATTTTTGGTGCTTTCGTACTAAAGTGAACGATTTGGTCAAAACCAAATGGGCCTTAACAGCTGTACTAATTCATAAATCTTTTTTGTCTATGTTGTTAGAAAATAAAATTTTAGCTTGGCTTGCATTCTTTGATTTTAATGTTTATCCCTGCTTGAGATGTTTTTTAATTGGTCATATCTACAGGAAGTCGGAGGAGTTTTCGCTCTCACTCTCAGATTTACTACCACTGCCTACCATGTACACCGGGAAGATTTTCCTGTTAAAAATAAAATGCATAAAACATATCTTATATATAAAATAAAGTCAGCCCTCCCTACTTACATGGGTGCTCGATAGTTTCAGTAACAAAAGCCACATACATAAATCTTTTCAGTTAGTGATTTCTGCCACGTATTGTTCTGTGTTAAGAGATAAAATATTTAGTTTCATTCACTTTCTTCGATTTTAATATTTAGCCTTGCTCTATATGTTTTTGAAAATTGGTCATAGATCAGGGGCGGGCAACCTCCAGCCCGCGAAAGTTTAGCGTCCGACCCGCCACCCTGCTAGGCTTTATTATTGCAATCCGGGCCGCAGACCTCCCAGTAAAACTCATATCATTTTGTGACATAGACGTAAAAGTAGGTTTCAATTAAGATTTACAGTGGGATAAAAATGTATAAACATCAGCGAGCGATGATGCATGTATATTTCATTTTTCTGTAACTATTAATTTCAAATCCTTGGCCTGAGATAAAAATAGAAAAAGGGAAAGAGAGAGGCAAAGAGGAAACGAGTGACGAGGAAAGGGCATAAAACAGAACTTATGTGAGGTGTGTTAAAACATATGCTGGATCAACTTGCTACTTCCTCCGTCATTATTTTTTATGATTCCAAAATGGCTCTTCGTCGGCGCCTTTTATAACATCACATACAGAAGTCTCCTGAGAAAAAATATCAGATTTGTAGAGTGTTCAATGCAATTTTTGTACAATTTATTCATGTAAACAAAATATAGTAATTCTGAGATTTCGTTTTTCACTCTGGCCTGCGATCTCCTTCCAAAAGTCTCATCTGGCCCTCACTCTGAAAAGGTTGCCCGCCCCTGTCATAGATACAAGAATCGTGAGAATGTTCACTATCACTGCCACCCAAGTACACGGGGGAAGATTTTCTTGCGATTAACAAAATGTTATGCTCTATTAGAATCAAAATGGGAATTATTATATTTTAGAAACTTTTATGAATGCATATTTTATAAATATAAAATTTTAGAAACTTATGAATGCATATTTTATAAATATAAAATTTTAGAAACTTTTATCAATGCATATTTTATAAATATAAAATTTTAGAAACTTTTATCAATGCATATTTTATAAATATAAAATGGGAATTATTATATTTTAGAAACTTTTATGAATGCATATTTTATAAATATAAAATGGGAATTATTATATTTTAGAAACTTTTATGAATGCATATTTTATAAATATGAAATTTTAGAAACTTTTATGAATGCATATTTTATAAATATAAAATGGGAATTATTATATTTTAGAAACTTTTATGAATGCATATTTTATAAATATGAAATTTTAGAAACTTTTATGAATGCATATTTTATAAATATAAAATGGGAATTATTATATTTTAGAAACTTTTATGAATGCATATTTTATAAATATAAAATTTTAGAAACTTTTATGAATGCATATTTTATAAATATAAAATTTTAGAAACTTTTATGAATGCATATTTTATAAATATAAAATTTTAGAAACTTTTATGAATGCATATTTTATAAATATAAAATTTTAGAAACTTTTATGAATGCATATTTTATAAATATAAAATTTTAGAAACTTTTATGAATGCATATTTTATAAATATAAAATTTTAGAAACTTTTATGAATGCATATTTTATAAATATAAAATTTTAGGAACTTTTATGAATGCATATTTTATAAATATAAAATACGACAACTCAGATGTTAATTAGTTATCATCATTCTTTTCAAATATTTCAAGGTAAAACCTCTTTATCAAGTAGAAATGTGTGCATCATTTTTATTATTTTTGTGTCTGTCTAAAATACACAAGAAAGATGAAAGTTTCCCAAGTTTGTGAAAATGTAATCAGGTGCAACTCAATTTTTTGTGGCTCTTATTAGCATTGGGTATACAAGAAATTCAGTGGAATTACAGGTAGTTTGAGAGATGAGGATTCAGGTGTAGAAGAGGAAGTATATTTGGATGGGTAGCAGGTTCAGTTCACAGGGGAAGGCCAAGGAAAAGATGGGAGGAAGTGATGAGGATAGACTTGAGAGAAAGAGGGATAAATAAAGACCTGGCCAGAGATAGGCTAGTTTGAAAGTCAATTTCTTAAAACCGTCCAACACATGGCAGCATGTAAAACGGACATTAAACACTACTGGACATCCGGTATGACACCTATCATACCAGATGTCCACTGTCCAGTAACAATAGATACAAGACGAACACAATAAAAACTGACCCTATGTTCTACTTGATACGATTTTATTTTCAAAATAAGCATTAGTAAGGGTTCTTTTAGCATTTTGGCAACAGAGATGAGTAAGGGTTATTATTTGTGGGATTTAGTTTTTTACTTTTTTTTTCTCTTCACTGTCAACTTGAACTGTATTGTGTATTTCAAAATTTCAATCTGGAAAACCAATTATTTAAAAAAAAAAATTTTTTTTAATTTTTGTACAGTTTGAAAGAGAATTATCTCTTATGTTTGCATGATCCTAAAGTCAGGGTCTAGTGTAAAATTAAAAATCAATCAATGCCATAATGTTAGTCTTCATGCTTTTTTTTGCTTTTTTTTTTTTCTAAAATTTTTTTTTTTTTTTTTTCTAAAATAATTTTTATTTTTTTTTTAAACCTCTTGGCACAGTAGTTTTCAATTCGTATGGATTCTGGGACTGCATTGGATGAGGAAGGAGTGAAACGTTTCAGCCGATGTAACCTCCAACCTTCTTCAGGTGCATCTTTTCACCCTTGCAAACCTTTTAGCCAAACTCATGGAACCTGCACAGAATTTCGAACTCCGTTTAATTAATCCATGGGGTTAGTTGTTCTCATCCCATCAGCCATGATTGGGTAGAAATATCCATTTTTGTTGTTCTTAGTTTATCGCTTGTAGATTTCCAAGTTCGACCAGATTCACCTGAAGAAGGTTGGGGGGGGGGGGGGGTTACAGCAGGCAAAATGCTGTGAATATAATAACCAAATGAGAACCATAGTCCAAATAATCCAATATATCAACCCTCATCTCAAAAATTCCGAAACATTAAATACATTTATTTGAATATTTATTCTTAAATGTGTCAGTCGGTCATTTTCCATGA
This sequence comes from Sepiola atlantica, assembly GCA_963556195.1. Taxonomy (NCBI): domain Eukaryota; kingdom Metazoa; phylum Mollusca; class Cephalopoda; order Sepiida; family Sepiolidae; genus Sepiola; species Sepiola atlantica. The sequence goes on along the minus strand of OY744541.1, from coordinate 24,448,455 downwards.
ATCTTCAGTGTATCTGTTATCTCCTGGAGTTTCTTTTTTTTTTTCCTTCTAAACAAAATTACTATCTGCATAAAATAACAAGAACATAAGTCAGTCGCGAGATTGCATACCTCCACCTGACAATGTAAGGATGGGCCTTACTTCTCCATGTTGTATGAAGTATTCCCAAAATTATTCCATGGAAACATTGATAACTCAAAAACAATTTATCTGATCTGACTGAAATTTTGCATGGTAGTTACCGTTATCGAAGAGCATCAGATCCATACGTCAAATTTGAAAGTTGAAATTCCATCAAAATTTCGCCCTTGATCGAACTTGTCATAGTCAAGATCAATTAAGATGCGGGACTTGATTGGCTACAATATGGACCAAGTAGTGAGTGTCTATGAGCAGAACCAGTGTGACGTTCACCTTTTCTATGACATTCACCTTTTCCATGACCTTTGACCTAGGTATCTCGAAATTAAATCAGTTCTAAGTTAAACCATGACGGATATTTTAACCAAGTTTTTTGACCATTGGTCAAGCGATGTGGACACTAAGCTGTACACAAACAAACAATGACAAATTCGACTGAATACATATACAGCATAATCACTTTGACACACCGGTTCCCGTTAGGTCAACCAAGTTAAGCGACGTTGAGCCTGGTCAGTAATAAATGAGTGACCATTTGGGAATACCAGGTGCTGTATGTGCTCTCCGCTTATCTCGGCATTGTTTCCAGCTGTCTTTCACTTTTCCTTACCACTGGAATCAAGCAGTGTCCGTTTAGGAGAGGTGTGGTTGGTCATTGTGCAACCCTTGCTTCACAATTACACGCACAGCTACCTTTACAGGGGGTATCCATTGTCTCTCAAGACTGAACGATACAATCACTTGCACATATTAAAGGTTCCAAGTGTATTACATTATCATAAACCTTTATCTGTAGATGGTAATTCCAGAGTTAGGTCAACCAAGTTAAGCTACGTTGAGCCCGGTCAGTACTAAAATGGGTGACCATTTTTGAATACCAGGTGCTGTATGTGCTCTCCGCTTATCTCGGCATTGTTTCCAATCGTCCTGGACTTCTTATTGCCACTAGAATCAAGCAGTGCCGATTCAGGAGAAGTGTGGTTGATGATTGTGTGACTCTTGCTTCACAAGTACCCTTGCAGAAGGTATCCATTGTCTCTCAAGACTGAATGGAGGCCATGATGAATAATCTTCTTAGCGGAGTTAATGGATCTTCAAGAGCGTATTTGAAATTATATTTTGGTCAGTATAATAAGTAACCTAATCAGGTCCGAACTGCACCTGAGCATTTGCGGCTTTTCCCCCTCCCTCCCCCCGGAGTTGAACCCACCTGGTTGTTCGTGGCAATCAACGGATGATGCACTACTTATTTGGTAGGGCCCTTTAGCCTTCTAAATAATTGCTTCATTACAGGAAGTGACTGTTAGTTTAAAAGGTGCTTTTGGCCGCAGGAGAAACATAATCTTTGGTTGGCGGGCGGAGAGTTAGTGTTAAGAAGTGGAGAGAATCATTTTTCTTCTCTTTCAGTAATTTCTTTCTTTTTCGTTGTTTTTTAAAGAAAAATGGAGAAAATAATGGCGTCAATCTTTTTAAAGTATTGAAATAAATGTTATTGTAAGTTCAGAATGCTCATTGATTTGTTTTCATTATCAACAACCGCCTCCTCGGTCTCCTTACCCCAACTTTGGGTTCATCTTTAAGGAAATAGAAATTAAGAAGATAGATAACAGACTTAAAAAGATGTGATTTCTTTAAAGTTTTCATTTTTTCTTTTCTTTTTTTTTTGGGGGGGGGGGGTCTGTTCATTTTTATCATTTTAACAAAATAAAAAAAAGGTCATTTTAACAAAATAAAAAAAGGTCATTTTAACAAAATAAAAGAAGTCATTTTAACAAAATAAAAGAAGTTATTTTAACAAAATAAAAAGTTATTTTAACAAATTAAAAAAAAAGTTATTTTAACAAATTAAAAAAAAAGTCATTTTAACAAATTAAAAAAAAGTCATTTTAACAAAAAAAAAGTCATTTTAACAAAATAAAAAAGTCATTTTAACAAAATAAAAAAGTCATTTTAACAAAATAAAAAAGTCATTTTAGCAAAATAAAAAAGTCATTTTAGCAAAATAAAAAAGTCATTTTAACAAAATAAAAAAAAAGTCATTTTAACAAAATAAAAAAAAAGTCATTTTAACAAAATAAAAAAAAATAGTCATTTTAACAAAATAAAAAAAATAGTCATTTTAGCAAAATAAAAAAGTCATTTTAGCAAAATAAAAAATTAAAAACCAGCACTTATTTAGCTTCACACCGCAGTGAAACGGAAAGTACGATATTATTGTTTTAAATCGTCAAAAAAAAATTTTTTCTATTTTTGTACACGAATAGTTCTAAACTGTTAGAAATCTTTGTTCGTTTTGATAACAAAATAGTGGATTTTGTTTTTTTGTTACTTTAAAATTTTACATACCACAAAATCATATTAAAATCACAGCTATCTCCCTTTCTTTTGTATGAGACAACAATGGTGCAAAAAGCCAACTAGTTCAACATTTGTTTGATTTGTGAACCTTATTTTTGGTGCTCGATATGCTGATCGCATTGTAGCACTATGGATTTTAATTATAAATTATAAAATCAATTAGGGTGTAAGAGAGACAACCCGATTCGTATTTTTCTTTATTTAATCTGTCCTCAAGGCTGCCAAGCTGGAAGAGTCACTTCTAAACTAATTAACTGATCATTATAAAATTTGTAACACGGTTTATGGGCATAAAGGGGTCCAAATGTGTCCTATATTTAGTTTTATGCAAAGCCCTTTGTGAAAATCCAGACACCCTCAATTTTTGTGAAATTTTTACAATAGATATTAGACATTGATTAAATATTCCCCAAATCTCAGTTTCTTGGAGTATTTTAAAGGGTTTTTAGGTGTTATAACATGGAAAAAAACATCCTATTTGAAAATTAAAATATTTCAGATTTGCATTGAATTTAATCCATGGTCCATTAGACACCAGCAAGCAAGATTCCCTGAATTTCAATTTTTTCTTCAGGTCCCTTAACCTTAAGCCTTAAATTTTAGATGTTTTTGAGAATCAAAATCATGTAATACATTTTGATCAAAATTAGAAAAAGGATTCTAGAAATAAGGTTTACTATCATTATATCTTGATTTTAATCTTCATAAGAGAACATAAAAGTGGTTCAAAACTGTTCTCTTCAGGGAATGAATCTTACTTGTCCTGGGACGGGTATTATTCCAGTTTCATTATATTACTTTTCTTGTTTCTTGGTGGGATGAACATTCTGTCTGTAAAAGAAAAGTTCCCCCCCCCCTCCCCAGATTTAAATCAAACATATACGTTGTACCAGAAAAACATTGCGAAATTGAACACGGTTTTAAAACAGTTACACAATTTTTATCCTTCATGAAGTCAAAATTAGACTTAGAAATCTTCTTTTTTTTGTTTTCGTTTGTCTTCAGCTACGACAATAATTTATCTTTGCCTCCATTTGGCACGATCATGGGTGAAGGCCGTTTTTTTTTTTTTTTCAGAGATAATTGTGCAGGGTGTCTGTCCATCTCATCATCATCATCTTTTCTCTCAGTCGCCTCCTGCCGACTTCAAATTTAAATAAGCTTCATGATGGTGTCATCAGCGACCCTCAACACATGTCCGAACCATCTGAGCCGCCATTCTTTTATCTCGGCCTCGATTGGTGCAATTCCGTGGCGTCTTCGAATGTCGTACTTAACAGATGTGGCCAAACAGTGTAACTCACGAGATTCAGCGGAGCATTTTAGTTTCCATGACGGCAAATTTTCGCTCTGCCTCCCTCGTTGTAGGCAAGCACTCGGAGCTGTACGTACAAGTTGATGGGTGTCACAATAGTCCGTTAGATTTTTCGACTTGAGGAGGGCACTGATCCTGCAGTCACAGAGAATGATGGTGGTGTTTCACCATTTGAGCGACGTCGCATTGATGCACGCAGTGACTTCACAGAGGATGTTGCTGTCATCGCTGCCGAGATACTCGAAGACATGCGTCCACACGAGATCGTACTAGAAATAATTTTTTTTAAAAAAGGACTAAAAAGAAAATAATGTAGATATAAACCTTGGGTAAGCCTTTTTATAACCCTAACCCTCTGACTTTTTAAAGTTGTTTAATATGTAAAGCTAATCAATGGCACGGTTGCCATTAATTCAATTGATGTTGAGATGTTGCAATGTTATTTTTTGGCAAATCCTTGCTTGATCTTCTCGAACCTTGCTCATTGTTTCTAATTTATTGGCAGTGGATCAAGTTTTGCATATGTAGATCTTTGGGCAACCGTTCTTTACCCTAATATAGCACGCTTACCTTTTTTTTCTATATACTTGATACTTTTCTATTTGTTAACTTTTTGGCACTGAGCCAAGTTGTGGATGAAACCTTCTAAAAATGGTTACTTTCTATTATACTGCAAGAATGCTGCTTCCATTTTTTTTCTTCTTTTTTTTTTTTTCTTTTTTTTTTTTTCTTTTTCTTTTTTTTTTTTCTTTTTTTTCTTTTTTTTTCTTTTTTTTTTTTTTCTTTTTTTTTTTTTTTTGCAATCGGGAGCAATTAATTTTTTTTTACGTCAGATGTAGAGTTAAGTCTTTTATGAGGTTTTATTTATTTTTATCTTTAGGGGGTAAAAATGAAATATGCATCGTTTCAACATATTTCCTATATTACAGATTTAACATGTGAATTATATTAAAACTAGTGTACATCCTCCGTCAAAAAAACAAAAATGATGATTCGCCAGTATAAAATAACGTCTCAATCAGTGAAGTTAAAAGAGAAAAATAAGAAAGAAAACATCTCAAGTGGAAAGTTTAAAAAAAGAAAAATATTATATATTAGTGCAAACACAGCCGAAGCATTTTTTTTTTTTGCAGTAATTTTTCACGGAGGGTATATACTCTTGTAATATATTACGTATATATATTTTCAGTATTTACTTCAGTTGTGCTCAATATGTGAGTAGAACTTAGTAGATGATGCCCCCCCCCTCCCCCGGGGGAACAAAACAAACATTTCTGTGTCGCTTATTTGATATAACTTGCTAAGTAGTTATAAATAACACAATAACCCGGAGTGTAACGGTCTTAAAATAGTACGGTTCATTCCAACGTATATATCTTGTACAAACAATAGTAACTACAAGTAATCCAATAGGATTTAACAGAATACAATCGAATGCCCCCATACTACTGTTCATAGTCGTATCTGTTGTTCAGACTAGTTCACATATTTTCTGACTTAGGGGAATCCGATATCACCCGAAGCTGAAAATCTCCCTTGAAATTTCTGCTTCTACTATTTTTTCCTTTTAGGATCCACGCTAAAGCGTTCCACTGGTTTTCTTTCACGTGTGCTCTTTCTTTTATTCCAAACTAATGGAATTGGATCCTTTCCAGTTTGGAGCGAAGACAAATTTTGTTCAGCTCGTAAGGCTGGTCTAGTAGATGTATACATAGGTTCGTGTACAATATTGGGTAGTGGCATGTCAAAAGCATCATATGGAATCTCCATTTGGGACTTCTTCCTCGCTTTTTAAATTATTTTCAGCATATCGTGGTCTAATTTGGTTAATGTGTCTTTTACATACAAATTTTTGACTTTTGATGGAAAAGCTCTTAAAATAGTACGGTTTATTCCAACGTACATATCTTGTACAAAAACTACTAACTACAGGTAATCCAATAGATTTAGCAGAATACAATCGAATGTCCCATGTTACTGTTTGTAGTTGTATTTATTGTCCAGACTAATTCACTTATTTAGTGACTGAGGGGAGTCCGATATCCCATCTATGTGTGTATGTATATATATATATATATATATAATTATTTATAAATAATATAATTTTCAAATTGACCCATATATACATGTGTTTCATGCCAGACCTGCAATCGTCTGTATGAAGGAGACAATCCCTGCCAGTCACACGGTTCAAATCCCAATACGAAAGTCATTCTTGACTCAGTAGTTGTCGTGTTAGATTCAGCAGGTGTTTGGAGAAGATGCGATGAGTGTAATACAAATTAAGGAGTGGTTCAACCGATTCAAAAATGGCCGCACATCAGCAGACAGGGATCAACGTTCTGGCAGGCCCTAAACTGCTCGGAGTGCAGCTGTTGTTGAGAGGGTGCGAAAAAAGAGATAATGTAGAACAGGACGGCGAAGATGATCACCATTCAAAAAGAAGACTTCTCGATGGGTTTCTGGTAGTGGATGGATCGGTGGGCTAAGTGTGTGCAAGCACAAGGGGTCTACTTTGAATGGGATTAGGGTCCTAACCCCATCATGTATTTGAAATATTTTTTCTGGCCTAAGGTCAAATACATTTAAGACAGGCCTCGTGTGTATATATATATATATATATCAATGTGTATTTGTGTATATATGTATATCAATAAAGAGCAATGTGTATTTGTGTATATATGTGTGTGTATATATATATATATATATATATATATATAGAGAGAGAGAGAGAGAGAGAGAGAGAAATACACATTGCTCTTTATTATAGAGTGGAGAATTCTATCGGGAGTGTATGAGTGGCCAAGTGAATATAATTGTAGACTATGGAATCGGCTATGCTGAGTTAAAATTCCATCTGATCTACTGAAGTCATTGAGTCTCTGTTGGAAAAAGTATGAACCCATAGTTTCTCCACGGCTATGGTTAAAATAGCACCTTGTATCCAATTAATACACTGAGTCAGTTGCAATAGGTCAGCATTAAATAATTCAAAAAGGGTTGACATGCCATAAAACAGCAAATCAAAGTTAAGTCAAAAAAGGTTATTCACATATAGGGTACTCCCTCCACGCCCCCCCCCCACAAAAAAACAATGGAATCGTTAATAAAATTTACAAAATCTTTTCTGCAATGCAACGCTAACCCTAACCTTAACCCTAACCCCAACCAAATTTAGTACAAATAAACTTAAATTTTGCACAATCATTTTTTTGTCTTTTCTTGATTTTTTAAACAACTCTACTTTAATTTTCCTTGCAATGATTCTTGTTCATAAACCTGAAGTTTCAGTAATATGTCTGACTTGTCCACCAAGTTTAAGTCATGAATGTCCAACAGTCTTTGTTTTATCGCCGTCCGATGCTGTGCTTCAAATGTGCACCTCTGCATGGCAAGCACAACTGGATACGACGTGCAAAATGCAAATACTTTTAACACGCTTGAATAACCGACTCTGTTGCGCTTAGCGTTAAGATTTTGGTATCCTGGAATTAAACCAGTGTTGCTTGATTTAATGGCGACTATAACTCCCTGTGATGATGTATTCATTTTGTGGTGGGTTGATTTCTTATTCTTTTTTTTTTTTTTTTTTTTAATTATTTGTAAATCATATTGATGATTTAGCCTTTTTTTTTTTTTTAAATAAGTTCTTCCAAGAAGAAATTATTTGAAAATGTGTTAGGACAACCTAGCAAAACAAAATCGAGTTATTTCCCTTGCATAAAAAGTAAGAGTTATCGTCCTTGCATTAAATAGGGTCGTCTGCCAGACAGTGAAAAGTAAGCAGAACGGTCTCACAATCAAACAAGCATCTCGCGTTCAGCGGTTTTTCTACATATCAATTTAATCCGTGTGTTTATTAAATACATCTGTTAAAGGTTCTTCTTCGTACTTCCTTCATTTTTTCTGAGTTGTAATTGAACCGAAACGTATAAACATCCAGACATAACAAAACCTAAAACATTTCAAATTCCCACTTGTGAAGTTGAACTATTTAGGTTTTAATGCAGACAAATGAAGGGGGTTCAATTTAATCAGTCTTTACGTCCCAGTGATTGACCCGATTAATATCGATCCACATCGACACGTGTTTAACTCGGCTGAATTGACATCAGAAGAGATTGGATGCTGCTTAGCCATCTCCACTTGTTTTTTTTTTATTGTTTTTTTTATTGTTGTTTTTATTGTTTTTATAACAGGAAATACAAATGATGTTTGATATTAAACGTCTTCAATTTAATAATTCTAACTTGGGCCGCAGTTATTATTTGTACTTCCGGTATTCTATTTAATTCAATCACATAAGTTATTCGCGCCTTTAACGATATTTTAACCACATGATTAATCGCTAATCTTCCAACCATTCACAGTTTGTCTGCATCCCTCTCTTTCTGTTTTTTTCCCACACAAATATAATATATATATATATATATATATATATATAGTAAGCTATGAAAATATATTTATGGCAATTAAGCTACACAGAGGCTCCCGCGTTTCATCCCCGGGGAGAATCTTCAGGCTAAAGGGCATTTTAGCCTGAAGATTCCCCCCGGGGATGAAACGCGGGAGCCTCTATGTAGCTTAATTGCCATAAATATATTTTCATAGCTTACTACCTAGCTCTACTTACGTATCGAGCACTGTTGAAGTAAATACTGAAAATTGATACATAAAAAATTATATCTCCCTATAAAATGTTATGTGGATACATGAAATAGAGTATATATATATATATATATATATATATATATATAGGGTGATTGGAAAGTAACGCCCTATATTTGTAAGTTATACTTGTAAGTTATTACTGAAATATAATTCTTACAAGAAATGAATGGGGGGGGGGGCAAGAGTTATGAATTAGGCATTATTTTTTCCTTTAGTCCTCACATTTTCTTACAATGGGGGAAAAAATGTTGTTTTCTGGGTCAGTTGCTGTTTTCAATACTCTCATAGTATTCATCATCATTAATTTGTCAATCTATCCATCTTGTTGACCCTGATCTTCGACTGGGTTTTAGCCTTGATAAGTGTTGACTCATTAGTAAAAAAAAAAAAGAAAGAAAGAAAAAAACGTTCCCTGTGAAATCAGTTGATGCGGTTTCCAGTCAACTTTAGAAGCTGGTGACGATTGCTGGCACTCATATCGAATTTTTAATAAAACCCCATGCTATACACTTTTTTATCATATTCATTTCTTGTAAAAATTATATTTCAGTAATAAATTATGAGCACTTAATAATAGCGAGTTACTTTCCATTCATCGTGTATATATAAGTTGCTGGTCTCATTCTACAGGTCTCCATGATAAAGTACAGCGCACAACGACGTCTCAACTGGTACGGCCACGTTGCCCACCACCAAAGTGTGCCCCACATTGACATCAATGGCTTGAAGCCACATGGGGGAGGCCACTTAAGACATGGGGGGGGGGGGATCAGTTGATGACAACGGACCTGGTCTTGGCGGGCGGGTGGCACAAGCGAAATGGCAACAGACAGGAAAAGTTGGAAGTCATTCATGAAACGTCTAAACGCAACATCAGACCAGAAAACAAAAAATGAAAATAATAAATAATAATAACATAAAAAGTCTACTTCCTAAAATCTGAACAGAACCGAATCAAGACAACACATCTTGCCAACCCAAAGCTTTTAATGAGTTTGCTTATTAGTAAAGAAATCAATCTCGTGATTGATTTAAGTGGCTGATTGGGAAACCGTGATGTTTGTGGCTTAATACGGAAAATATTATTGGTGACTTATTTAAGTTTTAAATAGCTTTTCAGGACTATAGATGGAGGGAGGGGATGCATTTAACTGAGGCTGACGTCAGGAATTAAGAGAACGTTCTTTTATTCTGTACTGGACACGGTCTGTGGTGAGCAAGAAAGAGAAGACTTTTTTATGTCTGGTGTGACGTCACTGAAAAGTTCTAATAAAGGGCGATAACTTATAACTGACTATTACAAGGGGATAACGTATGACATTACACAAGAGAGGGAGGGGGGGGCTAATATATATCGGAGCTGAAACAGCATTTTCTATTATTATTATTATTATTAAGGAGTGTGAAGAAAATATCCTTCCAATTTGGGGGTGGGAGCCACGCCCAAATTAGTGGTGCCGGTAAAACCCTGTCTATTATTTGATGGGGGATATGTATTGCTTTTCTTTTTACATAGGTTGAGTATATTACCTTTTTTTTTCCTTCCCGTGATAGTTGAATTCTATTGTTTTGATAGGTGGATTCGATTACTTTGGTCTTAATACATGAAGTGTACACTAACCTTCTGTGGTAAGTAGAGCATATATATCCTTTCCGTTAGTAGGTGGAGTATATCACCTATTTTTTGTAAGTATATAATGTTATTTTAGTGGAATTGTTTTACTTTTCTTAGTTAGGATATATTTTCGATTTGCTCCCTACTCTCCAGTCAGAATTGCAATGAAGCACATGTTATTAATACTTTCTCTACTTGTCAAACTATTATGAAGGGATGATATTTTCTCGTGCCTACAGCCTCTTTCACGCAGAAGAGATGTTGCTAGTCTCTCTCTACTCTATCGTTATGTTTATGGTAGGTGCTCCACTGAGCTTCAGTCCCTGCCCCCCCCCTGTCTGTAAAACATTCACAGCAAAGAACTTTCCCTCTCTCTCTCTCTCTCTCTCTCTCTCTCTCTCTCTCTCTCTCTCTCTCTCTCTCTGTGTGTACCCGAAGCAGAACTTCCATGAACGATGTTTCTTTCCAAGAACCTCCCATCTGTGGAACAATATACAAGTCTGCTTCCCAACCCACTACAGCACAGCCGCCTTCAAGTCTACTGTAAACAATTTCTCTTAAGTAATCTTCTGCCCACTCCACCCATTGTTTCCAATCCTTTCGTGACGGCAATCATCATCCAACCCACAATCCTTTTAACCCTTATCCTTGAGTGAACCTTGGGCCTTGATAAGCGGTGACCCATCAGTACAAAATAAAAATGGTAAACATAAGAATGGCTAAATTTCTTCTGCAGCAAAGATTAATTTACTTACGTTTTTTTTTCCTATCTTTTCAACAACAAAAAAAACCCTGAAAACCGTTCAGTTAATGTTTTTATTACGCTTGACTTGGTTGTGCTTAAAATAATTTAACTTAATTAACTTAATTAACTTAATAACTTAATTAACTTATTAACTTAATTTAACTTATTAACAACTTAATTAAACTTATTATCAACTTAATTAAACTTATCAACTTAATTAACTTAATTCAACTTATTAACTTAATTTAACTTTTTAACTTAATTAAACTTATTAACAACTTAATTAAACTTATTAACAACTTAATTAAACTTATTATCAACTTAATTAAACTTATCAACTTAATTAACTTAATTTAACTTAACTTAATTTAACTTAACTTAACTTAACTTAACTTAATTTAACTTAATTAACTTATTAACTTAATTTAACTTATTAACAACTTAATTAAACTTATTATCAACTTAATTAAACTTATCAACTTAATTAACTTAATTAAACTTATTAACTTAATTAAACTTATTAACTTAATTTAACTTATTAACTTAATTTAACTTATTAACTTAATTTAACTTAACTTAATTTAACTTAATTAATTTATTAACTTATTACCTTTATTAACTTAATTAAACTTATTAATGGTCTCAGATTAGTTACTGCGTTACCCTGCTGTACGAATTGGATATTTGGAGTGAGGAGAATGATCCATTTAGGTAGTCTAGGCATATAATTTCCATGACGGTTGTTGTGGTGTTCTGTTAGCCAATCAGAATTGAGCTGTAAGGGGGTGGCTGCAGATATTCTTAAACTAGCTGTCCCTACCCGGCGTTGCCTGGGATACAGTGAAGTCATTTTAGTTTTTAATTTTTATTTGTTTGCACTGTGCATAAGGTAGACAACTCCTATTATATTCTTCAATCTAAGATATAAATTATCCCATTGCTGGTTGTTATTTTTAGGTGATTATTTAAAAACGTTTCATCCCTGCAGTCGTCTAGGACTGACTAAATAATTATTGGAATAAATTGTAGCCAAGTATGTTATATTGCTAATAACGTTGTACGACAATACTTACCTGACGTTGGCTGGGATACAGTTTAGTTCTGTTACGTCTGAAAGTTTACACGTTGTTATCTGTTTAATTTCAACTCAAAAATGAAGAAAGGACGAAGTAGAACCTTTTAACAAATTTATTTAACAAAAAACACCGATTAGATGAAATGTAGAAAACCGCTGAACGCGAGATGCTTGTTTGATCATGAGAGCCGTTCTGTTTACTTTTTTCAACTGTGATGGCAGACGACTTCTTTTATCCAAGGGCGATAACTCCTTTCTTTGGTCCAAGGGAAATAACTTGATTCTGTTTTGTTAGGTTGCACTAACAAGTTCTTCATTTTTATTTGTTTGCACATAAGATAGACAACAGGTAGACAACTACTATTATATTCTTCAATCTAATATAAGTTATCACATTGCTGATTGTTATTTTTAGGTGATTATTTAAAAATGTTTCATATTAGCAGTCGTTTAGGCCAGACTAAATAATTTTAAGAATAAATTGTAGCAAAGTATGTTATTATATTACCAATAACACAGTACAACAATAATAAATGAAAATTGGCTAGTCAAAAGTAAAGTTTGATTTGTCAGGTTAAATGCTATTTGCGTCTGACTTATAAAATCCGACAAGATAACTTTATATGTTAGATGCAAGGAGACCTTGAGATTCTAAATTTCCATTTCTGGCATCATCTCATATAAGACATCCGATTACGTAGAACTAATGTTCCACTATCGATGCGATGACGGAACAACGCTAATCTTCCGCTGTGATACAAGGCCAGTAATGTCAGTATGCTTTCTTTTATTGCTTTTCTCCATTTTATTTATGTCAACAATTCCGGTTTCTTTCACAGCATCTCGCAGGTGAACAGACGAAATAATCTTTTTTTAAAATAATCACACATTATTGATAAATCGCCAGCAACATCCGCGCTTGCAACATCAATTAGTCTGAGTATCACTGGAATTTCAACGATCCTCTCTTGTAATTTTATCTCGACTCAATAACCAACTAATTCAAAACTGCTTCCCTCCCCTCTCCACTTCCACATGGACCCACGCGTTCTTGTTATTCGCTGGTTTACAGTATCGCCACCCACGTCTCTTCTTTTTAGAACAGCACTTATCTTATTTACCTGTTTTCTTTTTTTTGGTCCCCGATTTATAAAATCTGGGGACTTATGTTTTGAGGCATGTCCGTCCGTCCGGATTTTTCTCCGCAGCCATCCATTGAATTTGTCTGAAATTTTGCATGAAGCTGTAACTTTGGTCAGGTTAGAAAGTGACATTCTCCGATTTTTGAAAAAAAATCTGGTTAGCCCCCCCCCTCCCCCCCCCCCCCCCCCCGAAATGGCAAAAAATGACATTTTTACCCCATAACTTTTCATCCATCCATTCAATTTCTCTGAAACTTGGCCAAAATGTGGAGGCAATTGTTCCTAATAGAAAATAAGTATTGCTGACCTTCGAAAAATCTGGTTTTCATCCCCAAGGGGTCAAAAACCCCCAAAATTGCAAAAAATGACCCTTTTCTCCCATAACGTTTGATCCATCCATTCAATTTTTCTGAAACTTGGCCAAAATGTAGAGGCAATTGTTCTGGATATAAAATGAGCATCCTTGACCTCAGAAAAATTCTGGTTCGCGCCCCCAGGGGGTCAAAGGGGGGGGGGGGGCAAAAATGCCCCAAATTGCCCAAATTTATTGCATTTTACACTTGCCACATCGAGTCACATACAGAGGGGGATCATGCGCATGCGGCTTGTTATTTACCCTTTTTCTTTCTTTTTTTAAACTCATGAGTCCCTATTTACTTGCCCCCCCCCCTCCTCCACGAGGGCAAGGTTAGACATAAGGTCTGTTTTTTTTTTATGTCGGAGATATCCAGCTCCCTCAAACAGGGGCACACTGGATGGTACAAAAATTAAAAAAATGTCCCAGTCAAGAAGGATTTCTCCTCCTTCGACTGATGACAAAACAGATACAACACTTTGATCCTAGCTCGAAAATGAGTTAATGAGATGGATAGATTGACAGTTGAAAGATGATGAATACTATGAGAGGATTGAAATTTTCCGTATGCCACCCACTCAAAAGAACAGTCGACCCCAGAAAACAACTCCAACCTCGTTCATAGAATGTGAGAACTGCAGGACAATATCGAGAGGAAGCGAGAGTTACGAGGGTTGCCGAAAGTAAAACCACGGTCCGCTTTTTAAGCAGAAAATGGGAAAATTCCATTTGAATCAAAATTAGAGAAGATATTTTGCAAGAGACAGGAAGTCCAAAGTGATACGTAGAGAAGATGATAGCAAAATCTTTCTCTTTGGTTGGCGAGATGAAATGATTCAGACGTCTTTTTCAAACCCTCGGGTCCCCCCCCCCTCCTTGGAGTGGCCAAAAATAAGCTTTGGAGTGTTGTAAAAGAATAAAACAACAAAAGGACGTGACACCATAGAGCAAAAATGACGATCACCACTGCGACTACCTATCGAGGTGACTATCTTGTGGGTTCTAAAGAATTGCTTACGAAACGTTACAAATGGTTTATAAGTGCCACATGACATTACAATTGTACTCTCTTGCTTTCTTCCGATCCCTTTTTCTTGCAGTCTGCAACTTTCCGGAAAGTTCCATTTAATCCACTGAGATAAGGAGGATTTCTCACATTCTGTATTCTATACCTTTCAGATGTTTTGTATCAGTTAATATTTCTGAAGTGCCTTCAAACCTGAATATGTTAGCCTAGTGGATAAAGAGTGAATTCTACCTCGAGGTTGTAGGTTCTATCCCCAGTGTAAGAAACATGAGATATCTAAAAGAAAAAAAAAAAAATTTAATTTAAAAACAAAGAAAATTTTTTTTTTTTTTTCAATTTAAAAAAAAAAAAAAAAAGTTTTGGAGAAAGAGTAGATTATCCAAGTGTTCAGTGTTTGAATTTCGTAAAAGATAACCAACGCTAACAAAAGACAGCTGAAGAATACAACGAGGACGACTGAAACAGTATAAACATAACAATAACCAATAATTCTAAACATGTGAATAAGACTGCAGCTTTATCAAATCTATCAGCATTTTATTATTTCTATTTTTTTCTCCTTTTGGGTCCTCTCCACCGGCTCCTAATTTCTGGCATCAGTGTTTGACTAGAATGTCCCCATAAGTGTATGAGGGGGGGGGGGGGGGGGGGGGGGGGGGGGGGGGGGGGGGGGGGGGGGGGGGGGGCTCTTGTGTGTCTTCAAGTGTGTTAAAGGTTCCTTTCAGACAACAGACTCCATTGGTCTGTATCGGTCTTCCTTTCACTTTGAACCGTGACAACCCTATGCTGTGAGTGAGGTTCAACTTTAGGTGAAGACGACTCCCTGGGAGAGATGAAAGGAGATTGAAGTGCTTTGACCTTTTTGGGCACTTAGCAGCCGAAGTGATTGCTGACCCGGGTCAGTCTGTTGACTAACAAGGTTCTGGGGTGAATCTTCTGAACGATCAAAGACAAGTAAAAGTAATAAACTAACCAGAAAATAAAAATTCTTCACAACATTGCGATTCATATTAAATATATATATCTATTTATATAAAGTTAGGTTACCTGACACACTTTTGCTAGGCGCCCCATAGACTTGTATTGTCTTGTCCTTCGGGGCTTGATTTACGCCGGTCTATGGGATTGTCCTGTGCAGTTCTAGGAGGTCCACTCTCCCAGGCTTTGCCTCCCCTCTTTGGAGAGGAGTAAGTTAATTGCTTACTGCTTGAGGCGCCCCTACCGGAGAATGCCAACGGGCTGCCCAGGCAATTTTTGATGGTCAGAGTGCTCACCTCTCCGGCGCTGGCTTTTCAACCCCCCACTTTCCGACCCGACCTTGGGTCACATCTTACTTGTGGAAGTAGGATAAAACTAGCCTTGTGCCTAACTCCTGGAGAGGAGTAAATAAATTATATGCTTATATATTTGTATGTACAGGATTCACTCCTAAACTAATTAACTGATCATTATGAATTTTGGAACACAACTGCTAGACATTAGGATGGGTAATGTGAGCTATATTTACATTAATTTATATATATATATATATTATATATAATGTACAGGATTCACTCCTAAACTAATTAACTGATCATTATGTATTTTGGAACACAACTGCTAGACATTAGGATGGGTAATGTGAGCTATATTTACATTAATTTATATATATATTATATATATAATGTACAGGATTCACTCCTAAACTAATTAACTGATCATTATGTATTTTGGAACACAACTGCTAGACATTAGGATGGGTAATGTAAGCTATATTTACATTAATTTATATATATATTATATATATAATGTACAGGATTCACTCCTAAACTAATTAACTGATCATTATGTATTTTGGAACACAACTGCTAGACATTAGGATGGGTAATGTGAGCTATATTTACATTAATTTATATATATATTATATATATAATCTACAGGATTCACTCCTAAACTAATTAACGGATCATTATGTATTTTGGAACACAACTGCTAGACATTAGGATGGGTAATGTGAGCTATATTTACATTAATTAATATATATATTATATATATATAATGTACAGGATTCACTCCTAAACTAATTAACTGATCATTATGTATTTTGGAACACAACTGCTAGACTATTTTAAGTTTAATTTAGTTTTATGCAAAGGGGGTAAAAATCGGATAAACGCCCTTTGTGAAAATTCTGATACCTTCATTTTTTGTGAAATTTTAACAATAGGTATTAGACGTCAATTAATAAATATTCCCCAAATTTCAGGAGTTTTTTTTTAGTGTTTTAAAGTATTTTAAATGCATAATGTGGCACAAGTTGTCATTTGAAAATTGAAATATTTCAGATTTACATTAAATTTGATCCATAGTCATTAGACACAAATTAAGCAAAATTTTCTGCATTTCAATTTCTTCTTAAGCTTAAGTCTTAAATTTTAGACGTTTTCTAGAATAAAAATTTGAATAATGATTCTAGATATAAGGTTTAGCATCATTATATCTTGATTTTAATTTTCGTAAGGGGACATTAAAGTGGTGCAATACTGTTCTGTTCACGGAATTATTTTTAGCCGTCCTGGGACGGGTATTGTTCTAGTATATAAACATTGAAACAGACTACACAAATTAATTCATGTTTCTCTGCTAAGCACACACACACACACACACACACACACACACATATATATATATATATTCATTTATTTATTTATTTTGGTACAGAAAAATTAGTACAACATTCGTACCGTTGGTTTCAAGCACAGAAGAACTTAGCCATCCGGCTCTCTTCAGATGTCAACATAAGATGAAGAGAGCCGGATGGGTAAGACCTTCCGTGCTTGAAACCGACGGTACGAATGTTGTACTAATTTTTCTGTACCAAAATAAATAAATATTACGCTGCCGCAAAGAAGGTTGGTTCCCTCTACCGTGCTAGTAAACTCCTCACACCTGACATTATCCTGTATCTCTACAAAGCCCCCATGCATGGAGTATTGTTGTCACATCTGGGCTGGTGCATCATCTACTAGTCTCTCCTTCCTTGACAATGTCCAAAAAAGATTTGCCAACCTAATAGGTCCCTCACTGTCAACCAAGCTCCAGCCTCTGTCCCATCGCCGCAATGTGGCATCCTTGTGCTTGTTTTACAAATACTTCAATGGATTATGCTCCGATGAATTGGCTACTTTGTTGCCCCCTCGACGTAAATTCACTAGACCAACTCGACAATCAACTCAATCTCATTCATTCACTGTGGGGGTCCCCAGATGCCAGAGAGCCTTCTACTCAAATAGCTTCTTTCCTCGTGCTGTTGGCCTCTGGAATTCCCTCCCTTCCCCCTGTTTCCCCATGCAGAAATTTAAAACTAATGTAAACAGACATCTCGCTGCGCAGATCCCAATTGAGGCTGACCCCCCTCCAACCTTCTCTCCTTTTCTTTGTGACGGCCTGCCTTGTTTGGGGTGAACCATGTTAAAAAAAATATATTTTAATTAAAAAAATAGAAAATACTTGCGAAAAAGGAAAGGAGAATGGAACAATAAACCCACGGAACTTACATACCCCAATTTGACCTAAATACTAAATGGATTATTCAGAAAATTAGGGAAAAAAAAGTCTTACCGAGCAAATACACTCTTATTTAATAATGCTTGCCTCAATATATATATATATATATATATATATATATATATATATATATATATATATATATATATATATATACACACACACACACATCAATAAAAAATCCATATAGTCTCAGATAGTCCAATCTATAGAAAACAGAACAATAGAACAGGACATAGGAAGTAACACTAACCACACCTTTGTTCGTGGGAAGCCCAACGATTGGCTGAGAGAACAACAAAGAATCTGATTGGTTTACTAGCTAGCCGTGTATATAAAAACACCCGGCAAAAATAACTCCATGCATTTTAGCCTGAAGATTCCCCCCGGAGCCTCTGTGTAGCTTAATTGCCATATATATATATATATATATATATATATATATATATATATATATAAGGAAATTAACATCTTTGAGGCACGCATGAAAAAAAAATTAAATAAATTATTTTTTTCATTTAAATTGCACGATATGTTGATTTCAAAAATATTTCACTTAAATACATTTTCATGCATGCCTCAAAGATGTCAATTTCCTTATATATAAATCATCAATCTGCGTATAACATCGACCGGACCCTATTTATCCTAACGTCTTCTAGAACTTGACGTGCTCTTCTACCTTAACCATGATTCGACCTCTCCGGGTTAATACCATCAAAATGAGAAAGAAGAAGAAGAAAAAAACTATAAGACAGTCTCGCCTGACAAAGTTGTTCTACAACGAAAGTTTGCAAAAAAAAAAAAATTAAATGATTTTTTAATTTAAATTGCACGATGTGTTGATTTTCAAAAATATTTCACTTAAATATATATAGTCGGAGTTCTCGCCCGTCGACCGTCGGGAATTAGCTTCCTGCACTGAAGATTGCGTAAGCATGAAACATCGATGTCTGTAGGTAATAAATAAATTATATATATATATATATATATATATATATATATATATATATATACATAGAGAGAGAGAGAGAGATGGGCGGTTTTACCGAAAAACCGCGGTTTTTCGATTTCGTCTCCATACCGAATCGTTTTTTTTTTTTTTTAAACCGTAACCGTTCGGTATTGTGTTTTTACTACAGTAAGCCACCATATACAAGGAAACACGGTTGAACAGATTTTCCGATTTGAATAAAATTGAATATTACCAAAAAATGTTATATTAGTAAGAGGACAGATTGAACAAATATATGATAAAAACATTTAATTGACTTGTAGGAAGAAATCTTTGTTTACAGTTTGTTTATCATTAACATTTTGAATTTTCAAATGAAAAAAAGAGAAATACGACAGACAACATGACATTGTATTTTTAGCATAAACTATTTTCAAATGAAAAAGAAAAAATCAAACGCGTTCCGTATGATGTCGAAAATCTATTTGATTCAACTCAAAATTGTAAAATAATTATTTATGTTTGTTTCAGAGTTATCTAAAAAAAATAAGTTATTAAAATGAAATTTTTAAAAAATACTTGTTGTAAAAGTAAATAAACGAAAAGTAGCGAGCGAGTATAAACATTTAAAAAGAAAAAAAGTAGTTGCCAATGCTAGTATCACTTTATTCGAGTTATATTTTAGCTTCTGATGGGTTAAAGAATTAGATAGAATGTATATTCAAACTCAGTTTTATTCTTCAGAAATCTTTCATGAATCTTTGGTCACTGTTTTAACGAGTTAACTGTTGAAAAGGTATCAGAACTTTGATTACAACAGTCAACACCTTAAAACTTATATGATTCATATCATGGAGAATGATTCAGTCACAAAATTATCGAAACAGTGGCATAATTCAACTAAACGTTGAATAATAACTAATCATCACACAAGAGAATGAATAGCTTCCATAGTAAAATTAAAAAAAAAAAACGAAAAACCGAACCGTAAACCGAGGTTTTAAGGGAAAAAAACCGAAACCGATACCGAAACCAAAATTTCAAAACCGCCCAACTCTATATATATATATGCGGTTGCTTTCTGATTCTTTAATACCATAATTTGTTAGGCGTTTAATCAATTTGTCAGTATAAACAAATTGACTCATTATTTCTGCAATGTCGTCAAAAAAAAAAATTGTTACTTTGAGTTATTTATGTGCGTTTAGTCATTCTATAGCAGAGGAGGAATAAGCAAAAACAATGACTTTGTTTATGTACAATTGACTGGCGACTTAAAATATATCAAAATGCCGTGATCAGCGTGCAATGGATGAGGATGAAGGTTGGTTGAGGAGAAAGAAAAAATAATTTATTTTTAATTTTTTTTCCTTTCCCATTTTCCTTTTATTTCATACTTTACTTCCCCTTCCATTTCTCTATTTTTCCTTTTCTTTCCTTCCCCTTTTTCCTTTCCTTTTCTTTCCTTCCCATTTTTTCCTTTCCCTTTTCCTTTCTTTCTTTTCCTTCTCTTCCCTTCCCTTCCCCTTTTTCCTTTCTTTTTCTTTTTCCTTTTCTTTTACCTTCCCCCTTTTCCTTTCTTTCTTCTCTCTCCTTTTTTTCCCTTTTCTTTTTACTTTTTCTTTTTCTTTTCCTTCTCTTCCCTTCTCCTTTCTTTCTTCTCTCTCCTTTTTTCCCCTTTTCTTTTTCCTTTCTTTTTCGTTCCCCCTTATTTATTTGAAGATTATGAACATTGGTCGCTTTTGAGGCGACGGCTCATACTCTCATCTGGAACGATAGAGAAAACGGTTTCATTTTTAGTAGTTTATTTACTTATTCAATCGGATCCATTTCCCTAACAAAGAGTTGCTTCTGGCTATCTTCATAAAGGTCTAAACGCCCCTATCTATCCGGACTCGACATGATTATATCATCACTATCAAATATCTATTCTCTCTCTCTCTCTCTCTCTCTCTCTCTCTCTCTCTCTCTCTCTCTCTCTCTCTCTCTCTCTCTCTCTCTCTCTCTCTTTCTTTCTTTGGACTTGACTAGATCAGCTAATTCGCTCTTGTATATCAGGCTACACTGATCTTGGGGCCAAACCCTGTCAAACACACTCCTTAACCTATCCTTACATTCCAAAATCATATTCTGATAATTTAATGTTAAACTTTTTATTTCATTTCTCTTTGTTTCCCGTTTTTATTATTTTTTTAATTTCATTGCCTTTTCTTTTCCTTTTTCGTCACCCCTTCCCCTCTCATCTCCAACTTTCTCTCTTCCCCCATCTTTCTTTCATCTGTCCTCTCTCTCTCTCTCATCTTTGCCCTTTTCCCCCTCCTTTCCTTGCTTCTCTTTCCATTATTTCTTTCTTTTTTCCTTTCTTTTCATTACCTTATCTCACATCTCTTTCTTTTCTCGTGGTTTCATTCAGTTTTGATAATTTATCACATCTCTTTTTTGTTTCTCTCTCTTTCTTATTTTCATGGTTTGCCGTGTATATAGACTGTTCGGTTTTTTGTCTGCTCTCTACTCCAACCTTGGCCTTTTGGCTAAGATCAAAGTGTAGTATCTGTTCCGATGGATACTGCACCCCATAGACTGGTATTGTTTTGGCCATCGGGGCTTGATTTACGCCGGTCTATGGGTCTGCACTGTGCAGTTCTAGGAGGTCCCCCCCCCCCAGGCTTCGCCTCCCCTCTTTGGGGAGGAGTAAGTTTATTGCTTACTGCCTGAGGCGCCCCCACCGGGAAATGCCGACGGGCCTGCCTAGGCAATTTTTTAAACCCCACTTTCCCGACCGACCTTGGGTCACATCTTACTTGTGGGAGTAAGATAAAAAAAACTGGCCTTGTGCCTAACTCCTGGAGAAGAGTAAATCAATACTCCATCTCTCTTTCACCATACCTCTTCGCATCTACTCCCCACCCTCTTCCGGTTTCAACACCTGTCACCTTCTCCCTCCTCTCCCCCCTCCCCTCCCCCCCCTCCTCTCTTCCCCTCCTCCCCCCCCTCTCTTCCCCTCCTCCCCCCCTCCTCTCTTCCCCTCCTCCCCCCCCTCCTCTCTTCCCCTCCCTCCTCTCATCTCCTTCATGTCTGGGACTGCACACACCGACGTCTAACTGCCAGTCAAAAAAACGGACTCTGCTGCTGTGATGGTCTAATCTTAAACTGCTAAGCATAAACATAAGACAACAACATTTTGATAGATTATGACTCATTACACACATACATACACATACACACACCTACTCTATGACCTATCATAGCAGCAGCAGCAGCCGGAATGTGAGGAGAGGTAGGAGGTAAAATATGTGCCAAAGCAGCAGCAGCAGCGGCTGTAGGTGTCTCTTTGGTGCCTTCATCTATCAGTCTGTCAGTCAATCAATCTGTTTATCAATTCTATTAAATCTCTTCAGTGTCTGCTTTCTGATTGGTCGGTTTATCTGTCAGTGAATCAGTTTTCTCCCCTGGTCTCTCTCTATAGGTTGGTCATTCCGTCTGGAAGCTTCTCTATATTAATAAAATTCTGTGACCACTGCACGTGTGTGCTGCGTGCCTGTGACGTACACTTTATTATTTTTTTAATTTTTTGTTACTGTTAATTGACTATTTATTGCAATAATAATTTTTAAAAATGGAATAGTCTAAAGTAGGAAAACGTTTTTTTTTTAATTACGAAATTAGATCTATCAGAATGCATTTCGACTAATTCGTAAATAAATTCGTCATTTTAATTTAATAGAAATTGTTGGGCAAACTAATATTAGACCATCTTAACAACATTAATTGTAGTTTCATAAGCATTTGGTTCAATTAATAATTTAATGACCAAACGATATAATAAAAATAATTAATAATACTTAAATTTAACTTTCAAAATCTTCCAGACATTTGGTTATTTCTTTGATTTCTAAGACCAACTGGTGCATCATCTACTAGTCTCTCCCCCTTGTACAAGGTCCGAAAAAAGAGTCGCCAACCTAATAGGTACCTCACTGTCAACCAAGCTCCAGTCCCTGTCCCATCGCTGCAATGTAGCATCCTTGTGCTTGTTTTACAAATATTTCAATGGATTATGCTCCGATCATGGCCATCCCTACAACAGGCCAGGCAATCGTGCAACTGGGGTCTTTTACTGGGGCCCATGTGAATTTTCTTAAATATTCGATATAGAAGTTGCAAACAAAGGTAAAATTCCTCTGTGAGATTAGTTTGATGTTTTTATGTGTTTTACATACCAAATAATAAGAACCACAATGAGCTAATTGATAAATTTTACAATTATTGACAAATTCCTATAAATGAAGAGACAGGTAATTTTGAATGAACAAAGGCAAATGCATATTTCAATGAAGAATTTTTATTTCAATGTTGGATTTTTTTTTTAGAGATTTTGTACTTATGTCAAAAGATCATTACTTGTATATTGTGGTTAAAAAGAAAAAAGGATCCGCACCAGTTGATGATATAGTTTGCAACTTCTATATCGAATATTTAAGAAAATTCACATGGCCCCCAGTAAAAGATCCCAGTTGCACGATTGCCTGGCCTGTTGTAGGGATGACCATGGCTCCGATGAATTGGCTACTCTGGTGCCCCCCTCAACATAAATTCACTAGACCAACTCGACAATCAACTAAATCTCATTCATTCACTGTGGAGGTCCCCAGATGCCGGAGAGCCTTCTACTCAAATAGCTTCTTTTCTCGTGCTGCTGGCCTCTGGAACTCCCTCCATGCCCCCTGTTTCCCCGACAGTACAGACATGCAGAAATTTAAAACTAATGTAAACAGACATCTTGCTGCGCAGATCCCAATTTAGGCTGACCCCCCCCCCCAACCTTCTCCTCTTTTCTTTCTTCTCAGTAGCCCCTTACGTCTACAGTGGCGGCCTGCTTTGTTTGGGGTAAACTATGTTAAAAAAAAAACAATAAAAAAAACACTACTGCGACAAACTCTTTCACATTCATTATAGACCAAATCAGTTTGAGATCTCTCATAGATTCTGATAAAATCTATCTCTACAAATGTACTATCAGACCTTGTATGAAGTACTGTTGCCATATTTGGGCCGTTGAATCTATGTCCCATTTTGGAGTTCTTGATAAGGTTCAGAAACGTGTCTGTAATTTGATTGGCCCCACCCTTTCTTCTTCTCTGCACCCTCTCTCTCACAGACTTGATGTTGCTAGTCTCAGTCTTTTCTATAAATACTATTATGGCATGTGTTCTTCAGAATTGCCTGATCTATTCCCTGCTTCCTTTGTTCCAGCTCGTTTGACTCACTGGTCTAATGGTCTTCACCGATTCGCTGTTTTGATATCTCATTGTAATGCAGCTTCCTGCTCCAGTGGCTTCTTTCCGGAGGCTGCGGGTTTGTTGGGATCTCTTTCTGCTGACTGTTTTCCTCCTACCTGTAGCCTTGGTCTTTTCAGGACTGGTGGGCATCTTCTCTCTTTGCAATAATCATATTTCGTTCTTGTTAGCTCCTTACATCAAGTGGTTTCATGCCTTGTCTGGAGCGATTTCCATTAAATAAAAAAAAAGTAAAATTTTGCCTAACTTTTTGCGTGTATCTCTCTTGAGTTCCTATCTAATGAACAAAACACAATGTTCATTTTGCAACTTCACTGACCGATTTTCATAGATCACAAACTGTCAAAACAGACTCAGCCTTGAATTCCAAAAGTGACAGAACTGCATGCCAATCTCTAACCTATATTTGAATAGCCAACTTTTAGCTTTCATCATCATACCTATTACTAATTAGCATCATCATTAGTAGTAGTAGTAATAGTATTGTTACTTTCGTAGTAATAGTATTGTTACTTTCGTAGTAGTAGTAGTATTGTTACTTTCGTAGTAGTAGTAGTATTGTTACTTTAGTAGTAGTAGTATTGTTTAGTAGTAGTAGTAGTATTGTTACTTTAGTAGTAGTAGTATTGTTACTTTCGTAGTAGTAGTAGTATTGTTACTTTCGTAGTAGTAGTAGTAGTATTGTTACTTTCGTAGTAGTAGTGTTACTTTCGTAGTAGTAGTAGTAGTAGTGTAACTTTCGTAGTAGTAGTAGTAGTAGTGTAACTTTCGTAGTAGTAGTAGTAGTAGTGTTACTTTCGTAGTAGTAGTAGTAGTAGTGTTACTTTCGTAGTAGTAGTAATAGTAGTGTTACTTTCGTAGTAGTAGTAGTGTTACTTTCGTAGTAGTAGTAGTATTGTTACTTTCGTAGTAGTAGTGTTACTTTCGTAGTAGTAGTAGTAATAGTAGTGTTACTTTCTTTATCTCCCCACCAGTAATCTTGTTATATTATCAGTTTTAATTGTTTGGCTATGAATAATATGCAATATTAGACAAATTGTTTATGAAGTAACATCACATACTGCTAAGTTTATCAACTATTGGATTTAAAATCATACCGAGAATTCAATTAAGTCCATCAAACCTTCCATTAGAAAAAATATCGACCCGAGAGTGAAGGTAAATTGCAAATTGAAGGGAATCCATCAATCTGTAAATGTTGATTTCAGCGCGGGAGCTATATCTTTATTTGGACAAACCTAAAATAGCGAAAATATGGGTAGACTTACGGACACACCTATGCAAAGTCCTTTCCAGCCTTAAAAATACACTCTTTACTTATTTTTAAAACAATACAGTAAATACTTAAGGCGTCTGATATTAAATATTTGACTTTTCGTCCAATATTTCAGATATACCCCATGTGAGCATCACTTGAAAGCCATGAGAACGACAGTAGTTATATATATATATATATATATATATATATATATATATATATATATATATATATGAGGCCTGTCTAAAAAGTATCCGTACCTTGGAACATGAGTTATCTTTAGAACTCAAATTTCAATGTTTTAGCCCACACGGCCATTGTCAACAACTCGGTAAATCAGCGAGAGATTAATACTATTTGAAGGCAGCTGTCGTAAAGTGTTCTACTATTGAAACGAACATTGCATATATATACATATTACTATTTTATTTATCCACATAAAATTTTATAAGGAGATATAATTTTTTATGTATCAATTTTCAGTATTTACTTCAACAGTGCTCTATACGTAAGTAGAGCTCGGTAGTAAGCTATGAAAATATATTTATGGCAATTAAGCTACACAGAGGCTTCCGTATTTCATCCCGGGGGGGGGGGGGATCTTCAGGCTAAAATGCATGGAGTTATTTTTGCCAGGTGTTTTTATATACACAGCTAGCTAGTTAACCAATCAGATTCTTTGTTATTCTCTCAGCCAATCGTTGGGCTTCCCACGAACAAAGGTGTGATTAGTGTTACTTCCTATACCCTGTTCTGTTGTTCTGTTTTCTATACATTGGCCTATATCCTGTTTCCTTTGTTGTATCAATATAATGAATGAATTTATTTTAACACAGAGAGTGAGGCAAATTTCATTAAATAACATGAAGTGTTTTTTTTATTTTTCGAATAGTCCATTTAGTATTTTGGTCGAATTGATGTAAGTTATTTAATAACGTTTTCCTAAATGAAAATATATTGCCTAACTACACACAATATATATATATATATATATATATATATATATATATATATATATTATATATATATATATATATATAATACTAATAGTCATTCACAAGGTTGTTGACAAGGGAATAGTCTATCAGGCATATATATGCAGCGTGATGATGTATGGAAGTGAAACCTGGCTAGTGAGGGTTGAGGACATGCGTTGCATGGAGAGAAATGATATGAGAATTACCTCACAATATAGGTGTGCAGAACAGGAGACTTCGATTATATGGCCACATTGAAAGAATGACTGAGAGTTCTTGGGTTAATGGGTGTAGAACAGTTAAAGTAGCAGGATCAGTTCACAGGGGAAGAAGACTTAAGCAATTCTTTATTATACTTTTAGTATCGCCTATACTGAGGATTGCACCTTCAACTTCCAGAAGACTGCCACTTAGAACTGATTATTACTTAACACCTTTATCCGTTGCGCCACTGATGCATGTAATAATATAATTAAGAATTGCTTAAGACTGAAACTTCAACGTTTAAACTTTTCAACTCAACATTCACGGGTAGCATGAATTGGAACAAATACATAGAAGACGTTGCCAAGGCTGCTGCAAAGAAGGTAGGCTCCCTCTACCGTGCTAGAAAACTTGGAGTATTGTTGCCACATCTGGCCTGGTGCACCATCCAATAGTCTCTCCCTCTTAGACAAGGTTAAAAAAGAGTCCCTAATCTAATAGGTCCCTCACTATCCACCAAGCTCCTGCCCCTGTCCCATCGCTGCAATGTTGCATCCTTGTGTTTGTTTTACAAGTACTTCAATAGCAATGTGCTCCGATGAACTTGCTGCTCTGGTGTCCCCTCGACGTAAATACACTTGACCAACCCAACAATCAGCTAAATCCTATCCGTTCATTGTGGAAGTCCCCAGATGTCGGAAAGCCTTCTACTCCAATAGCTTCTTTCCTCAAGCTGCCGGCCTTTGAAACTCCTTCTCTGCTCTCTGTTTCCCCGACTGTACCGACATGCAGAAATTTAAAACTAATGTAAACAAACATCTCGCTGCACAGCTCCCAATTTAGGATGACCCCCCCCCCCCCCCCCAAAAAAAAACTTTCATCCTACTTCTCAGAGCCCCTTACGTCTACAGTGGCAGCTTGCCTTGTTTGGGGTGAACTATGTTAATAATAAAAAAACAAACAAAAAGACTTCTACGCAGTCATGGCTGAAGAAAACAAGAACAATCTACCTGGATTAAATAAAGGGTTCTGTTTTAAATTCTGTATAGATTTCCGAGTATTATTTACTCCTCTCCAGGAGTTAGGCACAAGGCCAGTTTTATCCTACTCCCACAAGTAAGATGTGACCCAAGGTCGGGTCGGAAAGTGGGGGTTGAAAAGCCAGCGCCCGAGAGGTGAGCACTCTGACCATTAAAAAATTGCCTGGGCAGCCCCGTCGGCATTCCCCGGTAGGGGCGCCTCAAGCAATAAGCAATTAACTTACTCCTCCCCAAAGAGGGGAGGCAAAGCCTGGGAGGGTGGACCTCCTAGAACTGCACAGGACAAGACCCATAGACCGGCGTAAATCAAGCCCCGAAGGCCAAGACAATACAAGTCTATGGGGTGCAGTATCCATCGGAACAGATATTACACTTTGATCTTAGCCAAAGATTTCCGAGTTTGACAAAACTCACCTGAAAAAGTTTGGAGGTTACATCGGCCGAAACGTTGTGAGAATAACATCTAAGATGTGAACAGTAGTCCGAATAATTAAAATAATACAATTTTTTTTTTTTTTTAATTAATTTTTAATTAATTTTTTTTTTTTTTAATCAAAATCTTTCCTATTAGTGAGCTGGCATTGTAGTTACTTACCAAAAGGTATATCGGTGGATTAGTGTAAGCTAAATGGGTAAGTTTAAATTCCTTCTTGATGGCTCCCCCCCCCCCCCCCAAAAAAAAAAGTGTTTATTGTTAACCCTCTCTCTCCCTTTTATTGGAGGTCCCGGTGCTTCTTGGATATGAAGGAGAAAATTAGTCGGCAGATTTCGTGTTGTTAGTTTGTTTATTTTTGTTGTTTTTTTTTGGGGGGGGGGGTAATCTCCAACTGCTTATTGGGATGTACACCACTATATCCCTTCTCTCTCCCCTCTCGACACGGAAATTTTGTACCACTGTGGCCCTCACCTAATATTTAGGCTTTGTTATGACCCCCCCCCCCTCTATCTTCAACAAAATGATGACAAATCCCCTGAGAATTAAAAACAAGAATACATTTTTCCAATGCTTATTTTCCTATATATTTTTTTATAACAAAGAATTCGAAACATAATGATAACTAGCAGAGCCCGTGGAAATTTCTCTCAACTAATTAAATAAAATTAGTTTTTATTTTATTATTTTATTTACTTAATATATTTTTTTAATTAAATTATTTTTTTAAAAAACCGTAAAAACAAAAGCCAATGTAAATTTAATTAAATCTCAAAATAAAGGAAAATGCAATTTTCAAACTCAAATATTTTATTTTTACTCTCTCTCTCTCTCTCTCTCTCTCTCTCTCTCTCTCTCTCTCTCTCTCTCTCTCTCTCTCAACTGATATAACAACCTCTCTCTTACCTTTTTCCACATTAATATATAAATTATTGCTCTTTCTCCCCCTCCACCTCCCCGTCTTTCTCAACCCCCTCTCTGCTGTCTGCTACTGAAGAGGTCGGCCATGACAGTTTTTTGTTGTTGTCTTTTTGACAGTAGGTATTAATACAAAAATGATAGCGGTTATACATAGATACCTAGCAAGAAGATCTGGCATTGTCCGGGATTGAACATCGTCCTGTACCCCTCTCTCAGTCCATAATACAACATTACCTTTGTATTTCTTTCTTTTTTTTACGGGGGGGGGGGGGGGGTATACTCATTCTTTGATGAGGTGAGAAGTGTCTAAATACTGTGGCATTTATTGAAATAATTTTCACTAAATTTATAGACTTTAACCCCCTTAGAAGTATACATAGTGTCTACTGGGAATTACTGTACGCCTGCTCCTAGCCCCGAACCATTTATTACCATTCCTATTCTATTTTATTTTTCTGAAGTTTTATAATTTCCAAGTTTAATAATTTAAAAAAACAAAACATACTTCCTTTTTATGGATGTTTGATGTAAGCACAGACCCCATGATAATGTTTTTCGGTTGATCCAAATGAAATATACTTATCCAAATACTCTTGGTAATGTACTTTCAGAATATATACATATATATGGTTATAGGGTTCTATCACTAGGAGTAGGAAACAAACAGACAAACACTGTAATTTATATATAGATATATATAAATATCCATATGAATATTCTGTAGAGCTTCGCCACTTGCTTGAGAACCGAACTCCACATAGAGAACGTTTGTTGTGTCATCACATGTGTGGTGGAGTAGATTATACTGAAGTACTCACTAAAGGCATCTTCGCGACTGGATATGTATATACGGTTCACCAAACTGGTACATTTTTCACTTTTACAGTTGTCCGCTCACTGGAGCAGTGCACCTCCCAATTGTAAAGAATGATCTTCTGCGACGCTGCAATGTTTTTCTGCCAAAGCCTCCATTTGTCTACGGTCGGGTTAGGAACTACAACAACCGGTAAAGAACAGAGGGATTTCGTTCAGGGTTTACTTCTCTAGATCTGCCGTATTGTGTCTATGCCCATGCATATTAACAGACTAACATCGCCGAATGATGTGGCTCTTCGGCAAGCACGGGCAGTCATTTATAATGGAAGGGCTGTATTTTGCATATCACATAAAATTTGTGGAGGAATAGTTCCTTTCCAAGATGACTTATTCATGGCATCCTCAACTGGTCTACATGGATCTCAGCACTATATATATATATATATATATATATATATATATATATCTATATATCTATGTGTGTGTCTGTGAAAAATGATAAATGGAAAACAGGTTAAAGTGCAGGAGAAAAACAAAAACAAGCGAACGTCTTCAGAAAAGTGAAGATTTGAAAATAAATAATTTTAAGTCTTCTCATATGGGCCAATCAGATCATCTTTTCCTTCTTCCATGTGTGTGCCTTCAAAATAAAATTATTTCCAAATCTTCACTTTTTCTGAAAACGAACGAAACCGGTCAAATCTCTTGTTTTTGTTTTTCTCCTGCACTTTAACCTGTTTTCCGTTTGCCATTTTTCACACATTTTGTCTACCACGGCATTTCATTTTCATGACTTATCGTGTACCTTACCCCATATATATATATATATATATATATATATATATATTTATAATATGGCATAATCACGTTGACGCACTGGTTCCCGTTAGATCCCCGAAGTTAAGCAACGTTGAGCCTGGCCAGTACTAGATGGATGACCATTTGGGAATACCAGGTGCTGTATGTAGACACCTAGCTATGGGTAAATAGTGTCGCCAACCCGCAGTTTCTAGGGTGGCGAAAAAACCCTGAATGACAGGCATCAATAAGGTGTCGGAAATCAGGGAGGGGTTTCCTCCTCCAGGGGTGATCAAAAACCCTGATGGTGATGTTATATATATATATATATATATATATATATATATTAGTGTTTGTATTTAGGCAGCATTCTTTCATTTAAGCAAACATTGGTAAACATTGATTATGCTTTTTTGTATGTTTTTTTCTAATGATCTTTTTTTTGTGTCAAAATCAAAAAAATTAAATGGCACCAGACTGCAGTAACTGTAACTGTGGTTTCGAATCTCGCTAAGTTCAGCAATACTGATGAGCCGTATGATAGCGAAACACGTGTCCATGGATGATTATCTAATATATAAAGTAGAGACGATTTTTCCCCTGTACCTTCTCGGAGTATAGGAAAATGACCACATGCATCACAGGCTACTACACTCACCACTATATTACACTTATTCACTCTGGCGTGTTTTAGTAAATTTGTTATATTTTTCTACCTAATACTAAATATTACATTTGGCCCACCATCAACGTCTCTCCGAAAAACCAACTCCATGTAGGTGGTAGCAAAAACTTTTCTCCCTAACAATTCTGTACTGTCACTCTACTCATCGACACCGGGAACTAATACACACAGTTTAATTTTCACAAAACACCGGTTGTTATTTATTATTTGCCTGGTATTAATTTAACATGCATGCCAATAATAGCGCTTAGGTTAATTGGCCTATTTTCACATGTATTTTTAACCCGGAAGCGTGGCGCAGACGGCAAGAAAGTAGGTTTCATTATCGCCAGTTTTAGCGTTCAATCCCATTCCACTATACCACTTTTTTTTCTGGTGATACCAGATCAGGCTGCCCTGTGGCTCCCTGAGACGAAATTCACCTACATTGACGTTTTTTGTTTTTCTTCTTTTTTTTTTTTTTGTAAAACTTAATTATGTTCTACAAAACCAAAAACAAAAACAACAGCCCCTCTCCCTTTCTCCCTCCCCTTTTTTATTTTATTTTTAGAACTTGAAGCATAAATCTTTTACTATAATGACCAGATTCGGCATTAAATAACCCAAAAAGGGTTGATATGCCGTAAAACAAAACTACCAAACCAAAAACGATGATTAAACATTTGAAGATATAAAGAACTTGAAGCATAAAAACTTTCACTATAATGACCAGATTCGGCATTAAATAACCCAAAAAGGGTTGATATGCCGTAAAACAAAACTACCAAACCAAAAACGATGATTAAACATTTGAAGATATAAAGAACTTGAAGCATAAAAACTTTTACTATAATGACCAGATTCGGCATTAAATAACCCAAAAAGGGTTGATATGCCGTAAAACAAAACTACCAAACCAAAAACGATGATTAAACATTTGAAGATATAAAGAACTTGAAGCATAAAAACTTTTACTATAATGACCAGATTCGGCATTAAATAACCCAAAAAGGGTTGATATGCCGTAAAACAAAACTACCATACCACCACTTTTTTTTTTTTTTTTTCAATTTAAAACATTTGCCAACACGGTAGACGGGGCAGAAAAAACAATAGGCCGTTTCTTTTTTTTATTCGACGTCATGCAATAGGTAGTACTTTCTCCCGTGCAACACCGAGCGACGGGTTCCGCTAGTACTTTATAAATAAAAAGTATAGATGTTCTCTATATTGAGGAAAATTAATCCCTTTAGCATTTAGGAAAATGCTTCACTGTAGATATCTGAATTAGTTCATTTGTCTCTGTCAATAAAAAACAAAAATAATGTATATGTATATATGGCGGCTGTCTATTTGATTTCGAATATGACCACTTTTCATTGAGAGGCGCAGATATGTCTCTTTAGACCTGCCAGACTTTTACAGACCATACCACAAAAGTGGCAGATGTTGGGATGATCTGTGGGAATGCCATAAATGAAGCCACCTCATGTTCGTGCTTGATTTTGCAAAACATGCACTCGTTGGTCATTCAACAAACCTGCACGTGACATAGTTACCAAGTTGCACGCTTGGCACCTTAGGTGTTCCATGTTTCCTCCATGTGTTGGAGGTGTCATGTCCCGTCTGTTCCTCGCTTCTCTCTTCTGCTGCTGGTGTTCTAGCCTATTCTTTTCAAAAAGCTTGCTGCCTTCAAAAATCGTTTTTCTCCACCTTGACCTATCTACAGCCATCCCGTCCTATCCTCCAACATCAATTTCAAAGCACTTCAAATCGTCTTTGAGGCAATCTTTGAATCGCTTACATGGTTTGTGCTGTGAGCGAGTATTCCAAGTTAGTTCCCCATGGCAGTCTGTCATCAGTAAGAAGAATAAGATGACCAGCCCAACGAAGTTTGCGTTTACTTCTACGAGACTCAATGCTTGGAACAGCTGCTCGTTCCAACACTTCGGTGTCAGGGGTAAAGCTATCTCAAAGGATGTTAAGCAAGTGCCTAAGGCAATTCTGATGGAAACGTTCTAGCAGGCGAATATGAGCTCTATAACTGGTCCATATCTCACAAGCATATAACAAAGTTGATACAACACAGGCCTCATACACAGAGATCTTAGTCTCCAGCCTGATATCACATGGTGCTCACACCCGCTATTTGAAATGACCAATATGTATGTATGCATATATTAATATGATGAACTCTCCATCAATAACAGAAAGAAAACAAATATGTATATGACGTGTAATACGAATTTAAAGATAAATTATATATCCTTAAATAATAATCTATCGTGATAATAGAAAGCTCAATATATTGGATAGAGCAATGAATTCAGAAAATGAATGATGGAAATAAAAGTTGTACAAATACAATATTTATTAAAACATCAGAAGTTGAAAAGCAAGGAGGGGTGTTGTTATCCTTAATCCATGGATTTTCGAAGATCAATTCTTTTTATCAGAGGATAAAAATCGGCAATATATTACCGGTAATATTAGACGTTGAAAATTAATACATATATATATACTAAACTTTTTGGCTTGAGGGATTATAGAATTAGGAAAGTCAATGTCAACAAGAATGCTGTTACGGTAAGGAAATTTGGAAAAAGGATACTCAAGGTCCTCATAAGTTCAGATGTTGTTCGTAAAACGTTTAGTATTCCATAGCAATCAGATGAGTCTGTATGCGTAGAGATCCGTAGAAGTGGCGAAGAGGTGAGAAATGGGGTATCCAGTCAAGAGGATCCAAAATGAAGGTTACAGGTCAAAATCAGAGTTTTAATACTGTGGTCATTGCCGATTCCAGCTTCCAGGCAAAGTAATGAAGTTCAATGGTTAAAATAAGGAGTTTAAAATGAGGATTTCAAAAAGTGGTGTCTACAGTTTAAAATCTAGGGCCGAACCATTTTCTCTGTGTGTTTGTGTGTGTGTGGGTGTGTAATATATATATATATATATATATAAAATCTTCTAAACTAGCTTCTGTCAATCAAAACTCAAAATACCACATTCATTCTATGGGTACAACCTACTTAACATTATCCCTGGGTTTTTTATTTACAAAAATATTCATCGGTTGGGGTGGGGGGTAGGAGTGCTAAAAACAACAGATATGTGCAAACACTTGTTATAAGAGAATTGGCAAAGAAATCTTTTTTGTTTGCCTCCACCCATGTTCAACTGGGGTTAGGGAAAGACTCCCATTTCCCCCCTACCCAATTGAAAACCACTATTTCCAATTGGGTAGGTGGACAAACATGCATTTTTTTTTTGTTATTATTGTCTACCTCCTGTTTTCATAAAAACGGACCCATAAAATGTCACTCTTTCCCTAGTAATCATCTCCTTTATTTATTTATTTATTTTAATTCTCCCACCCCATCACCTTATGGGTGCAGGTTCGATATAGGGATCCATTTCTGCTCTACCTGGTATGTATTACCTGTAATAAAACCATAAACTGATGAGAAAAAAAAAAGTTGGAAAGGTGTGGGGCCCTGACTTATACTCTGTTAGTCAGGATCTAAGGACCCTAAATGTAGAAATGGTGGGGGTTGGGGGTGTCTTTTTATTTTCCGGGCTAATGTATTTCTGTGTTTATTGGAAGGCACTTTTTTTTGTATCCTGAACATTGTTCTCCATGCAATTGACCTTTCACAGAAAATGTATTTCAATCTTATAATTACAAGTGTGTTAGGTTTCTGTAAGCTCAAATATATTTTTTTCTAGTAACTAGCTTTGATATATGTATGTTAACTATATTCTCTCTTTTTTTTAATTTTTCTTATCTTTCTGTTTTTGCTGGAGATGGAGCATCCTACCGGATGCCAGACATTCACCGGCTATTTCAGACACTCTAGCCTAGAGATCGTTTTAAGATTCTAACCGTCCCTTTAAGTGCAGTTGTTTGTATTTCTCTTGCACTCGGTTCACCGGGTATACTCGCCATATAGCTCTTGAAATTCTTCTTCATTAGTCCTGTTGCTCCTATAATTACTGGTATGATGGAGATTTTCCTAAGATTCCAGTTTCTTTTCATGTCGTACATATGTGGGTGTATGTGTGTCAAGGTATGATGAAAAGAAATCAATAATTATTTATTTAAAAAGTATACATTAAAGATTCTGTTGATGGACCATGGTTTCATTGACACAGAAGGCCTTTACTATTTAGAAAAAAAACCTTATAGTCCGCTTCAAATCCTCAGCATCTTAGGAAACTAGGGCAATCCGAAAAAATGGCACTGGTTTCATAAGATGCTGAAGATTTGAAGTGAACTCTGTCCTTTCTCAATAGTAAAGGCCTTCCCTGTCACTGAAACCATGGTCCATCTACGAAATTTTGGGTTGACACCTAGACTCTCCTCCAGCGCTCACAGTAGCTACTACTTTTCCTTTATCACTCCATCTGTCAACCCAAAATTTCGATGTACTTACATTACATTTTTCTTCAAATTATCATCCTGAGGAAGTCTTACAATAAAGACGAAACGTTGATGAATATATAAAAAAAAAAAATATCTCTTGTTTTTTTTCCGTTTTCATTTTCCATATATATATATATATATATATATATATTAGTGTGTGTATGGTTGTTTATAGATGTTACTTCAATGAAGCTATGGTGCTTATAACTATAAGTGAGTGCTCAATAATAAGTAGAGCTGTATTTTAGTATAAATTTTTATTTATGCAAACATTTTTGGCTACATATGTGCATACATGTTTCAGCTGCGACTTTATTCAAAATCCAGCTTCCTCCGGCAACAATACATTGTAGATTTGTTTGTGACCCGAGGAAGCTAGACTTTGAATAAAGTCGCAGCTGAAATATGTATGCACATATGTAGCCAAAAATGCTTGTATAAATAAAATATTTATACTATTATTATTTATATGTGGATACATCATAAGAGTCACGCGAGACATTTTTGAATCTCTATATTAATAAAATTGTGTGACCACTTCTCGTGTGTCTGTGTGTGGTTCTTCCCTCTACATGATTTGCGCTGGCTTTTTTATTCGCTGTTAATCGAGTATTTATTGAAATAAGATGCAATAGCGTAAAAAATAAAACGAAATTTAAAAAAATTATTTGATTAAAAAATTAAATCCGTGAGAATACAAGTCAGCCATTTTAATCTTTTGTGAATAGTTGTAAAAAAGGAATTAATTACTTTATGACCTTTCGATATTTGAAAGGAATTTGGAAGCATTTAAACTGTTGAATATGAGGTCGTTTCTGTTTGTTAATGAGTCACCAGTTATCAAGGCCAAAAGCCGCTCGAGTATAAGGGTTAACGAGATGGATAGATTGTCCCTTTGATGAAGAATGCTATGAGAGGATTTAAAATGATTAATGGAATAAACAAAGTTGGATTATTCATAGGGACAGTTTAAGAAAAGTATTTGTTGACATTGGATTTAAAGACCGCCATGTTGTAGTCTGCAGCGAAGCAGTCCCGTGGTAATGTATTTGACAGATGAAAAGTTGTTGGAAAGAAACTCTGTTCATGGAAATTCTGTCTGACACTAGGCACATGGAGGAAGAAAGGAAATTTCTTTTCAGTTGTCGTAGAAAGACAAGTTCTTGCTGTGAATGTTTTACAAGGAGGAACCAGAGAGTGGAGCTCAGTCGAGCACCTTCCATGGAAATAACGATAGAGTAGAGAGAGACTAGCAACATCTCTTCTGTGAGAAAAGAAACTGTTTAGAACAGAAGAGATCATCTCCATTAGAGTGTAAAATTGATTTTGAACTCTGTCATGACAAGAAAGAATGCTCTAAACCCCACCTCCCCTACTGTTTTTCCCCCCTAAATTTGATATTTTTGTTCCAACCAAAGGGAAGTAATTCTGTAATGAATGAAGACAGTTATGTAACCTTTTTTTTTTTTTTTTTTTTAGTATTATTTATCTCTTTGAAACATATACGAATACATGTTTATCTCTTTTTTTTAATGTCAGCTATACGAAAATAAATCCAAGTGGATAAATTATTTTCTGGAAGGAATTAACTCTAATTATATTTTAGTTTTCTTAACAACATGGACCGATGTTGAAGAAAATAAATTGGCTATTCAGAATGAAATATTGATTTTGTAGGACGGAAGCTATCAATGAGAGAATTCAAGAATCTGACTGACTTAATTTTTCATGTTAGATTATTTATTTATTTATTTATTTTATTTATTAATTATGCCTCTTTGGGCATCTCTGGTTTAAATCAATCATCTCGTGTTTACTTGAAAAGAAAAATCTCAGAATATAGAGAAATAGATTGATCACATATCGAGTCAGTAATTTAATGAGATGACGAAATCATTAGTCGTATTTGTTTATGTATTTTTTTGTATTTGCGTGCACATTTCGTTGATGGACTCGATGAATAAATATGTCAGTTCAATCGGTCTACTTTCTTAATTAAATATTAATTATTCACTCGCCATAATCTGTGAAAAGATGAACAGATCTATTTCAATATCTATTAATAGTTTACCTGTTTGCAATCAACGTAAAACCGAACTGCATTGAAACAGTTGCTTTTTGTTCGGTTGCGGAAGTTAAGCGACTTTGAGCCCGGTTAATACTTAGATGGGTGACTTTTTGAGAATACCAGGTGCTGTAAACAAAACTCTCTGTCCGTGCGTATAAATGGGTACCAGTCTAGCTGGTGTCAAACCTGCGACAGTCTAGCTTCCTGTTGGTTGGGGGGGGGGGGCATCTGTTCCTGCTTAATTTGGGGATAAGCACAGCTCCTATAAATCTTTCGACTTAGAAAGAGAGCTTTACTTTTTACGTTATTGTTAAAATTCGGACCTACGTTGACCAGTGGAAATTACAACCGCTTTTTTTCCTCTTCTCTCTCCATGTGCCTAGTGTCAGGCGGAATTTCCATGGACACAGCCTCTTTGCAAGAGCTTCCCCACCTGTGGAACACATTATCGTGAGACTGCTTCCCTGCTGTCAATGTCATCGAATTCTTGTGACGCACCATCCCATAAGCAATCAAACGCAGTTCATGCCATAGATCAATGATTGCTAGTACTCCCATAGTGTTCCTCATATTTCCGATGGCAACCCGTATTAACGTCTCATTAACCCTTATCCTCAAATGGCTCTTGGCCTTGATGAATGATGACCCAGATAGTAAGAAAAAATAAAAGAATTCGGCATAAAAGTTAAACTTTCATGATTGTCAGCATTGGCATTTCTGGAGGATGGAGGACCAGACATTGATTAGGGACCCACAGGACCCCCAGGTTAACACCCCCACTACTTTTAAATAACCTAATGCAGAGGTGTAGTTGATTTGAAACGGATGCT
This sequence comes from Sepiola atlantica, assembly GCA_963556195.1. Taxonomy (NCBI): domain Eukaryota; kingdom Metazoa; phylum Mollusca; class Cephalopoda; order Sepiida; family Sepiolidae; genus Sepiola; species Sepiola atlantica. The sequence continues at coordinate 24,409,781 of OY744541.1, read as the reverse complement.
CTACTCCCCCCCCCCCCACCTCAGCTATGCGTAAACTAACAACTGTTTACAATCGGTTTTGTTTTCGGATTAAATTTTTTAAAAAATGGCATATATGCCATAAAGCGCGCCCAAGTCATCAGTCCACATCGGTGTCCACTTCACCATCGCCACCTCCCGAGAATTCAATTTTAAAGAAAAAGCGATCCGTGATGAAAAATCGCAGAAACAAAATAACATCAAAATAGAACATTTCCCGGCAATTTTGTGCAGGGACGTCTGGTAGTCTAGCTGCACTGAAGAGCTGTGATACAGCGAGATACTCTGTCCGTGGATGACTTTATATAGTCCCCTTCTCGGATTAAGCACTGGTTAATGATATAGTCTGCTACTATTTAGCGTAATGGAAATCAATTTGTAAATAAACACATTGAGCACTGTCAAGTAGCGAGCAATGTTTACGTAATGCCATTGTAGATATCATTTACCAGCAGCGACAGTCGTCCCCTAGTCTAGTTGTTAGAGCTGCCGATCAACTAAATGGTTGTAGGTTCGATTGATCGATCGCTTAGGCTGGGTCCTAGCAATGAAGAGGTCTAGTACAGTGGAACCTTTTTTGTCTGTGAATGACTAATATATATATGTAAAATATGAAACTAAAAGTATACTTTCAGAGGATAGAACCTATAGTGAAATGGTTTAAGCTCAATATACGAGATAGAGCAAATATAAAGATAGACGAAAGAAGAGAGATAAACATGTACGAATGACAGATTTATTTCAACTTCGATTGTTCAATGCAAGGTGTACTCGGTAAAAACATGTTTATTTTTAATTAAATATTTAATATTTAATTTTAAATAAACATGTTTTTACCGAGTACATCTTGCATTGAACAATCGAAGTTGAAATAGATTTGTCATTCGTACATCTTTATCTCTCTTCTTTCATTTATCTTATATATATATATATATGTGTGTATATATATATATTAGTATTTCATGTATCCATATAAAATTTTATAAGGAAATATAATTTTTTATGTATCAGTTTTCAGTATTTACTTCAACAGTGCTCGATACGTAAGTAGAGCTAGGTAGTAAGATATGAAAATATACTTATGGCAATTAAGCTACATTTTAGCCTGAAGATTCCCTGCCCCCCCTCCCCCCGGGGATGAAACTCGGGAGCCTCTGTGTAGCTTAATTGCCATAAATATATTTTCATAGATTTATATATATGTTTTTTGTTTTTTTAAAGACCCCTCCCCCTTCACTTAATGGCATGCAAATTTTCCCGGATTTTTTACATATTTTTTTAACTAAATGTCACAGACTCCAACTCCTGATCAGATGCATTACGTTCAAATTTCTTTTGTAAGTATGTCTATGTTCTATAAAAGCCCATTTTTTTTTTGTTAGTTTCAGTATCGAACCTAAAAGAGAACCTGGTTTTGATTTAATAAGAACAAAGCAAGACTTAAAAGATTATTTCCCTTCGCTGATTTTTCTTTTAGGGTGACTATTTAAAAATTTCTACATGTTAGGAAACTGTTGGATCAGATTAATTATACTTATCTTAGTTTATTTTTTATTTTTATTTTTTTAAACACAGTTCACCCCCAAACAAGGCAGGCCGCCACTGTAGACGTAAGAGGCTACTGAGAAAGAGGGTGTAGATTTTGGGGGTCGTCCTAAGTTGGGAGCTGTGCAGTGGGATGTCTGTTTACATTAGTTTTAAATTTCTGCATGTCAGTACACTCAGTCACTTAATAATGTCACACAATTTTGTTTTCTGTTTTAACTGAATGTCACAGACTCTAACTGCTAAAGCAACGAATTTCCTCTGAATCCGACTCAACAATTTTGGGACAACCAGACAGAATCGTCACACCTGCCAGATAGACTTACATTAGTCATTGACCTGTGACAAAAAAATGGACAATGCTAAGCTTTTCTTTAAAATTATATTTGTTTTATATGTAACACAGGCAAATGTGATGAGATCAAAAAAAGGTTTTTCCTCCGTTAACTGCTGTCGTGTTTTTTTGTGCTGCAGTTGATGCGTTTCATTATATATTTATGCATCGTTAAAACCCAAACCCCAAAAAGTGGCGATACGGGAAAAAAAACTCTGGTTGCTGTAAATAATTTATTGCATTAACATGTTTCGCGTTTGGCCTTCTCAGAGGTGCTAAAATCGAACGAAGTGAAAATACGCCGATTTTTACAGATGCGATGCGTATTTTGAGACATCGTAAAAGTCATGTTTCTGGTTGAAAATGGAGAGAAAATAAGAATGGAAAGGATTATATAGCGTTGAAAGTCTGTTACTGTCATCAGTATTATGATCCAGTGAATTCCGTGACATCCAAAGAGATTTTAAAGCTGAGCAAGCCTTTTTCATGTGTTACTAGTTGTGCCTACCCGGCGTTGCCCGGGAGTAGATGAAAAAAAAAAAAAATGACTGACTAGTTTACGAAGAAACAGAAATTAATTTTGATGATTTTAATTTCGTAATCAACCAAATTTCCTTCCTTATTTCTGGAAGATTGAATTGAAAGGGGAGATAATTCGAAGTTTTTTGGGTTTTTTTACGGGGACTCACAACGAAACGATTATATTCAATTTTTTTTCTTACAGGAAACCGTAACACAGACGGATAAGCAAGAGAATTTGTACGAAGATACCGGGCTGAAATAATAACGTTATAATTTAGAAACCCATTCTTAACATGGGAAGGAGGTGGGGATTGATTAACTATTCTGTACTTTCAGCTAACAATGTAATAAACAAAAGATACCGTAAAAATTAAGAAAAAAATAAAAACAGTTTGAATTATCTCCCCTTCCGAAAAAAAAAAAATTCAAATTATCTCCCCTTTCGATTCACTCTTCTGGAAATAAGGAAGGAAATTTGGTTGGTTGCCATAATGCAGAAGCACCAATAATTTTGTGAAATATGAATTTTAAAGGACGTTTTATTACCTGACGCTAATTGATTAATAATAATGTGTAATTAATGTGAAGACTAAAAACGCACAGACAGACAGACATGTTCGAAGTCGCATAATTTAATTAATGTATATATTTATTTTTTGAAGAACTCAGGGTTGACACGTCTATAATTGCTCACAATAAGGGTTCAGCCAAGGCGATCCGTAGTATTATGGACCGCCTCAGTATCGGCCTAATGATTAATATGAATAGGAAGTTGGGATTTTTCATAAACTGTCATCTCATCCTTATTTTATCTTATAAGAAGGACAGCATTTGACAGTATTTCCTATTCATCTGTATGCTATCACTTATTTTTTATGGGTTTTTTTTTTTTGCAAACTTCTTATATAACACTAATAACGTGTTAACCTTGAAACAAATAACACAACTCGTTTTTATTTTTTTTAAATTGTATTTTATTTTTTTTAAATTGTATTTTATTTTTTTAAATTGTATTTTATTTGGTCTAGTGGTACACCTAAAAAATGATGGTTTAGTGGTACACCTAAAAAATAATGGTTGAGTGGTACACCTAAAAATGATGGTTTAGTGGTACACCTAAAAATGATGGTTTAGTGGTACACCTAAAAAATGATGGTTGAGTGGTACACCTAAAAATGATGGTTTAGTGGTACACCTAAAAAATGATGGTTGAGTGGTACACCTAAAAATAATGGTTTAGTGGTACACCTAAAAAATGATGGTTTAGTGGTACACATAAAAATGATGGTTTAGTGGTACACATAAAAATGATGGTTTAGTGGTACACATAAAAATGATGGTTTAGTGGTACACCTAAAAAATGATGGTTTAGTGGTACACCTAAAAATTATGGTTTAGTGGTACACCTAAAAAATGATGGTTTAGTGGTACACATAAAAATGATGGTTTAGTGGTACACATAAAAATGATGGTTTAGTGGTACACCTAAAAAATGATGGTTTAGTTGTACACATAAAAATGATGGTTTAGTGGTACACCTAAAAAATGATGGTTTAGTGGTACACCTAAAAATTATGGTTTAGTGGTACACCTAAAAATGATGGTTTAGTGGTATACCTAAAAAATGATGGTTTAGTGGTACACATAAAAATTATGGTTTAGTGGTACACCTAAAAATTATGGTTTAGTGGTACACATAAAAATGATGGTTTAGTGGTACACCTAAAAATGATGGTTTAGTGGTACACATAAAAATGATGGTTTAGTGGTACACCTAAAAATTATGGTTTAGTGGTACACCTAAAAAATGATGGTTTAGTGGTACACATAAAAATTATGGGTTAGTGGTACACCTAAAAAATGATGGTTTAGTGGTACACATAAAAATGATGGTTTAGTGGTACACCTAAAAAATGATGGTTTAGTGGTACACCTAAAAAATGATGGTTTAGTGGTACACATAAAAATTATGGTTTAGTGGTACACCTAAAAAATGATGGTTTAGTGGTACACCTAAAAATGATGGTTTAGTGGTACACCTAAAAATGATGGTTTAGTGGTACACCTAAAAAATGATGGTTTAGTGGTACACATAAAAATGATGGTTTAGTGGTACACCTAAAAAATGATGGTTTAGTGGTACACCTAAAAATGATGGTTTAGTGGTACACCTAAAAAATGATAGTTTAGTGGTACACATAAAAATGATGGTTTAGTGGTACACCTAAAAAATGATGGGTTAGTGGTACACCTAAAAATTATGGGTTAGTGGTACACCTAAAAAATGATGGTTTAGTTGTACACCTAAAAAATGATGGTTTAGTGGTACACCTAAAAAATGATGGTTTAGTGGTACACCTAAAAAATGATGGTTTAGTGGTACACATAAAAATGATGGTTTAGTGGTACACCTAAAAAATGATGGTTTAGTGGTACACCTAAAAATTATGGTTTAGTGGTACACCTAAAAAATGATGGTTTAGTGGTACACATAAAAATGATGGTTTAGTGGTGCACCTAAAAAATGATGGTTTAGTGGTACACATAAAAATGATGGTTTAGTGGTACACCTAAAAAATGATGGTTTAGTGGTACACCTAAAAATTATGGTTTAGTGGTACACCTAAAAAATGATGGTTTAGTGGTACACATAAAAATTATGGGTTAGTGGTACACCTAAAAAATGATGGTTTAGTGGTACACATAAAAATGATGGTTTAGTGGTACACCTAAAAAATGATGGTTTAGTGGTACACATAAAAATGATGGTTTAGTGGTACACATAAAAATGATGGTTTAGTGGTACACCTAAAAAATGATGGTTTAGTTGTACACCTAAAAATGATGGTTTAGTGGTACACCTAAAAAATGATGGTTTAGTGGTACACCTAAAAATTATGGTTTAGTGGTAAACTTAAAAATTATGGTTTATTGGTACACCTAAAATACTGTTTTACGAAATACCACAGAACTGCTTTCCTGCAGACTACAACATAGTCATCTTCAAATCAAATTTTGTCTTTTGCATTCATTTTCAATCCTCTCATAATATTCTTCATCATTCCACCGAAAATCCATCCATCTCATTAACCATTATCCTCAGGTGGCTTTTGGCTTTGGTCTGTAATAATTGTACGATTTTGATGCAAGCAAAACAAAAAAACAAAAGGTGCATGATGAAAAATGCTTAAAATAAAACAAATCAATCTTTGTTTTTAGTTGCTGATTATCCGTTTTATAATTTGATCACGACGGGTAAAATTAATTCCCTGGACAGAACAGTTTTGCACCACTTTTATTTTTTCTTACGAAGATTAAAATCAAGATATAATACTACTAAACTTTATGTCTAGAATCATTATTCCAATTTTGATCAGAATTCATTACATGATTCTAGAAAATGTCTAACTTTTAAGGAAGGCTTAAACTTAAGAGGTCTTAGGAAGAAACTGAAATTCAAGGAATCTTGCTTAATTGATGCCTGAAGACTGGATTAAATTATATATATATATATATATATATATATATATATATATATATATATAATTGTCCACGGACACGTGTTTCGTCATCTACGTCTCATCAACGTAGCTGAACCTTTTTTCAGTGTAGTGAGAGATATGTGTATGGACCACAAACATTTCTGGATACATATGTGCATACATGTTTCGGCTTCAGCAAAACGTATGTTTGTACGTATGTAGCCATAAATGTTTGTATTTCGCAGTTAGCCTGACGAATTCCTTCGATTGAATGAAGCACAAACGTTTCTATTTAGCTCACTTGCCATACCTACATTTTATACGACTAATATATATATATATAAACTTCTAGCCTCCCTTTACCCTCTGCGTGCGTCTTCCTCCCCCTCCTCTCCCCTGCCCTAGCCCTTATGTACTGGCCAGTAAGCGGTGACCTACATTCACAGTCTAAGTTAGCCTCTGGATAATTATAACGCGATGGTTGCTGATGGTATGGCTGCTTTCCTGCTATTGACGTCGATGGTGGAGTGGTAAAGTGGAAAGAGAGACATGGGGGTGGGGATGGGGAAAGAGACACGGGGGATGAGGGGGGCAAGGGAAGTATCGAGGTGTGGGGGGATGGTAAAGTCTCTCCCGCATCCATTTCTATACCTCTTCTTCTCACCTCCCCCCTCCACCTCTGTTTTTTATTTATTTATTTTTTTCCTAGTGCCCTGACCTCTCCCCTTCCCCGGATAGAGTGGTTAGTCTAACTAGTGGTTTTACTACGCATTTACCTCCCTTTCTCTTTCTGTCTCCTCCGCTTGTTCTCTCACCGGTGGTACACACGGCTTTCTTCTTGGTTTTTATTTATTTATTTAAAGTTCCAGAACTGAAATGAAAGAAGAATGAAAACGCAAGAAAGATGTGAGATTTTTGTTTCTTTTGTACCCCTCCCCCCCATTTTTTTTTTTTTAATAATATATATTTTAAAAGATTTAAATGATAATAAAAGCAGATGATGGAAAGAAGAAAGAAGAGAATAAAAAAAGGAGAACCCGCCCCGCCAGTCAGTACAAAGGAAGGAAATGCACGCACATCAACCACTATACACTGTACACGGGAGGATAGATAGATAGATTTGCAAGAACTAGGAAGGAGACGATGACGAAACGAACTGGTCTTTCTTACCTCGACGACCGGGCACGACATTACACCTACCTAGCTTTAACTATTCGGAGTGGCCCGGGAATCTTTTTTTATTTTTATGTTCATGTTTACACACACACACACACACACACACATCTTTTAAACTATTCCGCTTGTTTGGTGCTTATACAGATCGACCCCCATGGCTGCCATTATTGACTCCATAAAAAGCGACACAAAAAATTGAACTAGTTACTGAAATGGAAAAAGAAAACATTCACGGATTTATTTACGTTGCATTTTATTTATTTTTTTACTGATATATTTATATTATTACATTGTTTTTCTTTTTTCGTTTTTTTTTTTTAGTAAATTGTTCCTTTTTTTATATAATTGCTTTTTTTTTAGTCACGTGTTTATTTTTTTAAATTGTTGCATTTAACGCGGTCAGGGTTTTTTTGGGGGGGGGGGGGAAGATTCGACGTGGATTGTTGTACCTTTCGTCTCCTGGTCTATGAAGTTTAAGGAATGGATCACTTTTCAACAGCAGTGTTTTTTGAGGTTTTTTCAGTCAAGTGTATAATGTTGATAGTTGGAATAACATGTCCACGTGAAATGCAATAATCTACAACAAACAAAATAAAGTTTCCGCGTGATTGAAAACAAAAATAAAAAGTTATAACAATAAATAAAAGAACTATTTACAAAAGCATACAATATAAATATATCGGTAAAAAAAAAAATGAATAAAATGTGTCTTCCTTGTCTATTTTTCGTTTTCCGTTTCAGGAATCCGGGTTTCATTTTCTGTGGTCGCCTTTCGGCTGTTCTAATTCGTTACCAAATTTTACCGACCGAATCAATATTGACAGCCATGGGGCCTGATCTATATAAGCACCGTATGTTTTTATTTTATTTTTATTTAATAGGAAGTTAAAATGATGTTACTGTATCGTTTGGTCATTAACTTATTAAAGCAAATTATTACAAAATTATAACTAATTTTGTAATTAATTAATGTAATTTTGATCTCTATAATAAAATTATTGGATGGATGTTGTAAATCCAAAACTTTCAATCTTTTAATACATGAAGTTTAAAACCAATTTAAATAAGTATAGGTAACAGTTTTAATGCTTATAAATTTCTTTCAAATTTCGAAGGTTACGAAGTAATTCAATTTTTTTTTTTTCAAATATTAACCTAATATTCAAATGTTTTACTAGTTTAGGAAGAAACGAAGATGCATTCAGATGGATTTAATTTCGTAATTAAATTTTTAGATAGTTTTTTAAATTTCGTTTTAATACTTTACGCTATTACATTTTTTTATTTCAATAAATAATCGATTGATGTAAGTCACGCAGAGGCGAGAAACACGTATACGAGAAATTGTCTTCTTCTTCAAATCTGTAAGGTAGGAGGTTTGTTGTTTTTGTGCACATCAACCTCAGTACATTTTAGCTAGGAGCAAAGTGTGGTATCTGTTCTGGTGCTGCATATAATCTTCTCTGTCCTCAGTCAGAGAAGGATAAAACTTCTAGACTGAAACAATTTTTATTTTGAGCCAAATCAAAATTGGGCTTTTTGGGGGAGCTGAGTTTTCCTCGCATTAAAAACCGACCTGTTATCTAACTCTGTCCTCGTGGGGAGGCAAGTAAATATGAACTTTAGTGCTTGTTCAATTGCCAATAATGTCCAATGATATTGTGTACGTGTGGATGTAGGGGGGTCGAAAATACTCTAAACCCGTGCGTCTGCCTTAAGTAGCTTGTCTGCCAGTCGGGATGAGGGGGGGGGGGGTCCTTTAAGGTGAAGTTCCTTAAATTCTCTTTTTTTTTTTTTTCTCCTCCTCAATTCAACTGTTACCCTTCCCCGTTTTTTTTTTGTTTGTTTTTCTTTCTTTAATTATTCCTCTACTGACCCGGCACAGTTGTCCGGTGGGTCTTGGGAGAACACGATCCTTTCGGTCGTGAACGCCCATGTGGCGTCCATGGTTAAAAATATCCCACAATAAACGCGACCTTGTGTCACATTCCAGCCTACGTGGGAAGGCAGGTAAATAATGGATTGTATGTGTGTGTGTGTATATATATATATATATATATATATATATATTTATTGTATATGTGTGTATATATATATGTGTGTGTGTATATATATATATATTGTATATGTGTGTGTGTATATATATAATTTCTCTCTCTCTCCCTTTGTCTGTTAGTATGGCAACTATATTTTTCCGGTTTGTTGTCGTTTCACAGCCAAAATGGCGGACAATAAATCGTCTGCAGTTAAAAAAAAAAATATTCCTACATCACAAATGAGTAAGTAAACCCAAATAAACTGTTCATTTCCCAACTTAAAAATAATTTAAGGTAAATTTGAAATTAGTCCAAAACAATTTATTTGGTTTTACTTCTGGAGAGGAGTAAATGAATACTCATTTGTGAGGTCGGAAAACTGCAGACGATTTATTGTCTGCTATTTTAGTTGGGAAACGACAGATTTACCAACCTCACTATAATTTGGTGTTTTGAATTTTAAAAAAATTGTTTCTTAAAACTTACGTAAAAATAATTTGTTCGGGAATAATGCCAAAGTCCATGGGTGACTGGAAACGAAGTGATACGGACACGAATGTGTGTAACACTTTTTTTTTTTTAGTGTACCTCGTATTGCAAGAATGAAAATAGGAAACCGGCTAATATTCGTAAAAACTTCTAAAATTGCGGTCACTTCATTCGTGTGTAGACTTTTAAAACTAGATTTTTTAAAGTAATCTTTGAGGTGGTGTGTGTATAAGAAATAAGAATGTCAGTCAAATTGTCATTTCCCAACCATAATGGTGGACAGTAAATCTTCTGCAGTTTTTTTTTTTTTTAATTTCGACCTCACAAATGAGTACTTAATCAAATTGTTTTTGACTCATTTACCAAATGTATTTGCTTTAGAATAATGTAAGCTAAATTTGAATTTAGTCCAAAACAATTTATTTGGGTTTACTTACTCATTTGTGAGGTAGGAAAACTGCAGGCGATTTATAGTCCGTCATTTTGGTTGGGAAACAACAACTTTACCAGAATGTTAAAAAGTGTCTGTTAGATTATTTATATATTAACTAACTGGACCCCCCCGTGAAAATTCCACGGTGTTTTCTACATCAAATCTGTATAATTTATTGTTAATACTAATATTCCTTTTGAAATAATAAATGTCTGTCAGCGTCAATACTATTAAGAAGAAAAAAATGTCTGTGCTTGTGAACTGTAGGTCCGAAAAAAAAATTATCTTTTAGTTGAGGAGAGTCAAATAAGGGGGAGAGAACTCTAGTTATCAGAAAAATGATTTTGAAAGATAAAATGATTTATTAAAATAAATTATCAAAGAAGAAAGAAAAAACAAAACACGTGAATAAAGTTTTGTTGGAAAACAGTTTCCAGTGCACCTAAATTTAATAAACCATTTTATTTTTCAAAATCGTCATATTTTTCATTTATGAATAATTACAACAGTAAAATCCATTTTCAGTTTTTTTTTCAAGCCTACAGTTCACACGCACCAAGGATACTTTAGGAATAAAACAATCACAATGATTTATTAAAATAAATTAATTATCAAAGACGGAAAATACGTATATGGGAGGGGAAAAAACATGAAACAACGGAAATAAAGTTTTTGAAATAAATGAAAGTTTTACGCTGGGTAAAATTCTGCAATTTGTTCGGAAATTAATCTGTGCGACTGCAAGAAGTCTATTTGTTTGGCATTATCTCTGGTTAAATATAGAATATCTTGCAAGTTCCAAAATCAAACCGTGGTTGAAAACTGAGTTATCTCCCCCTTATTCGACTCTTCAAAATTAAAGATATAAATTTGTTTATCTGCCCTACGATACATAAGCACCGACCCCCCCCCCCCCCCCAAAAAAAAAAGTTTGGATTATCTACCCTTTTTATGTCTCGTCTCGGCCACGTTTTTTGTTGTTTTTTTTTCAAATCCCGGCCACGTTTCTAAAGAAGCACTGCATACGTCATGCATGTTGCGTACGAATAGACAGTCTCGAAAAAACTTTTAATGGTATGTAATCATGGCCATCCCTACAACAGGCCAGGCAATCGTGCAACTGGAGTCTTTTACTGGGGGGCCATGTGAATTTTCTTAAATATTCGATATAGAAGTTGCAAACTATATCATCAACTGGTGCGGATCCTTTTTTCTTTTTAACCACAATATACAAGTAATGATCTTTTTACATAAGTACAAAATCTCTAAAATAAATCCAACATTGAAATAAAAATTCTTCATTGAAATATGCATTTGCCTTTGTTCATTCAAAATTACCTGTCTCTTCATTTATAGGAATTTGTCAATTGTCAAATTTATTAATTAGCTCATTGTGGTTCTTATTATTTGGTATGTAAAACACATAAAAACATCAAACTAATCTCACAGAGGAATTTTACCTTTGTTTGCAACTTCTATATCGAATATTTAAGAAAATTCACATGGCCCTCAGTAAAAGACCCCAGTTGCACGATTGCCTGGCCTGTAGTAGGGATGGCCATGTATGTAATAGATTTGACGACGCTCTATAGTCAACATCTGTCCGGCTTCCTAGACAATAATTAACACGTGTTGAAAAATGCGTCCTGGTTTTATTTGGTAATTTTTATTTTTAGTACGTTTTATTGACAAAATTAATAGCGAGAGGGGCCCCGTATAATTGAGCTCTAAAGTTCTGTTTTAGTTTAATTTTTATTATTGTCGTTTAGATTGTTATGTATAGCATGTCTGGTGATTGGTCATACTAACTTTACTGTTATTGCTATTAATCAAAATAACTGTTTTACTTGAAAATTAACTAGCGGAGTCTATTTTGTGTTTCAGGGATTTTTTTTGATTGATTTGGTAAAATTTAGTTATCTTCCTCCTTTTTCTCAGTCGTCGTCGTCTTTCGTCCGCGTATATGATTTTTTTGGCGCTTATCCAGAAGCACGGAGACATTCGGCTGAATGATATGTTTGATGTACGTACCTGTCACTGGCTAAATATATCCTATACCAAAAATCACGTAAATTAATAAATAGTTTTTCTTTTATAAATGAAAAACTAATTTAATCGATGAACGAATAAGTGGGAAATATCGGCGCCATTTTGGCATGTCCAAGGGAGATAATACGTAGTTTTGCGAACTCTCTAAGTGCGTATTATGAATAGTATAAAAGTTTGTATTATCTTCCTTGAACATGCCGAAATAGCGGCGATATTTCACCCTTATTCGTTTATCGATGAAATTAGTTTTTCTTATATATATATGGCTTTACGGAGCACGCTCCTTTTTGCTGGAGAGGAGGGCACATTTTATGTGGAGCGGGAGCAACTCCATTTGGGACTAAAGAGCAGTGGTTTTATCGCTCCTCGTTCCAAAATTATTTGATTTTTTTTTTTTTGTTTAAACATTAGTTATTTTATTCAGCAATAAAAAGGGAAAAAAGAGAAAGTCTCAGAGTTTACTCTGAGTTAGTTTTTTAAATTATATCTCTGGTAAATATAATATATATATATATATATATGAGAGAGGGGGGGAGAAAAAACGGGCGAGTTAAGCTTGAAAACAACATTTTTACATCGACATGTTAAATTTTTGATGGAACAGTTTTCTTAAGGCAGGAGACAATTTGGGCAACAAATGTCGCCAGTGAGTCTATAGATGTCTTTGAAGTTATTTTCTTACAGATTTGAACTCTTTTGTATTTATGAAAACAATGTGTATTGCTGATTGAATAAATAAGGCAATTTTTCTTTTATTTCTGTTTTAAAATAAAGAATTTTAGGTTCAATTATACTTTAGGAGCCGTTGGATTTTCTCGCCCATTTCGCTCGGTATTCACCCAAATGTTCGATAAAATCGATTTTTGAGTTTAAATGGTACATATTGTCCTGACAAAAAATTCTAATTTATTTTTTAGCATATATCAAATTGAACTTTTATGCCACATTTTTACCTGTCATCTTTTCGGCGACATTTTGTTATTCTTAAAGTCACGACTAGTATGTTTTAACCTTTTCGTGTTTGCTTTTAAATTCGTTAAATTCCGTTAAAAGTTGCTTTTGTAAATAGAATGTTAAAAAAAATTTTTGTGTGTAATAAAATGTTACGGCAGAAAAAATATCTTTAGTCCAAGGAACAAAACAATGACACCCAACATGGCCGCCAGCGATTAAAACCTGGAATTAAAGTTAGATTCTCAACACTTTAAAAAGTAAATGAGAATTTTGTTTCAGGACCAAAAATATAATTAAGACCAACAATCAGTTTTATCAAAAATTTGG
>OY744541.1:24381416-24391416 GCA_963556195.1 Sepiola atlantica | reverse complement strand
TCACTTTCTACTCTCCTATGTTTGAGCAGTTTATAATGTCTTCATTTTGGTTATTTTTAGAGAAAATTGACCGTAAACAATGCATAATATAATATTTTGAGGAGGAACGAGGGGGGAGGGGTACAAGTGCATACAGATGTTACGTAATATGTATGTGTCAGTATCAAATAGCCCCACTCTCTCCCAACATAGATAACCTGTGACCCAGTCTTGCACAAAGTGTACCTACCGGATGTCCCCAAGGTATTTATTACACTTGACGTCTTGCACACTTGTACACCTGCCGCCATGTCTAGCAGAAGATTTAACGCCAAAGAACATTATCTATTGGAAATGAGTGATTAAATATCATTGTATTCGGTTTAACGTTCGTTTTACACGCTGTCATGCGTTGGCCGGCTTTAACAAATTGTCTTCCAAACTAACATATCTCTCGCAAGGTCTTTATTTATCCGTCTTTCTCTCAAGTCCATTTTTATCACTTGCTGCCATGTTTTCCTTGACCTCCCACCTGTCGACTGACCCTGCTACCTCAACTGTTCTGCATCTAATAACCCAAGAACTCTCATCCATTCTTGGAACGTGGCCATATCATCAACGTCTCCGCTTCTGCACACATCTCCCTACGTTGTTCAGATTTAATGTTCCTTTGAGGTCATCAGAACTAAGCCTGTCTTTAAGACTCACATTACACATCCATCGTATTTGTTTCTATTTTCTAGTTGGGTAACATTGCAAAATATATGGGAAAGGTATCGGCAATTAATTAATGCGTCTAAGTGTAGGCCGTGCGTGTTATGTAGAGTTCTCTCATTATTATAACGTCTGGGTATTAATTGTAGTCACCTCAAGTATAGAGTTGTTCTCTTTCTTCCGTTAGTAACAGTTCGGTAGTACGTCTGTCTCTTTCTTTTATAGCAGCAGTTGTAATAGATGTCGCCTTGTTTTTTGGTATACGAGTAGACCAGAGTATAGAGTTGTTCTCTTTCTTCCTTTAGTAACAGTTCAATAGTACGTCTGTCTCCCTTTCTTTTGTAGCAGCAGTTGTAATAGATGTCGCCTTGTTTTTTGGTATACGAGTAGACCAGAGTATAGAGTTGTTCTCTTTCTTCCTTTAGTAACAGTTCAATAGTACGTCTGTCTCCCTTTCTTTTGTAGCAGCAGTTGTAATAGATGTCGCCTTGTTTTTTGGTATACGAGTAGACCAGAGTATAGAGTTGTTCTCTTTCTTCCTTTAGTAACAGTTCAATAGTACGTCTGTCTCCCTTTCTTTTGTAGCAGCAGTTGTAATAGATGTCGCCTTGTTTTTTGGTATACGAGTAGACCAGAGTATAGAGTTGTTCTCTTTCTTCCTTTAGTAACAGTTCGGTAGTACGTCTGTCTCCCTTTCTTTTGTAGCAGCAGTTGTAATAGATGTCGCCTTGTTTTTTGGTATACGAGTAGACCAGAGTATAGAGTTGTTCTCTTTCTTCCTTTAGTAACAGTTCAATAGTACGTCTGTCTCCCTTTCTTTTGTAGCAGCAGTTGTAATAGATGTCGCCTTGTTTTTTGGTTTACGAGTAGACCAGAGTATAGAGTTGTTCTCTTTCTTCCTTTAGTAACAGTTCAATAGTACGTCTGTCTCCCTTTCTTTTGTAGCAGCAGTTGTAATAGATGTCGCCTTGTTTTTTGGTATACGAGTAGACCAGAGTATAGAGTTGTTCTCTTTCTTCCTTTAGTAACAGTTCGGTAGTACGTCTGTCTCCCTTTCTTTTGTAGCAGCAGTTGTAATAGATGTCGCCTTGTTTTTTGGTTTACGAGTAGACCAGAGTATAGAGTTGTTCTCTTTTTTCCTTTAGTAACAGTTCAATAGTACGTCTGTCTCCCTTTCTTTTGTAGCAGCAGTTGTAATAGATGTCGCCTTGTTTTTTGGTATACGAGTAGACCAGAGTATAGAGTTGTTCTCTTTTTTCCTTTAGTAACAGTTCGGTAGTACGTCTGTCTCCCTTTCTTTTGTAGCAGCAGTTGTAATAGATGTCGCCTTGTTTTTTGGTTTACGAGTAGACCAGAGTATAGAGTTGTTCTCTTTTTTCCTTTAGTAACAGTTCAATAGTACGTCTGTCTCCCTTTCTTTTGTAGCAGCAGTTGTAATAGATGTCACCTTGTTTTTTGGTATACGAGTAGACCAGAGTATAGAGTTGTTCTCTTTCTTCCTTTAGTAACAGTTCGGTAGTACGTCTGTCTCCCTTTCTTTTGTAGCAGCAGTTGTAATAGATGTCGCCTTGTTTTTTGGTATACGAGTAGACCAGAGTATAGAGTTGTTCTCTTTCTTCCTTTAGTAACAGTTCAATAGTACGTCTGTCTCCCTTTCTTTTGTAGCAGCAGTTGTAATAGATGTCGCCTTGTTTTTTGGTTTACGAGTAGACCAGAGTATAGAGTTGTTCTCTTTCTTCCTTTAGTAACAGTTCAATAGTACGTCTGTCTCCCTTTCTTTTGTAGCAGCAGTTGTAATAGATGTCACCTTGTTTTTTGGTATACGAGTAGACCAGAGTATAGAGTTGTTCTCTTTCTTCCTTTAGTAACAGTTCGGTAGTACGTCTGTCTCCCTTTCTTTTGTAGCAGCAGTTGTAATAGATGTCGCCTTGTTTTTTGGTTTACGAGTAGACCAGAGTATAGAGTTGTTCTCTTTCTTCCTTTAGTAACAGTTCAATAGTACGTCTGTCTCCCTTTCTTTTGTAGCAGCAGTTGTAATAGATGTCGCCTTGTTTTTTGGTATACGAGTAGACCAGAGTATAGAGTTGTTCTCTTTTTTCCTTTAGTAACAGTTCGGTAGTACGTCTGTCTCCCTTTCTTTTGTAGCAGCAGTTGTAATAGATGTCGCCTTGTTTTTTGGTTTACGAGTAGACCAGAGTATAGAGTTGTTCTCTTTTTTCCTTTAGTAACAGTTCAATAGTACGTCTGTCTCCCTTTCTTTTGTAGCAGCAGTTGTAATAGATGTCACCTTGTTTTTTGGTATACGAGTAGACCAGAGTATAGAGTTGTTCTCTTTCTTCCTTTAGTAACAGTTCGGTAGTACGTCTGTCTCCCTTTCTTTTGTAGCAGCAGTTGTAATAGATGTCGCCTTGTTTTTTGGTATACGAGTAGACCAGAGTATAGAGTTGTTCTCTTTCTTCCTTTAGTAACAGTTCAATAGTACGTCTGTCTCCCTTTCTTTTGTAGCAGCAGTTGTAATAGATGTCGCCTTGTTTTTTGGTATACGAGTAGACCAGAGTATAGAGTTGTTCTCTTTCTTCCTTTAGTAACAGTTCAATAGTACGTCTGTCTCCCTTTCTTTTGTAGCAGCAGTTGTAATAGATGTCGCCTTGTTTTTTGGTATACGAGTAGACCAGAGTATAGAGTTGTTCTCTTTCTTTCTTTTAGTAACAGTTCAATAGTACGTCTGTCTCTCTTTCTTTTATAGCAGCAGTTGTAATAGATGTATACGAGTAGACCAGAGTATAGAGTTGTTCTCTTTCTTCCTTTAGTAACAGTTCAATAGTACGTCTGTCTCTCTTTCTTTTATAGCAGCAGTTGTAATAGATGTCGCCTTGTTTTTTGGTATACGAGTAGACCACAAGCATATAATAAAAACAGCTCATATTTTAGGATTTAATAATTTTTTGTTTTATTTTACAATGTACATTACTATTACACTAGTGTCCTCTCGCCATCAAAATTATGCTCCGCCAGTGTTTGCACTAATATTCATATAAAATAATGTCTCAATCAGTGAAGTTAAAAGGAAACAAAATAAGAGAAAGAATGGAAAGTTTTAAAAAAAGAAAAAAATGTTAGTACGAACACTGGCAAAGCATAATTTTTTTTCTGTAATTTTTTATGGAGGGTGTGCATTCATATAATATTACTTATCTCTCTCTCTCTATATATATATATATATATATATTCAGTATTTGAGGAGAGCTTAGTAGAGCAATTAGCTTGATGATTTCTCTTGGGAAGAAAATATAAACCTTTGTGTAGTTTGCTTGCCATAAGTATATTTTTGTACTAATATATATATATATGTGTGTGTGTGAAAGCTAGACATTAAAAAAACGAATGCCGGATGTTAAAAACTTTAAGAGTTTTGCGGAAGAAGATAGATATAAAAAAAGAAATAAGTAGAAAAAACGTATAAATCGGTGAAGAAAGAAAAAATAGAAAGAAAATGGAAATAGTGAATGTGTATTTATTTGTGTGTGTGTATATATATATATATATATACACACACACACACACATAAATACACGTTGCCCTTTATCATAGTGGATGATAATAGTACCCAGTTGGTCTTCCAACCAGTCCATCCCTCTGTGAGGGATGGAAAGATCTTCGACATGTCTGCTCTCTTTTAGACCAAGAACCCAAGAGACTAGACGCTACTTTTTTTGCCACATACTCTATCGTGACTTCCTGTTTTTTACGTCACTTCTTTTAACACGTTAACTACATTTCTTGACTTCCGAGTGGAAATTTCCTACCGACGTAATCCACACATCCCACGTGTAATCTTTTTACATAAGTGAACACAAAAAAAGATCCAACTAGATTTGAACCTGGCTTAGCTGATCCCATAGTCTGCATCATTATCCATTACATTCTTTGTGTACCTCTAAATATGAAAAGGAAGATTTCTGCTGTATCAGAGATTCCACTTGGTGCACATATCCCTGGTGCATGGACGCAGTAAACTCCTTAATTGTGCATCGCAGGGTAGACACACCTCAATAGTATCATTGGTTGCGCGCAAATTTGTCTTTAAGATGAATTTTATTTTTCAAAATTAACAAATTTTTCATTTTCTGAAACCTCATTAAGCAGAGAGGTTAGTTCTTCGCTTTTAGCGGAATTTCGTTCTTTTTAATTTTATCTAGAAAAGGCGGATTTCCACTTAAATTGCTGGAGCCTACCATGGATGTGAGTTCTCTGCAGTTTTTTGGTCGGGATCAACTTTCTTTTTTTCTTCTTATTTTTAAGAAGAAAAAGCTGAATTTTTGCAAATCACTAGAGCCTTACCTCCCTATTTTCTTGTCGTTATTTGATTTTTATTTCTCTTTCTTCTCTCTCTCTATATCTTTTTTCCTCTCTCTTTCTTTCTTCCTCTCTCTGTCTCTTTATCTTCGTCTCTTCCTATCTTCGTCTCTTCCTATCTTCGTCTCTCCCTATCTTTTCGTCTCTCCCTATCTTCGTCTCTCCCTATCTTCGTCTCTCCCTATCTTCGTCTCTCCCTATCTTCGTCTCTCCCTATCTTCGTCTCTCCCTATCTTCGTCTCTCCCTATCTTTCCCCCCTCTCCCTATCTTTCCCCCCTCTCCCTATCTTTCCCCCCTCTCCCTATCTTTCCCCCCTCTCCCTATCTTTCCCCCCTCTCCCTATCTTTCCCCCCTCTCCCTATCTTTTTCCCCTCTCCCTATCTTTTTCCCCTCTCCCTATCTTTTTCCCCTCTCCCTATCTTTTTCCCCTCTCCCTATCTTTTTCCCCTCTCCCTATCTTTTCCCCTCTCCCTATCTTTCCCCCCTCTCCCTATCTTTCCCCCCTCTCCCTATCTTTTCCCCCTCTCCCTATCTTTTCCCCCTCTCCCTATCTTTTCCCCCTCTCCCTATCTTTTCCCCCTCTCCCTATCTTTTCCCCTCTCCCTATCTTTTCCCCTCTCTCTACCTTTTCTTCTCTCTGTCTTTTCTTGCATTGGCTTTTTCACTTTTATGACAGTTCTCTCTGAAAACTGGAAATTTTGCCGTGAAAGCTAATACTTAAAACTATTCATGATAGGGATAGGGGAGTTAGATGACTTTGCTTCATTGCAGAATGACTTCCTGTCCTTCCCCACATGCACACTCAGTGTCTTTTAATTATTACGTTTTCAGTTGAAACTGATTGGAGTTGTTAAGGAGAGAAGTTGTTGTTTGCACTGTCCTCTCCACACATATGGAGGTGGGGGGGGGGGGGGAGCTGTTGGGAAATTCATCTCGATTTCAACTTTTCTTTTTCTTTTTTTTTTTTTTGCCTTTGGCTACTCACATCCCTGATTTAATGTTGACTAAGACCAATTTTATTCAGTCTATCTTCATACAAAGTTTGGTTGAAATCTATGCAGTAGTTTCTGATTCTACAGTTGACAGATGATGAACATCTCATTTTAATTTTCTACATTAAAATATGCAGTCAATATTTTGCTCTCGTTTTTTTATTTTGTTGATTTCTTTTTACCAATACATGAGTATCGCATATATATATAGTTCATATCGAGATTGCATGTGATTAAGCTTTCCCTCGCCTGTTTCCCGGGACAGAAACAAAGGGAGGGCTCAGAAAACCATGTATGGTTACCTTCAGACCGAATACTCAAGAAAAAGATTTGATTATCTTTGCTACGTGTCACTCGAGACTTCCTGCATCAATTGACGTCAATTTCTTTACGTTCGCCTCATCTATTAGTGGAAATTTCTCATTCTTAATCATTTAATTTCCAGTGGAAATCTCCTCTTTCTATCTAACTCTAATCCATATTACGACATGTTCACCCATCACGGTCAGGTACTTCGACTCATGATTATTACACTACTAGTCTTTATCTGCTCAAAGGGGATGAGAATTACGGCTAAGTAGAGTAAATGTTTTGATACGGACTTGAATGTGTTAACTGGAATGTAAAATTATGTCAGAAAGTAGAGTTTCCAAAGCTATATCACGCGCTTCATTGCTGATCGTAAACTATTTGATCACGTCAGTATCGCAGAGTTGCGAAGACTCGCTGGCATCCTGCCAATGTCCTCTGTCATCAAATGTAAAGTCTTGAGATTCTTTGGTCACGTTAAGTGTTCCAGTGTAGGGGTTATGCAAAATATACGTTGAAGGTATAATACAAGGAAGCCGGTTGAAAGGTAGGCAAAAGAAAAGATGGATAGACAACGATTGTGAATGAACGAACATGAACATAAACCAAACGAAAACCTTGAAGATCGTAAGTTTTGGAGGAAACTTCGACATGTTGGTGCGTATTCTGCAGCGAGCAGATAAACCATTTAATAATAAAAAAGAGTAGATGCATCGATTTAGAACTACTTTCATGTTTGTAGCATTGTGGTAAGGTGTGTTTTATTTACCTCCTCTCCAGGAGGTTAGGCACAATGTCAGGTGTGGGATTTGATGTATGTGTTTCTGTGGAACAAACTGGATTTGAACCCGGCACACCCAGGTCCTCTATCCGCGTCATTAACCACTTAGCCACCGTGTCATCCCCAAGCAACTGTGGTGTATTATGGTCACAGAAAGCTACTAAATTACCTTTGTCTGTTGTTGATATAAACAAAGCCCCAAAGAATCCGTTTCTGATTCATTTTATATTTATGACCTTCCATACAGTTTATATTTATGACCTTCCATACATTTATAAAAATAAATTTTGTTTTGTTGTTCTGAAGATTTGTCATCCATTTTCCAGATATAAAAAGTTTGTAATAAAAAAAATACCTATACAATTATTTTCCCTTTAAAAGGACACGGCCGAATTGATTCGATCTGAAGGTGAATTTGTAAAAATATACATCTAGAAATAATTCAAAATTTTAGAAAATTCTGTTTGTTGAATATAACTGTAAGTTGGAAGCATTTCTACCTAGGAAAATAAAATACATATTAAAGGGAGATAACTTGTCACAGTTCAATTTCACAGTAACTTCCTTGCGGCTTCCAACAGAGACGTACATTTTAGAGAGACGTTGTCGTATAAATGTTCAAATTAAGTAATAGATCATCTTCTTTCAATTGTAAAAAGTAAATAATTAATTAATTCTTGACCATACTTAGTTTCCTCATTCAAATTCTTTCTCATATTTTTGTTTATTAACTCACATTCACATATTCAAGCTCCCACTATAAATGTTCAATCAATTAGTAAATCCTCTTCTTTCAATTGTAAAAAGTAAATGAATAATTAATTCTTGACCATACTAAGTTTTCTCATTCAAATTATTTCTCATATTTTTGTTTATTAACTCACATTTACATATTTAAATTTACACCCACTCAGCAATCACTTGAATAACTATTTTTTTTATACTAATGAGTTACCACTTATTGAGGCTAAAGGTCATTCAAGGATGAGGGTTGATGAGATTTTCAGTTTAATGATGAACAATACTATATGAGGATTGTAAAAAATGGGTGGAATCGACAGAAATTAAGAGGACAGCTCAAAGTATTTTTTGACATTTCACTTGAAGATGACCATGTTAAAGTCACCTGGTAAGCAGTCCTATGCTATTGTTTTCCCAAGATAGGAGTTTCTGTTGATGGGAGTTGTGTAAAGTTCTTTGCATCTGTTTTAGCAAGACAAGTTTTGCAGAGAGAAACCTGAGATTGGAGCTCAGTTGAGCACCTCCGATGAAAATTCTAAAATTAGGTATCCCAAACCAAAATCTTATTTTCATTATATCTAAAAACATTTGATGTGAGCACACGGAAACAATGATACTAAATTTATTTTGGTAGGTCAATTCGTCACCGAATAATGATCATTCAAAGTTAGTTGGAAATTAGAAAATTTGCCATCTTGTGTTCTATTGGTTTAGAAACCAATTTTCGAAGTGTATAAATAAAAATGCAGGCTTTAATCAAGTGAAAAATCTTTACAAATGTGACGTCATCTTGTGGTAGATGAAAATTGATTATAATGGAACCCTTGATCATTAGATCAAACACGCCTAAATATTGAGCAAAATCTCATTACACCTCGAAAAATGACACTTCATATAAGGTTCATTTCAACAGTTAACACATTGAATCATCTTGATATGATTTATAGCATATTAGAGATAAAGCTAGAATTTTCTTTTAATAATAAATCAATAGAAAAACCCCTCAAATTTGGACAATATAGAAACAAATTGGAACAGAATTTGGTAATAGTTAAAAAAAATGTTTAGTATTTTATTCTCTAAAGTTTGGACTTCTTTGTGAAAGACAACTTATTGACGAGTGGTCCCTTTTCTTTAAGATGGGATTGTCTTTATATGCACAGAGATACACAATATCGCATGTACTAAATTTGAAAAAGACAGACATTTTTTTCATGTAAAAAAAATAAATCGTCCGTCATCCAAATCAACGTGAAGTAATCTGGAAAAAAAACCAAAAAACTATTAATGACACAGGGGAAACAATTGCACATTTATAAAGAGCAAAACTTAAATTTTCTTCACACACAAAGTTTATCAAAATAACCCCCCTCTCTTCACCCCCCCCCCTCAAAAAAAAAAATAAATAAATATAAATAAACGAGACATTGCAAGTTGAAATTGAAGGGAATTTAACTGTTTTGCGCACTTTAAACTAGGCTGGTTTCTGATATCTACTTAAAAAGAAATTTTTTATCAAAGTATACACGGAACATAATTTCGGAGACGTGCTCCCTCCTGACTTTAAAGCGTGTTCTTTCAGAAGACTATCAGAAGCATCTTAGTAAAAGGGAAACTGGAACGGCGCCAGGTCTAATATTTATTGCAGAAGTTAAAGCCATTACTGTGTAGTGAAATTGATACGCAAAATGAATTACCCACCACCTTTGATGGTGATAGTTATCCTCATCAGGCGAAACGTCATCACTTTGTGCGCTTGAAGATGGACAGTCGCTTTCCTAAAACAAGCGATGTCGGCATAATCCCTAAAATGCTTGAATGTAAAAATAGTTAAAAATTAATAGTCAAAAATTAATAGTCAAAAATAAATAGTCAAAAATAAATAGTCAAAAATTAATAGTCAAAAATTAATAGTCAAAAATTAATAGTCAAAAATAAATAGTCAAAAATTAATAGTCAAAAATAAATAGTCAAAAATAAATAGTCAAAAATAAATAGTCAAAAATAAATAGTCAAAAATAAATAGCCAAAAATTAATAGTCAAAAATTAATAGTCAAAAATTAATAGTCAAGACAATTAAATAATTGTTGCCAGCTCCGCAGATGAGTTGTCGCTGGCCAATCACT
>OY744541.1:24306416-24371416 GCA_963556195.1 Sepiola atlantica | reverse complement strand
GTTTCTCTTCTTTATCTTTCTTTCTGTCTGTTTATCTATATTGCTTATGTCATCATTGATGTTAATTACATTATGAACATTTCCCTTTGATTCCAACCAAGGATGTTTTCTAGTCAGAATTTTACAGATACGTTCTAGAATTTTTATGTTTATCAACTGTTAATAAACTATTCGGTCCATTGTCCATTGACTGACATCATAAAAGTTTCCTAACACAATTGCATTTTAATAATTTTTTAACAAAAGAATTTGCCTTTCGTTTTGTCTTCTTTGTCAGCAAACTTAAAAGTAAATTACATGTCCTGTCCCATTGTGTTACGTATGCCTCCCCCTAGAGGGAGAGAGGTAAGGCTTGCAGTTAAACATATGTCGACTCTTGACTACATTTAAGTCACTACATTTTAATCTTTATCTCAACACCCATGGCGTTACTTTTCATAACCAAAAGTTTACATCTTAAAAGTTCAACATCTAGTTCAATTGCATTGTCCTTATCATGCTCCCCCTTTCTGAACCCATACCGTTATCTATGGGGTCAAAGTTCAATTTACTGTTATTGGTCCTGTCTGATTTCTTGCTTGATGTGTGGATTGCAATCCAACATTTTTTTACCGATGAGGGGGGGGGGGGGGCTTCTACCCTATAATATGCAATGCTTTTAGTTGAGTCCAAACTTATGAATGCCATGGCATAATGATTAAGAAAAATGTCAAAAATATTTTTTTTTAATTTTAAATGAGTTTAAAAAAATTTTTTTAAATGATTAAAAAAAAATTTTTTTTAATGATGAATAAAAATATTTTTTTAAAAAATGATTATAAAATGATGAAAAAAAATTTTTTTTTTAAATGATTATAAAATGATTAAAATGATTAAAAAAAAAAAAAAATTTTTTTTAATTTCTACCACCCAAACAGTTTCATTTTGAATGTAGCTTTTATTTGCTTTCAAATATAGAATCCATTAAGTATTGATTTGTTTTACTTTTAATGTTAGTTTTACATGATTGATTTTTATAAAAGTATAGAATTCTGTGTTCGCCTTCCATTTGCATTCTTTTGCCAGAATTCTTTATTTTCCTTATATCTGAGAAAGAATTAAATTTTGAAAACAAGCACCATGATAAAATACAGGCTGCGGCAGAAAGTTGTTTCTTGATTTTATTAACGCAGTAAAATCCCTACGCTATGAACTTCCTACGCTATGAACTAAGCTTGGCAATCAAAAAAACTAATTATAAAGTTAATCGATATATTTCTATAAATTAATGCATTTAAAGATATTTTTGTCGGTATACTAACGAACGTACATTCTTTTTAAAGTCGCAGAAAGAAATACAGAATCGCTTCTACCATTCTTGAAAGAAAAGAGTTGCTTTAATAACTGCGATATAAAGATGGTTCATGCTCTACAAAGAAAAATGTTCATTAAGAAACTGGAACTGAACAAGTATCCAAATTTCGACAAAACATGAACGACACAATGAAACTTTTTTATGTCTGCACATTTAGGTATGCTTATCGGTGTCCGTGTATATACAAGGTGCGGCAGAAATATGTCCCATATTTTCAACTATCACTCGTGTGTTGCTAATGAACCTATGCAAGTGCCGATAGCGTTTTCATTTCGCTAATTACTTACCATGTTTTGATTTTTGAAAATAATGAGGATATTAAATAATTTTAATACAATGATATATATGCAGTATCTATTAACAATTTTTTTTTTTTTAATATTTAGGCATTTAATGTCTATTTGCGTCGATCAATCGTCATTTTTCAAATAAATCGATTTTGTTTACCTAGACTCATTTTATATACCTTTTAATGAAGAAAAATTGTTCATTTCACAGTCATTTATCTTACGCTATGACCAATCTTACACTATGACCAGATCATAAGTTCATAGCGTAGGATTTTTACTGTATAGAAGTATCTATCATATAAGAATTGCTTTCTCTTTTTTAATTCTGTAAGTAAACTTTTTTTATGTCTACACATATAGGTATGCTTATCGGTGTCCAT
Source organism: Sepiola atlantica (assembly GCA_963556195.1). Classification (NCBI taxonomy): domain Eukaryota; kingdom Metazoa; phylum Mollusca; class Cephalopoda; order Sepiida; family Sepiolidae; genus Sepiola; species Sepiola atlantica. The sequence continues at coordinate 24,369,392 of OY744541.1, read as the reverse complement.
GTATATACAGGGTGCGGCAGAAATATGCCCCATATCACCCGTGTGTTGCTAATTACTTAACATGTTTTGTCATAATCAAGCAATATGGTTTCGACTGGTAAACGTCATGCTTTTGCTGTAGAAACATTTTTGAAGAATGGTAAATTTGTAATTGCAACAGGTCAAAATGGTGCTGTTCGGGATAGAAAATCAATACTGTTGCAAATTTCAGAGCCACATGTCCAGCACTTAGAAGAAAGCCACATGTCCAGCACTTAGAAGAAAGCCACATGTCCATCACGTAAAAGAAAGCCACATGTCCATCACGTAAAAGAAAGCCACATGTCCATCACGTAAAAGAAAGCCACATGTCCATCACTTAAAAGAAAGCCACATGTCCAGCACGTAAAAGAAAGCCACATGTCCAGCACGTAAAAGAAAGCCACATGGAAGACCTTGAAGCGCTCAAACTTCAGACAGTGTTCAAGCTGTGATACTTTCTGTTACCTAGTCTCCTACAGCTCTCGCAAACACGCTTCTACCTTGGGATTGTCTGATCAAACAGTCAGACGAATTCTATACACTGATCTGAAGTTCTATCCGTACGAATTAATGATTGCTCAGAAACTGAACGAATGCGACTGAGAAGATGGCATGTCATGTTGTGACACGTATTCTTTAGAATGTTTCTGTGATGATTCTTCGAGTGATGAAACCGTCTCCAACAGCCTATAGTGAAGAGAGGTCACCATTTATAGGACATATATTTTGAACACAAATGAATAAAAACTGTAACGTTTGCTTAAACAAGAGTCAAATTATTTTTTCATAAATCTTATTTCCTCTTCCTTTTGTTAACCTGTCAAATGTGGGAGGTTATTTCTGCCACACCCTACAGTAAACCCTGTAATAAGTTCTGTCAAGTTTTGTAAGTACTAACTATAAATCAAGTTTTTAAAGTACTAACTATAAATCAAGTTTTTAAAGTACTAACTATAAATCCGAATAAAAACGCCTTTTAAACTGTTTCTTTTTACAATTTAAACACGATTTTTAAAAAATAATTTTTAAGATGTCATAAAAAAATCGGAAGTAAAACTGTTTGGTCCTCAATACTCTTTGGGGACATACAAGTAAATAAGATTGTAATAATCTGTCGAACAGTTTGTAGAATCACTCTCTCAACTGAAGCTTGACTTGACTTGATGTATGTGCATACTCCATAGAGCTTCGCCACATTCTTGAAAACGAAATTCTGCCACTTGTCACTGTTTTGGGCAAGTCTTTCAGCTGTCAGGAGCAGCATACCAGTCTTCGACCTTAACTGGTCGGCACATCTCTTTTGTGGTCGTCCTCTTGATCTTTTTGAAATGGAATCTTCTTGATATTATTTCTTTACATAGCTGGAGACTGGTAGCCGGAAAATGTCCGACCAATGTTAATCTCTTTTTTTTGAGTAGCATTGTTGATGGATGTGTTAGTATTAAGCCTCTTTCTGATATCTGCATTTTTTAGTCTATCTCAAAAAGTTTGTCCAATGATAGTTCTTAAGTTATTTATCTACCTCCCATAGCACAAGGTCGGGAAAGTGGAATTTGATAAACAAGCGCCCGAGAAGGTGAGCACTCTGGCCATTAAAAATTGGCTGTGCAACCCCGGCAACATTCTCCGGTAGGGGCGCCTCAGGCAGTAAGCGATAAACTTACTCCTCCCAAAAGCCTGTGAAGGTGGATCTCCTAGAACTGCACAGGACAGACCCATAGACCGGCGTAAATCAAGCCCCGAAGGCCAAGAAAATACCAGTCTATGGGGTGCAGTATTCATCGGAACAGATACTACGCTTTGATCCCGGCCAAAAGGCCGAGATTTCAAAGACATTGAGCTTCCTCTCGTACTCTGCCAATATAGTCCATGTTTCACTTGCATATACAACAAAGGAATTATCAATGCGTTGTAAAGTCTTGAGAGGCGTTGATATGTCCTTCTTGCTTTATATCTTTTAGACGTTCAAATGCAGACGTTGCTATTCCCATTCTCCTGCTAATGTCATATGAGGATCTTGATAATTACTGAGCCAAGAAACACAAACTCTTCCCTTGTCATTTACAAAAAATAATTGATTTAAAAATTACTATTTTTTTGTAAAAAAACAAACACATTTTACTGAGCAATTAAATTAACTGAACTTAGAATCGTGTTCACTGTATTTATTTTTTTACTTGTTGATTTTATTTTAGGTACACCTTTTTTTTTTTTTTCGATTTGAAAAACTTCAAATATTATTATCTTTTTACGACCTTAAGTGAGTTTAGGGTTTTTTGTTTTACATTTTACGCCATAAAGGGTAAATTTTGTTTAAAAACTATGTTTTTATTATTCCGTGTTTTATTTATTAAAATAAAGAATAGGGTGATTATCTTTTTTTTTTCTTTTTTTTTTTAAACACATTTTACTGAGCAATTAAATAAAACAACTAGCAAACATTTTTGCTAGTATATAAAATTGTTGGTTGGATTTAAAAAATTAGACCTAAATAGCCTTTAAGCTGAAAAATCAAACTTTGTTTCCAATTAGCCAATTTTCATTCATAATTGTTGTACCGTGTTATTAGCAATATAATAACGTACTACACTACAGTTTATTTAAAAAATTACTTACTCCAGTCCAGACAATTTATATCCTGAAAGAGTTTTAGTTAATCACTGAAGAAATCAAAATGAGCAAGGGTAATAATTCATAATTTTAAGTGAAAAGTTGTCTCCTTTAGATTTTTTTTTTTTTGTCCAATCAAAAAAAAAAAAGATTAAAAACTAAAATGATTTCATTACATCCCGGGCAGGTTAGTGTGTGTGCATATATATATATATATATATATATATATATATATATATGGTTTTAAGTTGGTGTCTATACCCTGTGCTGATGAAGAGATCCGATATTAATAAAAAATATATTGTCTCAGAAACGATAGTACATATACTGTTATGTTGAATTCTTGGAGTGCAAATAAATGATCATGTAATAAGATCTGTTATATATATATATATATATATATTTTTTTTTTTGATTTTATTCCATTAAAAATATATATTTTGCTCTGAATTTTCATTGAGCACTCTCATAAACCCGGTTTCAACTTCCTTCAGATTCATACCCCCTGGATATTTGTAACAAGTTAATTATATATATATATATATATATATATATATATATCATGGACTCTCCCGTCGATTTCGACGTATGAGGTCTTAACAACTCAAAATTTGTTTAGTCTACGATGGATGTAGCATGCTTACATTTACTCAATCGTAAATGGCATTTGAGTCCTGCGAGAAATTTGCAAACCAGCCCACAATGGATGCAAGAAGGAAGATCTTGAGAAAAATCGGCTGGGATACTTGTAGATGTTTTTGTTCTTTCGCGTCTTTCGCGCTGTTGATCAATGGCAGTTACAGAGAACCGCCTGATGCCCCTCTGGCAGTCAGATCGCCATTCCTTCCGTCGAGAAGCAAGCTGTTCAAAATCACGATAAGCAATATTGATAGATGTCAAATTCATCTTCAACTTGTCCTTAAAGCGAAGCAGCGGTCGACCCACATTTCGCCTTCCACTGTTGAGCTCGCCGTACATCAGTTGCTTTGGTATTCTATCATCTTCCATACGTAAGACATGTCCTGCCCAACGCAGTTGTGATTGCATCAAAAAGCTTTCAATTCCGGCATTACCGCAGCATGTAAATAGGTCCGCATTAGAAATCCGATTTCTTAGGGTGACACAAAGGATATATATATATATATATATATATATATATATAAGCTTTTATATGTTCCAAAAAGGCTAGGTACACTGATACTGAAAGCGTGTATTCTATGTCCATTTGCATCGATGGCTGAAATCATAACTCAATTAATGTAAAATTTAAAACTAATGTGAACAAGCATCTCGCCGCGCACCTCCCAATTTAGGATGACCCCCTAAACTTTTGTCTACAATGGCGATGTCTTGTTTGGGGTGAACTAGGTTAAAAAAAAAAAAGAAAAAAAAAAAAAGAATTTTTTAATTCTGAATATTTTATAAGCTACATGTTTTTTTATATATCATATGATCTTGACCTTTGAAAATCCAAAGTCTCTTTTTTTTTATCCAGTGGTACCTGACTGATAAGTATATTTTAAAGGTCAATGGCTTGTCAGTACTTGATATCATACGAGCTGTACCTACCCGGTAGTGTTTTTACTTGCAATTGTTTTTGTTTTTTTTGGGGTTTTTTTTTTAACAAAGGGAAGTAACTCTTCATTGACGAATACAGAGTTACGCCCCTTTTTTATGGCATCCATATGAAAATAATTCCAATCTATTTTCTGGAAGGAATTAAATCGAATTACATTTCATTGTTCGTAACAAAAAGAACTGACACACCAGAATCAAATATTGATTTTGTAGGAAGGAAACTATTCATGATAAAAAATTTTTAAAAAAAGAGAGACTGACTTTTATTTATATATTAGAAGATATGTCTGTGACCAAGTCTGGCATATGGTCATCCCATCAGATGTTCGTAAGGCATTATATTACACTTGTAACATCTGTATGCAAGTGCACCTGTGACTAAGTTTGCCATGTAGCAATCGACCGAGTGACCTGGTGGCATTTTATTACAACAAGTACTGATTAAATCTTCATGTGACACTGGTTAGAGTGTTTGCTAATGGGCCAGGAGACAGGGGTTCAATCCTATGTCCAGTCATACAAAAGACTCAAGAAATCGTACTTGATGCTCCCTCGCTAAACACTTGGCATTATATGGTGAGGATCAAGAGTAAATGGAGTAATCCTGGGAAAGGAGTGGCGCCCTTCCCTACACCAAGGTGTGCTAATAAAAAGGGATCCTTCGGGTCGCCCTCGAATCCGGATTTTAGAGTTTGTGTTTTACTTATTTTAAGCCTATCATCATTGCAACAAAAATGGTAGTTTGTGTATTTATGACAGAAGGGAAAGTTTCTCAGTTATTTAAAATAATTTGCTTTTCTTATTTTTGTTTTTGATTTTCAGTATTTTTACATGTATTGACGCTCGTGGAACGCTCTTTAGCCTGGCTGAGTAATCACCTAGAGATGGTGTCTTGATAAAAGCACTGGTCCCCATCACCTCACTTGATTGGCGTCAGGAAGGGAATCTTGCCCCAAGTAAAGTAATGAATGACTTATGTCACATTTCAAGTTATGTAGTTTAAATAATTAGCTGGCCAGAGATAGGTTAGTTTGGAAGTCAATTTCTAAAAGCTGTCCAACACATGCCAGCATGTAAAATGAACATTAAACTGATGATGATGATGATGATGATGATGATGATGATGATAAGTGAGGTGCAAATTATAGGTTCCTGAATAATTTATTTTCAGATGAGGTTTTTTTTTTTTTTTTACAAACGAGTCACTGCTTATGAAGGCCCAAAGGCCACTCGAGGATAAGGGTTAATGAGTTTGACAGGAAGACGGTGAAACACAGAGGGGATTAGTAACGATGGTTGCAACTGGTCAGAATTTGATTATTTAAGAGGACGGCTCAACAAGAATTTGTTTAGATTCGACTTGAAAATAGCAATGTTATAGTCAGCCAGGAAGCAGCCCCATGGTACTGTGTTCCATAGACGGGCAGTTCTAGGAAAGAAACTTTGTTCATGGAGGTTTCGTTTAGTTCTAGGTACACGGAGGGAGAAATAGAATTTATTGACAGTGATTGTAGCTCGACAAATTAGGTTATGGTCGTGAGTTACCCCACCCTTATAGACCGGTATTGTCTGGGCCTTTGTGTCTGAATTTACGCTGGTCTATTGGGGGTGGTTGCCGGTCCTCTGCCGTTCTAGGAGGTGCACCCTCCTGGGCTTTGCCTCCCCTCTTTGGAGAGGAGTGAGTTTGTTGCTTACTGTCTGAGGCTGCCCAGGCAATTTTTAAATGGCCAGTGTGCTCACCTCTCGAGCACTGGCTTGTCTAATCCCACTTTCCGACCTTGTGTCACATCTTACCTTGTGGGAGGTAGATAAATAAATTGACTGTAAAAAAAAAAAATTTTTTTAAATAATACCAACAAGAAAAATTAAATAACTTCCAGCTTCTTTTTATTATTTATTTATTATTTATTTATTTATTATTTATTATTTATTTATATATTTATTTATTATTTATTTATATATTTATTATTATTTATTATTTATTTATAGACATGTACGTTGTGCACTGTAACCTCATGTTTCTCACATTGAGAAATAAAGACATTATATGCCGATATGCTATCAGCACAAGCTTATTAGGCTAAGTGTACTCTAAATATTTTTAAGACATTCTTCAGCAGCCGAAAGTGCTCTATTATTTTATGAAGAGCTATGCAGTTGTCAGCTGCAGTCTGATTTTGACAAAGTTAGTTTTTGCAGTGAGGTGTCGCCATCCTTCCACATTCAGCGCCTGGTATTCCCGAATCGTTACCCATCTGGTACTGACCAGGCTCAACGTCGCTTAACTTCGGTGATCAATGAGAACTGGTGTCTCAACGTGATTCTCCAGCTCCGAGCGGAGAAATAACTTTACAGAACTTACAAAATTACTATTTTATAAATAAATACCCGTCCCAGAACAAGTAAAAAAAAAAAAAAAAAAATCCCCCCGAACAGAAGTTTTGCATCACCATGTCTCCTTACAAAGATTAAAATAAAGATATCATGATAGTAAACCTTATGTCTAGAATCCTTATTCTAATTTTGATCAAAATTCATTACATGATTTTGATTCTAGAAAATGTCTCAAATTTAAGGCTTACGCTTAAGGGGTCTTAAGAAAAAATTGAAATTCACAGAATCCTGCTTAATTTGTGTCGAATGATTCATGGATCAAATTTGATGCAAATCTGAAATATTTTGATTTTCAAATTGGAGGCTGTGCCCATATTATGACCCCTAAAATCACTTTAAAATGCACCAAAGAAACTGAAATTTGGGGAATATTAATTGATGTTTAATGTCTTTTGTTAAAATTTCACAAAAATTGGAAATATCTGGATTTTTACAAAGGGCTTTCACACCCTTTTTACCCCTGTTGCATGAAACTAAATTAAATAAAATATACCCCACATTATTACTCCTTACGCCTAGCAGCTGTATTCTCAAATTCATGCTGATCAGTTAATTAGTTTAGGAGTGAATCCTGTACATAGGAATATATAAACATATACCACATACCTAACTTTATATAAATAGAGATTGTATGTCACCAAATAAGTTTTAGGGTTGATGTGCCGTAAAACAAAATGATCTTAATCACCTACTGTCCTTTTTATTTGATTTATTTTTTATGGATGGTAGGAGGGGGGTTTAGTTAGCTGTTATGTGGTCTGTTACAAATGTCTACAACTGAACAAATGTACAGGCGGCCATGACAGATTTGTGTGTATATTATTTTTAAATTTTATTTTTTTTCCATTTCTTTTCTTTTTATGATCATGACATTTTATTTTAAGTTTCTTTTCTTTTTTTTTCTTTTGTAGGTAAGTAAGAATCTCAATAAAAAAATATATCCAGAGTTTGTAAGTAGGTGATTTATTTTTAATTAACTTTTTATTTAAATCACTATATTAATAAAATTGTCTGACCTTGTGTGTGTGTTTTCATGTGTGTATTTCTCGTGTCAACGTAACTCTTGATAATTACACATTTAATTAATTTTTTAATTTACTAGGAATCGATTATTTATCGCAATCAAAAATGCAATTGTCTAAAATAAAACGTAATTTGAAAAATCCTATTTAAAAAAAAATTAAATTTGAAATGTTTTCACTTGATCTGGAAGAGCCCCTTCTCACAATTTTTTTTTTTTTTTTTCAAACAAATCTCTGCATTATAGATTAAACGCCAGATTACTTTGATTATAAAAAGTAAAAAGTTCAAAAAAATATATACATATATTTTTTTGAACAAGTTACATGTAAATGAATGCCACCAAAATTGTGCAATGCGTTTTGCATTTCCTAGAAGTGGATGGAGTAAGTTTAGGGAACTTTTGCCATTTCTAACTAACCAGCAGAGCATCATTGCTGTCGACCAAAGGAAGAATCTATCAGGCATGTGTACACAGTGTGATGATGTACGGAAAATGAGGGTTCTAGATATGTGTTGCATGGAGAGAAATAATGAGAATGATGATTACAATGGGTGTGTAATGTGAGTCTTAAAGAGAGGCTTAGATCTGATGACCCCAGAATAAAATAAAATCTGAACAGAATAGGGAGATATGTCAGGGATGTGAGACCTCCGCTTTTTTTGTAAATCAGCGAAATTCCGCTTTTTCTTTGAATTCAGAATAGAAGATTTATAAAAAAAAAATTTAAGCAACGGCTGATTTCTGCCTTTCTTTTTTTTCATTTGGCTCGATGGATTAGAAGGGGGACATACCCCCCCCCCTCACATGTTGGGAAATCCATCTCGATTTCAGCTTATTTTTGCCATTGGCCACTCACATACCTGCATGTGTGCAAAACAGGAGACTTTGTTGGTTTAGTCACATTGAAAAAAAATGGATGAGTGTGCTTGGGTTAATAGATGCAGAACAGATAAGGTTGCCAAGGCGAAGGAAAACATGGGAGGAAGTGATGGATTTGAGAGACAGATAAATACAGACCTGACCATAAAATCAATTTTTAAAAGCTGTCCAACACATGCCATCATATAAAACAGATGCTAAACCGAATTGATGATGATGATGATGATGATGACAGAAAAAAAATCTATGATTGAACAAATTGAAAAAAAAATATTGATTATTCTTTGTACCATTGATTAGTTTTAATCAATAACCAAGCAGGATTCGAAATTGTCTACAGTTTGCCAAGCCTAGCCTGGCATAAGACCAGTGCAAATAAAATATTCCCAAACTGATAGTTTTAAAAAATTCTTTTATTTTTTTTATTTTTTTTTTTAGTTTTTTTTTTTACAAAAAAAAACTAAAAACAAAAAAAAAACACAATTATTCGGAAAAGTTGCATTTTGTTCTAAATTTAGATCTACATGATTTTATTGCAGCAGTTTTGAAATATGCAGTATGCATTTTTTTTATCACACTAGAAATTTTCAAAAACTAAATCTACCATTTCCTCTTTCTTCATCTATCTCTTTTAATTACTTACATCATACCATTCCTCTCACCACTTCTAATTCCTTATGGGTAGATTTTTTTGTTAGCCAGCCTTGTAACCGCTTCCTTTTCTATTGTGTTCTTGAAGGGCTTACTGGTTTGCTAGCCTGTTTAAAGTCCAGGTGATCGAACGCTGGTGATAGGGTTTCTTTCAGATTTTGGTTGCCTTGAAGGGATTTTACCTTCCTCTCCCTTTTTATTATTAAGATTAGCTCCTTCCATCATGGCCATTGCGGGGGAGCTGATCTTTCTTTTCGTTACTGTCATTTTCTTTAGCTGTAATAACAACAGTTGTATTTAATTTGGGTTTATGTTCTTTTTTTTTCTTTTTTTTTTTACTCTGCAAAAGATTACACATTATTAATAATGGGGGGGTAGAAGTGCTCCAAAAACACGTCCACTCATGTCGCAGAGCAAAAGCCAAAGAGAAAGATCGGACTATCTTATTTTCCCATGCTGATTTTCCATTTGTGACGTCATTTCCTTAACATGCCAACTTTAATTGATAACCTTAACTTCTAGTTGAAATTTCCTATTTTTGATTAATCTACTTTCTAATGGAAATTTCCTATTTTTAATTAATCTACTTTCTAATGGAAATTTCCTATTTTTAATTAATCTACTTTCTAATGGAAATTTCCTATTTTTAATTAATCTACTTTCTAATGGAAATTTCCTATTTTTAATTAATCTACTTTCTAATGGAAATTTCCTATTTTTAATTAATCTACTTTCTAATGGAAATTTCCTATTTTTAATTAATCTACTTTCTAATGGAAATTTCCTATTTTTAATTAATCTACTTTCTAATGGAAATTTCCTATTTTTAATTAATCTACTTTCTAATGGAAATTTCCTATTTTTAATTAATCTACTTTCTAATGGAAATTTCCTATTTTTAATTAATCTACTTTCTAATGGAAATTTCCTATTTTTAATTAATCTACTTTCTAATGGAAATTTCCTATTTTTAATTAATCTACTTTCTAATGGAAATTTCCTATTTTTAATTAATCTACTTTCTAATGGAAATTTCCTATTTTTAATTAATCTACTTTCTAATGGAAATTTCCTATTTTTAATTAATCTACTTTCTAATGGAAATTTCCTATTTTTAATTAATCTACTTTCTAATGGAAATTTCCTATTTTTAATTAATCTACTTTCTAATGGAAATTTCCTATTTTTAATTAATCTACTTTCTAATGGAAATTTCCTATTTTTAATTAATCTACTTTCTAATGGAAATTTCCTATTTTTAATTAATCTACTTTCTAATGGAAATTTCCTATTTTTAATTAATCTACTTTCTAATGGAAATTTCCTATTTTTAATTAATCTACTTTCTAATGGAAATTTCCTATTTTTAATTAATCTACTTTCTAATGGAAATTTCCTATTTTTAATTAATCTACTTTCTAATGGAAATTTCCCAATGTAGTCATCTAAAAACATCCCGCGTTGAATATCGCTACAAATTTAAAAGGAAATTAAAATGTTTTCCCTTCCTTTTCTATTTCACTGCGACATGTCGATTTCGAAACCAAAGAGAAAGAAGAATAGAAAAATGAAGATGGAAACTTATTTTTTATTTTTGTTTACTTTTCTCTCAAAGTTTGACATACATTACAAAATATTGACTTTTTTTCATCACAAACTACACATTTTAAATTTGGCTCTGATAAAATTTCTTTGAATTCCGGTCATGATTTTGTGATACTCGCATTGGGTTTGAACTAAACAAGCTGTACCTACTCGGCGTTACCCGGGATGCACTGAAGTCATTTTAGTTTTTAATTTTTATTTCTTTGCATATTTTTTAAACTTATACAGAAAAAGAAATAAAATTTTAGTTGTAAGGTAGACAACTCCTATTATATTCTTTAAAATATTAGTTATGCCCCTTGCTGATTTTTATTTTAGGTGATTATTTAAAAATGTTTCATATTATAAGTCGTCACAACCAGACTAAGTAATTTTAAATATGAATTGTAGCGAAGTATGTTATATTGCCAATAACATGGTATAACAATAACAAATGAAAATTGGCTAATCAGAAGCAAATTTGATTTGTCAGCTTAAATGCTATTTGGGAATGACTTCAAAAATCTGGCAAGAAAACTTTATATGTTAGATAAAAACTTTTGTGTCAATTCGAGTAATTAAGGCTGATTAAAATTAGTTTCCATGGTTGATGATAAAAAACGAACTTAGTCTTGGGTCCTACACTTCAGCATGACAATTTATTAAGGAACCTTCGTTGAGGAACTCACTCATATCATCGCCCGTCTAAACCTGCAGTAGGTTGCATGGTTTAGTGGTGCATGCGAATGGCAGACGTTGCAAGTGATAGATGCTCGATCAAAGGAAAACCATAAAGGAATTTGAAAATATCTCTGATTTTGTATTTTGGACCACCCAGAATCTTATTTGTCTTTGAAAATGAAATAAGTGCCTCATAAAAACAGGGAATCATGCTGAGACCAAAAAGTAATGTTCGTAGATTGTCTCCATGATAAGCCCCTTTGAGTGGACTGTCTGGCAGTTATCTCTAGGGGATATCTCCAGCGGTCAGCCTTTGGGTGGTCGAATGGTGACCAGTGAGGAAGACTGGAATCCAAGATTTCAGGTCAGGAGGAAAGGATTCCAGGAGATGGGAAGGGGAAGGGGTGACCTGGCCGTCTGGGCATGACAGGCAGTTGGTTTTTCAGAGAGCTGGTAATTAGTTGGAGCTGGGTACCTCTCCAGGCAAGATGGGCTGATTCAGGCTCTTAGCTAAAGGATTGTGCTGATTGAACTTGTCTTCTTTTGGTCGGGCAAAAATCTCATTTTGCAAGTCTGCCATTCAACCTGGGGAACACAAGTTTGTGAACCTGTTATTTGTTCGTAAACTGGACTTGTGGCCTTACTTGGAATGAGAATTCTTTGTTGCAGAACTGAGTTGAACAACAATTTTTGACCGGCACAACGTGTGGGACGATCGTGGCCAGTGCAGTGAATGCACTCATGCATGTTCACACCTGTAGGCCGCGAGCACTCATTACATTAAACCTATCTGCATAACTGCACATATTCTGTCTCTATTCATTTAATGTCATTTTTCTCTTATCCAGGGGTGAGACGTTCTTTCGTAGTTCAAAAGCTAACTCCCCAGTCCTCATGGTTTAGTGGGTCAACTGTCTCCAAATTCCACTCCGTATGGCCTTGTCTAATCTCTGGTTTCCAAGTTTCCTGCGATTCAAGATATCGATGCTAGTTTAGCCAGGAGGATAAACGCTCCAAACGACCGTATCAGCTTAACCGATTCATCCTTAGGATAACCTCAATGCTGGGCAAATATAGTGCTTCCAGCAAATATAGTGCTTCCAGCAAATATGATGCTTCCAGCAAATATAGTGCTTCCAGCAAATATAGTGCTTCCAGCAAATATGATGCTTCCAGCAAATATAGTGCTTCCAGCAAATATAGTGCTTCCAGCAAATATAGTGCTTTCAGCAAATATAGTGCTTTCAGCAAATATAGTGCTTCCAGCAAATATAGTGCTTCCAGCAAATATGATGCTTCCAGCAAATATAGTGCTTCCAGCAAATCCGCCATCCTAATGTGTTGGGTTTTGTCAGATTTGCCATTACATATCCACCTAATCATGGATCTATTATTGTGCTGCAATCGTGCGAGAGAGGACTGCGTGAGGGCCCATCATTCACTGCCATAACATGATGTATCTGACATAACTGGTATGCAACTTATCGAGAGGGACAGGTCACTAAATTTTGTTCATACTGCCTTCACCCTTGTGGTCGTACCGAGTTCACATCACCACCTGCGCTCAGCATATATCCGTGGTAGCAGAAAGAGTCTACTACCTCGAGATATGTTATATTTTCATTTGGTGCTCCACAAAATTGATCTTCGACCAGACTAAGTTCCACGAATAATTATTGTTAGTAATCTTGATTTGCCAAATAATAGTATAGTGAAGTTGATCCTCACTAGGTGTTTCACAACTCGAGCATTTTGCGGTTGGACTTTCCATCTCTGACCGTCTTGGTGGCTTCGTTTTGGATTCCGCACACATTGGAACCATGTCTAGGTCGTCATTCTTGCTATTTGCCATGTGTCTTATAAGTTTCTAGAAATTTCTACTGTTCATTCGTCCTCCGCAGGTGCCTTAATGTGTGGGTGTGTTGGCATTCTCCATGTTAGTCCACCTGTTTGCTAATTTGGAATGCCCCCAACTGACGCAACTTCGAAGGGATTTTCAAATAGTTATCACATGATCTGCTAAGTCAATCCCAGCTTAGTATCTGTCAGTCAACACCACCACCTTTTACTAACTTACAGTGCTAGAATTAGACTCAGAATAATTCTGGCACAATTCAATACACCTGGCAAGATACACCGTTGAGAATATTTACTCATGTCCGTAGGAAAAGCAAAATGTTAATTTTTCAGTACTCTTATATGAAATGCGCCGTGTTTCCGTGGCGTCGCATCGTTAACGTTCGGGCAGGTCTCGGAAGCGCCCGAGAGTTGAGAGGCAAAAACTGTCAAACACTAAATTGAAGACTGGCAGACAATAATAATCAACCATAGCTAAACAACTGTTATTAATTCGATGTTTATTTTTTTTTTGTCAAAGGAAACATTGTTAATGAAATGTTGTTAAATATATAAGATGATTTTGTTTGATATTTTAAGCAAACGTTTTTTTTTTGGTTTTTTGGGGGGGTTTTTACATCTTTTTTTTTTTACATTTTTTGTTACTGTTTTTTTTTACATCTTTTTTTTTTACATTTTTTGTTACTGTTTTTTTTTACATCTTTTTTTTTTTACATTTTTTGTTACTGTTTTTTTTTACATCTTTTTTTTTTACATCTTTTTTTTTTACATTTTTTGTTACTGTTTTTTTTTACATCTTTTTTTTTTACATCTTTTTTTTTTACATTTTTTGTTACTGTTTTTTTTCTTGTTAACATAAACACAGAAACAACTGTTTCTGAGCAAATTTTTTTTTTTTCTTAACGAACGAACAGTTTTAAAACAAATGGTTTATTTTTTCCAATCATTTTTCTATGTTTCCCCCCCCCCTCTCCTTTCATGACAGTTTTTGGATTAGGATTAAGGGTTGCAGTTTGTCCAAAAGTTATGTGTACTGGTTCTGTTGCTGGCATTAATTAGTCCTTTGGGAGATTCGACAAGCTGACAGCGATGATAGAAATTCATTTTTGTTATTTAACATAATTAATTTCTTCCAAAACTTATCAGCTGCTTGCTGTAGCCTGATTGTCTAATGCCTGCTGCAACCTGATTGGTTAATAGTTTTGTCAACTTTCAGGCGCTTCCGAGACCCTGCCCGAACGTTGACGACGCAAAGTCACGGAAACATGGTGCGTCCCCTATAAGAGTACCAATTTTCCTTCTATGTCTGAAGAAATCCGAACTTGACAGCATTAAAAGGCAATCAGTCTAACATTATGTTAGGAATAACTAAAGAAAAAACGGAATTATGTCCCTTGGATCATTAACGAGTTATCGCCCCTTATCGAGTGGCTTACCAAGTGGAAAGTAAACATTGACACGGAATCAGACTGGCAGATATTCCATCTCGCGTTACAGCGGCTAAATAACTCATTTCATTCTAATTACACTTTTAATAAATCTGTTAAACCTTTCTGTTGAAAAGTCATCCATTTTGTTTTACGAGTTATTAATTATTATAACCTAAATTACATGGTTTATAACACATTACCCCATTTGTTCTTTTGGGGGAGGGGATCTTTGTGATGCTGCCCTCTCGGTCAGCAAACCAGTTACTGTCTTATTCATGCTCGGATACTTCTCTGTCGTCCCAGGCTGATAACGCTGACATCGATTGATGTGGCGTCTCCCAACTTTTTGGCCATACTTGGGGATGCCAAGTTGATAAAATCCACCGTTTGGAGGAGGCTCTGAAATGTGGGGTTGAGACGACCTTGTCAGCTGTCACGTGTTTTGTCTCGTCAAGAAGCACGGGCCGGCGCTGCTCTAACGGCTCATCAACTGCGAGAAGACAGATATATGAAAAAACACAAAAAACAAAATGGTGAAATCAAATAGACAGTCTGAATAATTCAAAAACACAACAAAGCTCTTGTTTTGTGTTTAAGATAATATGTATAATTCTTCAAACTGGTATATACAGAAACTCAAGTTTTTTCTTGGTTAGAGGGGTCGTGTCTTTACTTTTGAATAATCACTTTCGGGTTTCTTTGACTTGCAACTCGCAATTCAGTGGATGATTAGACACGAAAATGACTTTTCGCTTTGTTTTTTTTTGTTTTTTTTATGCAAATCAGCTAGATAGAGTGGGTGGGGGTGCGCAAATCCTAATCTCAACTCCAGCTCAACTCTAAAAACTCAAAACCCCTAATAAATTAGTTCTGTGCACTGCTCTCTATACTCAGGCAATATCACTCGGCATCGCCCGTACAGAATCTTCTTGCCTCTGCCAGCACGCAATCTCATTGGTTGCTGGCTACCTCGGGCCAACCTTCAGGGTGGAACTAGACATGTCAATCATTCGCCCTCATTTTCGTGTGGCCAAAAATCTTGTGCACACTCAATTTTCTCTCTGCTGAGATCTTGTCACTTATGACAGTGTTAAACCCTTTTGATTTTTCCTCAGGTGACACCGGCGCGTTTCAGCTAACAGTGTTTTACAAAGCTTATTACCCAAACTCAATTTTCATAACTCGTAAACGTTAATTTAAATTTTCTTGGTACAGTTTCCCAAATGTATACTAGCATCCTGATTGCCCTAAATTTTTAGTAGGTTCCAAGCACTTGGTCATATCTTATAATTTTACTAAAATTCATCAAAGACTTTCAGGATTCGAATTGACAAAAATACATGATGCTATAAAATACAAAAAAACTCCACCTTGAACCATACGGTCATACTTACCTTAAACAAACTCCACAAACAAAAAACTCAGTGTGTAATTTTCCACAAGGAATTAGAGAAAGTCAAAGACAAATATCCAAGACATATGCACATATTCACAGATGGATCCAAACATGAAGAAGCAACAGGGTGTGCTGCAATATACAATAACAACATAAGTACGAAGCGTCTCCCAAATGACACTTACATTTTTAATGCAGTGGATATGGCGCTCAATTTCATTTTAAAATCCCAAAATAGAAAATTCATTATCTTTTCAGATCAAAGCAAGAAATTTGACAATCCATAAATAATCAAATTACTATGCAAAATGGGAAATTTGTCAAGAGATTATGTAATATTACTGCGTTGGATTCCAAGTCGTACAGCAATCGGTGGAAATGACCAAGTTGATAAAGCAGCCAAGTCTACCTTAGGCATGACTCTGGAAACCAATTTTAAGATTCCTTATACAGACTTAAACATGAAAATAAGAAAATATATCTAACAACAAAGACAACAACGTTGGAGTAGCAATACACATAAGACACTCCTCGCGATCAAAACTACAATAGGAGAATGGAAAGAAAGCTTGCGAAAAAGCCGAAAGGAGGAAGTAGTGTTATCCAGATTTCGCATTGGTCACACAATGACTACATATTCCTACTTGCTTGAAGACAAACAGCAACCAATGTGCCATGCATGCCAGACTATATACACAAACACATTCTTAATCAATGCATTGATCTGGCTCCTGTAAGAGAAACGTTCTACAAAGCAGATACAATGAAAGAACTGTTAAAAAAAAAAATAAATAAAGTAGAGACTATAATGTACTTCTTAAAAGCACGCGATTATATAAAAAAATATAAAGATCTAAAGATATAAAAAATTCAACTTGAGCTGAAAAATGTTGATATGCCGTAAAACAAAACAAACAAAATGACGGTCAACTCCGCTCCATCCTGGGTTCTGAATTTGTCCTTTTGTGCACGCATCGATGGTCCTTTAATCGGTGAGCATTGTTTATTTCCTTTGCTATGATTTTATTTTTATAAAGAAGCCAACGATGATGACAACAGATTATGGTTTCTGTCTTTGCCATTTGCAATCATCTCTTATTTAATTTGGTTGAGCTCTTTCGCCAAAATATGTGGGTGGTGCTAAAAACATAACACTATTTAGTTGCATATATATATATATATATATATATATATATATATATATACACACACACACACAAAAAAAAAAGAAGACGCATGTACTATTTAAAATGTTAGTTTAAAAAAAAATTTCTTTCTTCTTGAGCTCGGGTTAAATTGTTTAAATCAGGAAAACATGACTTTGCAATGCCAGCTAAATATAAAAATATGAACAGAAAATTAAAGTTAGTCGCTTTTTACTCACTATATACCACTTTCTCTTCCCTCTCTCTCTCTCTATCTCTCCCTCTCTCTCTTTTCTCTCGCTCTATTCCTCTTCCCTCTTCCTCTTCTCTCTCTCTCTCTTCCCTCCCTCTCTCTCTTCCCTCCCTCTCTTTCTTCCCTCCCTCTCTCTCTCCCCTCCCTTTCTCTCTTCTCTCCCTTTCTCTCTTCTCTCCCTTTCTCTCTTCTCTCCCTTTCTCTCTTCTCTCCCTTTCTCTCTTCCCTCCCTTTCTCTCTTCCCTCCCTTTCTCTCTTCCCTCCCTTTCTCTCTTCCCTCCCTTTCTCTCTTCCCTCCCTTTCTCTCTTCCCTCCCTTTCTCTCTTCCCTCCCTTTCTCTCTCTTCCCTCCCTTTCTCTCTCTTCCCTCCCTTTCTCTCTCTTCCCTCCCTTTCTCTCTCTTCCCTCCCTTTCTCTCTCTTCCCTCCCGTTCTCTCTCTTCCCTCCCGTTCTCTCTCTTCCCTCCCGTTCTCTCTCTTCCCTCCCTCTCTCTCTTCCCTCCCTCTCTCTCTTCCCTCCCTTTCTCTCTCTTCCCTCCCTTTCTCTCTCTTCCCTCCCCCCTCTCTCTCTTCCCTCCCCCCTCTCTCTCTTCCCTCCCCCTCTCTCTCTTCCCTCCCCCTCTCTCTCTTCCCTCCCCCCTCTCTCTCTTCCCTCCCCCCTCTCTCTCTTCCCTCCCCCCTCTCTCTCTTCCCTCCCCCCTCTCTCTCTTCCCTCCCCCCTCTCTCTCTTCCCTCCCCCCTCTCTCTCTTCCCTCCCCCCTCTCTCTCTTCCCTCCCCCCTCTCTCTCTTCCCTCCCCCCTCTCTCTCTTCCCTCCCCCCTCTCTCTCTTCCCTCCCCCCTCTCTCTCTTCCCTCCCCCTCTCTCTTCCCTCCCCCTCTCTCTTCCTTCCCCCTCTCTCTTCCCTCCCCCCTCTCTCTTCCCTCCCCCTCTCTCTCTTCCCTCCCCCCTCTCTCTCTTCCCTCCCCCTCTCTCTCTTCCCTCCATCCTCTCTCTCTTCCCTCCATCCTCTCTCTCTTCCCTCATCCTCTCTCTCTTCGCTCCCCATCTCTCTCTTCGCTCCGAATTAAATAGTATTACTGCTTGTTTTGATATTCCCTTCTATTTAAAATAGACTATTCCAATGTTTTTATGCCTTTCTTTATTACATTCAACAGTTAATAAAGAGAGAGAGAGAGAGAGACGAGAGTGATAGACACCGTATAGAATAAAAACAGGAGTCAGACAACATACAGGTGTATCTCATAGAATCTATACAGAATTTCGACTGAACGCTTTATTTAATCCACGGGGTAGATTGTTCTCATTCCATCGGCCATGACCGGGTAGAAGTCTGAAGTGATTTTTATTTTATTCTTACTTAGTATCATCTGTAGTGAAGATTGAACCTTCAACCTCCACAAGACGGTCATTTAGAACTGAGTGTTACTTAACACCTTTATCCATTGTGCCATGTTTCCACGTTGTGAGAATAAGATGCAAGATGAGAATAATAATACAAATTATCAATCCTCATCTAAAAATTTCCAAAAAGAAAACATTAGACTGAATTAGTTCAGGCCCTACATAGAACGCGGGGAAATAGTTTGTGACCAGTTATTATATGAAACAGGAGTCAGGTGCAATTCAATTTTTTGTGTTACCCGTAAGCATTGGGTACACAAGACGTGCAATGAAATTACTGGTAGGTTGAGAGAGGATCACCAGTTTATATGCAAGAAGTGTAAGATAATTAAGATGGATGACAACTCTGATGTGGAGAAAGTATATTTGGATGGCGAAGCTATTGAGGGTTGTTGAAAAGTTTTGTTACCTTGGTGATACCATTGGAGCACAGGGTGGAGCAGGCGCTAGTGTGATTGCAAAAATTAGGAGTGGATAGAGTAAGTTCAGGGAACTTCTGCCATTACTAACCAGCAGAGCGTTACCACCAATATGAATTGTACATGCTATCTTTTATATAAAGTAAACTCAAAATTTCTCCTATTTTATTGACATTTCAGAATCACAAATCTTTGTTAAATAGGTTGTTTGTTGGTCAAAGTGGAGAGTAAAAAGTTGCTGTCATTGGTCACACAATCATCGAGGCAGTTCAGCAAGAATCCATCATTACATCTTTGGACGTTGGTCTTGCAGCACAAATAGGTTTAGACCTCCATATCGCGTGGTTAACATGTGATTTTGTTGGGAACTCGTGCCATCTTGTAGTCGTGAAATAATACTGGAGTTTCTTCTCACTAGGCCCTTCGGACATTCCACCAAGCTGACAGGGTTTGGGAACATCAACTACCAAATAGGAGGGAAAATGTCTTTGCTTTTTGCTTTGCGCATCCCTTCCATTGTTACCTTTTAAAAGCTTGTACATTCTTCTGTCATATAGGAAGAAATGTATTCTGTACGTTTAATCTGCATGTTTAACATGTCTCATTGCTGTCTTAATAGATTTTTGTTGTAGACAAACTATTAATAAATGAAATGTGTCTGTCCACAAAATAGCCTTTTCAACTGTCTTTTACTTTTTACATGTGTACATAGCCAATGCAATTTTTTAATAATTTGTGCATTATTTTGTGTATGGGAAACATGTATCTCTGTTTGTAATCTTATGCCTTACTTGTGTCTTTGTCCCCCCCCTCCCCCTCATGGATTCTTAATCGTCTTTTACTTTCCAACACAAATTTCGAATTTATTGCTCAAATGCTAACGATACATGTCTGTATTGCTATACACGGCGAATATTAGCAACCTCATGTGTGTTGGGAATAAAATTACTTTTTCTACCCATGCATTGCTAAACTTGATGCTATAGAACATCAAATATATTACTTATTCATTGCCATAACCTTATGATGAGTGTGTTTTGTTTTGGGTGTGTCTATGTCAAAATAAACAATTGTCGGTGTGTCTAAGTCAAAATAAACAATTGTCGGTGTGTCTAAGTCAAAATAAACAATTCTTAATAGTGGGTGGGTCTAAGTCAAAATAAACAATTGTGGGTGGGTCTAAGTCAAAATAAACAATTCTTAATCGTGGGTGTGTCTAAATCAAAATAAACAATTGTCGGTGTGTCTAAGTCAAAATAAACAATTCTTAATAGTGGGTGGGTCTAAGTCAAAATAAACAATTGTGGGTGGGTCTAAGTCAAAATAAACAATTCTTAATCGTGGGTGTGTCTAAATCAAAATAAACAATTGTCGGTGTGTCTAAGTCAAAATAAACAATTCTTAATAGTGGGTGGGTCTAAGTCAAAATAAACAATTGTGGGTGGGTCTAAGTCAAAATAAACAATTCTTAATAGTGGGTG
Source organism: Sepiola atlantica (assembly GCA_963556195.1). Taxonomy (NCBI): domain Eukaryota; kingdom Metazoa; phylum Mollusca; class Cephalopoda; order Sepiida; family Sepiolidae; genus Sepiola; species Sepiola atlantica. The sequence goes on along the minus strand of OY744541.1, from coordinate 24,348,589 downwards.
GATCTACGTCAAAATAAACAATTGTCGGTGTGTCTAAGTCAAATAAACAATTCTTAATAGTGGGTGGGTCTAAATCAAAATAAACAATTGTCGGTGTGTCTAAGTCAAAATAAACAATTCTTAATAGTGGGTGTGTCTAAATCAAAATAAACAATTGTCGGTGTGTCTAAGTCAAAATAAACAATTCTTAATAGTGGGTGAGTCTAAGTCAAAATAAACAATTGTGGGTGGGTCTAAGTCAAAATAAACAATTCTTAATAGTGGGTGGATCTAAGTCAAAATAAACAATTGTGGGTGGGTCTAAGTCCATATATAATGTAAGTGTTGGGTTTGATAATGAACAGCCGATTGTCACAATTCCTTGCTGACATATGTTCTCCCTCCCCCAAGCACCCAAGGAGGAGGTAATGCCTGGGAGGATGGTATCATGACAACAGAACAGATACTACACTACCCTACACCCTGAATTAAGTATCGGAATAATTGGAACACCAATAGCAAAAAAAATAAGTAAAATTGTCTAGTGTGAGATTTGAACCCACGACGATGGCATAAAATATTGGAACTGAAGACAAACGCTTTATCCACACGGCCACGGATCTAGCGAAAATGTTTTGTATTTTTAACCTACTTAAATGAGTTTGGCGTAGGGATTTTTTACCCCTCCGCATAGATCTAAAATAGTTTGTTTAAAATAAATAAATATAAAATAAAAAATTCTTATTAAAGTAAAAAAAAATGTATTTGGGAATATTTATCAACTATTTTTTTAGCCATTCTTAATTAAAAAAAAAAAAAAAAAGGAGAAATGTTTACTCTTCAAATTAGACAATGCGTCAAATATGTCATTCGATGAATTTACACGGTTGTTCGGTCGACTAAAAGGGAACGTTAGAAATGTCAGGATGTTTGTTTCTAATTTTATTTTTACATTTAATTTTGAATAATGAGTTGTACAAAAGATTCACGAACATTGAATCGAAGGTGCTGATTTCAAATCTGCGGTTTGTTTGGCTCTTACATCAACCGTTTAACTGTGATACCACGACACACGGGTTTTGCTTTATAAATTGAGGGTTGTTATGATTTCAATCTTTTTAAAAGTAGTCTCTTTCTTCTTACTGTAAAAATAATTTTCAGCTCAATATTCGTTAAATAAAACAAACGTCATTTAAAAACAAATATTTAAAATTATCACAATTAGATGTGCATTAAAATTACATTAAAATAAACGGTTTAAATCGACAGGACGACATAATTTTATTTCGACGGCAGAATCAACTTTATTCGATTATGGAACAATTCATTGTAAAGTGGGTAAAAATCGAAATTTTGGGACACATCATATATTTCGATGCAAGTTTAGAATTGGGACGACATGAAAAAAATATGGAGAAATATCTTTATGAATCGAAGGTGCTGATTTCAAATCTGCTGTTTGTTTGGCTCTTGGATCAACCGTTTAACTGTGATGCCTCAAACCACATACACACAACTTTGCTCGCTCTATATGTATATAGAAGATTCTGACTTAAGACTATATTTGTTTGGCTCTTGGATCACCCGTTTAACTGTGATGCCTCAACCCACATACACACAACTTTGCTCGCTCTATATGTATATAGAAGATTCTGACTTAAGACTATATTTGTTTGGCTCTTGGATCACCCGTTTAACTGTGATGCCTCAACCCACATACACACAACTTTGCTCGCTCTATATGTATATAGAAGATTCTGACTTAAGACTATATTTGTTTGGCTCTTGGATCACCCGTTTAACTGTGATGCCTCAACCCACATACACACAACTTTGCTCGCTCTATATGTATATAGAAGATTCTGACTTAAGACTATATTTGTTTGGCTCTTGGATCACCCGTTTAACTGTGATGCCTCAACCCACATACACACAACTTTGCTCTCTCTATATGTATATAGAAGATTCTGACTTAAGACTATATTTGTTTGGCTCTTGGATCAACCGTTTAACTGTGATGCCTCAACCCACATACACACAACTTTGCTCTCTCTATATGTATATAGAAGATTCTGACGTAAGACTATATTTGCCAATTGACTTAACTATAATTAGTTTGTAGATAGTATCCTCTTTCAGATCATCCTAATCGACTTCAGGTAAGAATAGTCAACATTACTGAGAAAGATTGGAGTATTCTTTTCTTTCTTTCTTTTTTTTATGAACTCATTGCCTAGCAACAGAGATTTTGGTTTTTGGGGGGTTTTTTTAATCAAATCTTTGGACTGAAGTTTTTCCCTGTTTTTGTGCTGCATCTTTATCGAATTTAGCAAGCAAATTTTTTTCTTATTTTTATTTTATTTTATTTTTTAACCAGAGTTAGGGAGTCAGAATTGGCGATTTTTTGCAGAAATCGGAGTCTGGTTATTTTAATAAAGCCAAAGTTGGGAATCAGATTTTGTCACGCCAGAGTCTGGCATTGATAGTTTTTGCAGGAATCGGAGTCTGGTTTTGTAAAAACCAAATAGAAATTCATTTTCTTTTTATCCGACTCCTACCAATGCTTTTTTTTTATACCTCTACAAAGAATCGTTTGCCTGTCCCTATTTACTTGCCTCCCCATGAGGGCAGAGTTAGGCACATGGTCGGCTTATAATGTGGGGAAAATCTACTGTCCAAAAAGAGGCACTCTTGATTGGGACAAAATTTTAAAATTACCTGTCTAGAAAGATTTCCCCTTCCCTGACCTTGGATAGAAAATTTGAAGTGTAGTATCAGAACAGATACTACACTTTGCTCTGTTAATAAGTTTACAGAGTAGATGTCGATCAAAGCTGCACGGAATGTTTTTGTATAAGGACGTTCATATTAATTCCATGATAAATGCCAGTATACTGAAATCATATGCCCTTAATAGGGTTAAGATGAAAATTCATATACACTAAATGTACAAAAGTAAGGAAATTCCCAAATTTTTACACTTTTATTGTCATTAAGGGTATGACTACATATCAACCAAACCATTTCATTATCACATCACTACAGTATAAATCTCTATGCATGAGTGGATGAAGTGTGTGAGGTGCGCCGAAGAAAAATCCCTACCAGTAAAATACATAGCCCTGTTGTGCTCACATACCGTTAATGACAATAAAAGTGTAAAAATTTGGGAATTTCCTTGCTTTTGTACATTTGGTGTATATGAATTTTCATCTTAACCCTATTAAGGGCATATGATTTCAGTATACTGGCATTTTTCATGGAATGTCACTACTTTTGTAAAGGCTATGCCTCAATATAATGGTCATTTTTAAGGTTTTTTGGAATTTTCTGGAAAACTAAGGTATATGGTAAACTGAAATTAAAATGCCATCAACTAGACCCTAGAACCTCTATCTCTGTCAAAAATCAGCTGAATCCATCAAATAGTTGATGAGATACAGGGTGGCACATACGTACATACGTATGTACGTACACACAGATAACATGATTTCATGATTGAACTTTCTGGATCTCTGGGTTGCCTTGACTAATGATGCTGAAATTCTACACACTTATAGAACCTATCAAATAAAAATTTTGTGCAAAGTTTTAACTAATTTAGTTTATTGGTTTTTGAGTTATGATTGATCAAAGAAATGAGATTTCTAGCATAGGCCGTTTTTGAAGTCTATTAAGGGATAGAGTGCTCTCGTGCCTCCCTTGATTCTTGTCATTTTCAATTTATTCTGCATGTAATTCTTTTGGTGTTTAATCTTATAGTTATTATCATCATAACAAAACAGTTTTTTTGTTTTTTTTATGGAAGTCGCTCCAGACAAGGCATGAAGCCACTTGATGTAAGGAGCTCAAAAAAAAAAAAAAAACTACTTCAAGGTCAGAAACTAGCCAACACTAAGTGTTAGATGGATATATTCCGACCCAGAAAACAGCAATTCTTTCCTCTTTGTCAGAAACATCGCTCATGAAATGTGAGGACTGAAGGACAAAATAAGGGAAGCAAGTGTAACGAGGCTGCCAAAAGTAAACCCACGGTCCACTTTCTACTTTCCTGTATTTGCTATGCAAGTGAAGAAGTAATATTCCAGTTATTTGGAATCAATTGCTTCACTTTCATTGTTTTATCAATCTTTCGCTCTCTATAATGTTAAAACTATGATTGCGCATCTGTTCAAGGGTTGCGTTTCTGATGTTCTTGTAAAATCTCTCTCAGATGAATGTACAGCCTCCGTCAAAAATGACGGGAAAGAAATTGTCTTGCTAGTGTTCGCACCAATATGCATAATCATATAAAAAAAATAACGTTTCAGTTGGTGAAGTTGAATGAAAACGTCTCAAACTGGAAAGTCTTTAAAAAAAAAAAACGTATCAATCAGAAGAAAAGAAGAAAAAACAAAGAAAACGTCTCATTACGGAAATAGAGTGAACGATTTCTTTCCAAATTCATTTAAGATTTCTGATTTGTTATTTGCTTTCTTCCTTCCACTAAACACTTTAAATGGTTTCGTCCAGCAGGTTTTTGCTAACTTTTGCATGACGAAACGCATATATATATATATATATATACACAAATAAATACACATTGGTCTTTATTATAGGGTGGAGGATTCTTTAATCCGTCTTTGATCTTATTTATTAATATTTCTTTCTCTGGACACCAAAGAGACAATTCCAAGTTAAGGAAACAAAACAATCTGGTTCTTACCTTTTCCCATTCCCAGATATTTGTAAAATGAATAATTTATGCTTAGAGAGTAATCTATGACTCATATAGATGTTTGTGTGCCTTAATATAATTCCTTTTTATACCCCCCCCCCCTCCCCCCCCCCCTCCGGTTGTTTTTTTTTTTTTTTTTTTTTTTTTTTTTTTTTTTTTCAATTCTTTCAATTTTTTTCCTTCCTTTAACTCCATGAGTCCACCCTCATATTTAAGCCACCCCTACCCCAACTATCTTATTCTGAGTCGCTCCCCCATAACCCCGACTCCCCCTCATCTTTCTAGCATTGTCTAGAAACAGAAATGATAGCCAAAAATAATAGTGTGTAGCCCAAGTCAATCAAGAACCACGACTACCACTCACAGGTTTTGGTTTAAAAATGGAATGGTGAGTAGTGAGGGCAGTGTGTGTGTGCGGAGGGGGGGGGGTATACTATGGTTTATCTGACCCCCTTCCTTCATCCAAATATTTTTTTCTCTCCCTTCCCTCCTTCCACTTTCTACTTTTCTCCCCCTTCTCTTCCAGCAGGGCATGGGAATTGGGTCACCTCTGCCATTCTGTGGATGTCATTGGTCTCCCAACAAAGTTTCATCACTGACTCTCTCTACCATCACCTGCCCTTTTCCAACCAGACTCCCATACCTCATCCCAACTACCAACCCCCTGCAGTCAACTAACCCAACCCTAACCCTAACCAGCCAGCTTCTTAACGATGTATATGCAATCTAATCTTTTCCTCCTCTTGTCTGCTTGACATTGTAAATATTTATGCCATGTGGTTATTAAAGATTTTGCAAGCACATGAAATAATAGTCCAATCACCTTAGACCCCCAAAAGGGGTTGATTCTTTTTTTTATTATTTCATCATCATCATCATCATCATCATCATCATCAGTTTAACATCCGTTTTATATGCTTTAAGAAACCTATCTCTGACCAGGTCTTTATTTATCCCTCTTTCTTTCAAGTCCATCCTTATCACTTCCTCCAATGTTTTCTTTGGCCTTCCCCTGTGAACTGAACCTGCTACCTCAACTGTTCTACATCTACTAACCCAACAACTCTCATCCATTCTGCCAATGTGACCAAACCAACGAAGTCTCCTGTTCTGTACACACCTCCCTTTACTGTCTAGATTTAATCGTCCTCTGAATCATCAGATCTAAGCCTGTCTTTAAGACTCACATTACACATCCATCGTATCATTTCTCTATCCATGCAACGTATGTCCTCATCCCTCACTGACCAGGTTTCACTTCCATACATCATCACACTGTGTACACATGCCTGATAGACTTTTTCCTTGGTCGAAAGTGGTAACGCTCTGCTAGTTAATGATGACAGAAATTCCCTGAACTCCATTCAATACTAACTCTGGCAATCACACTAGCATCTGCTCCACCCTGTGCTCCAATGATATCACCAAAGTAACAAATCTCCTGAACACGCTCAATTTTTAATTCAATAGTTCCATTCTATTTGGTTGGAATAAAAGTCTCCATGTTTCCGCCATGTTCTTTTGGAATATGGCATCCAAGATGGTGCCAATTACATTGAAATACTCATTAGTCCTAAATTAATTATTTCATTTCAGTGGTTTTATTAGTATTGCATTAGATGTGAATGGTAACATATTAAAAGTTAATCCCAATCTCACAACTGGAAAATTGCCATCCAACATGGCCGATTGTAAAATTCTTCAAAGTCATATCATTCGTTAATTAAACACCCTAAAAAAAGTTTTAGAAAAATTATCTGTTGTATTCAGCAAGATTGCAGAGTCGGGTGTTTTTGAAGGAGTCTGTCTGAAGCGGACTCGTAAAAATGTTACAGGTTTGAGTCAGATTTTTGAATCTTCAAAGAATCAGCAGACAATCTGAATATTAGAAGAGTCGGTCAGAATTTTTGGAATTCTCGTGGTCAGAATCTACCCATATATCTTCCGACTCCGCAACCTTTTTTTTTAATGGAAATCGCTCCAGACAAGGCATGAAGCTACTTGATGTAACAAGCTAAGAAGAACTAAAGATGATTATCGCAAAGACAGGAGATGCCTATTGACCTTAGTCTTGAAATTACCAAGGCTATAGGTAGGAGGAAAACAGTCAGCAGGAAAAGAGTTCCACAAGCCTGCAGTTTTGGGAAAGAAGCTACTGGAATAGGAAGTCGTATTACAATGAGGTATCAACCTAAATTGGGATATGCGCAGTGAGATGTCTGTTTACATTAGTTTTAGATTTCTGCATGTCAGTACTGTCGGGGAAACAGAGGGCAGGGAGGGAGTTCCAGAGGCCAGCAGCACGAGGAAAGAAGCTATTTGAGTAGAAAGCTCTCCGGCATCTGGGGACCTCCACAGTGAATGGATGGTATTTAGTTGATTGTCGAGTTGGTCTAGTGAATTTACGTCAGGGGGGCACCAGAGTAGCCAATTCATCTGAGCATAATCCATTGAAGTATTTGTAAAACAAGCACAAGGATGCTACATTGCGGCGATGGGACAGGGACTGGAGCTTGGTTGACAGTGAGGGGCCTTGTTTGTCACCGTACACACTTCATCTGTAAATGAATATTTTAGGTGGTAGAAGGAAGGGCGGATAATAACATAAATAAGGGGTGAATGATAAGAGAAGTGGTGAGAGGAATGGAATGATGTAAATAATTTAAAAAGAGAAAGAAAGAGAGAAGGTGAATCACAATGTATTCACTTCAAATCGTTTGAAACCAAACTTCTAAGATGTATTACCTCTGCCAAGGAGGTTATGTTTTAGGTCAAGTTTGCTTGTGTACAGCCTAGCGTTCACATGGACTCACCCAGCGTCACCAAACTTGGTCGAAATATCGGTCATGGTCAAACTTAGAACTGATTTAATTCGGGGATACTTAGGTCCAGAAAAAAGTCATACTTATGGCGATAACTTTTGTTTTTTTCATCATAGAGACTCACTTCTTGGCCCATATTGTAACCAATGAAGTCCCATATCTTATATTGCTTTGTCTAGTTCAGTCATTAGTCATAGTCGGAATTTCAACTTCTGATTTTTCCAAATATGATAGATCGGATGCTCTTTGATAACAGTTGGCAACCACCATTCAAAATTTCAGCTTGATCAGATAAATAGTTTTTGAGTTATCAATGTTTCCATAGCATAACTTTGGAAATACATCATACAATATGGAGAAGTAAGGCCCAGGTAAGACTTTAGCCCATTCTTACGTTGTCGGGCAGAGGTATGCGACCCCTTCAATCAATGTGCATGTTTGTGTGTATTTGCTAACCAACTAATGACGATAAATGACATTTGTTGAGACTGTCATTAGGACTATGATGTCATTGATCATAATCATGTTGTGAATATCCATATCAGTTGTAACCAACACGCGGATAGCTTCCATCAGTTCGACGCAATGATGGTGATATCCACGTTGAATGAAATGGACTCCTATGAAAAAAAAAAATCAAAATTCTCTGTTTTTGATTGGATGACAAGGAATTCATTTCACATTCAATTTTTAGATGATTACAATTATATTTTATAGCAAGTATTGATTACAATTATATTTTATAGCAAGTATTGATTACAATTATATTTTATAGCAAGTATTGATTACAATTATATTTTATAGCAAGTATTGATTACAATTATATTTTATAGCAAGTATTGATTACAATTATATTTTATAGCAAGTATTGATTACAATTATATTTTATAGCAAGTATTGATTACGATTATATTTTATAGCAAGTATTGATTACGATTATATTTTATAGCAAGTATTGATTACGATTATATTTTATAGCAAGTATTGATTACGATTATATTTTATAGCAAGTATTGATTACGATTATATTTTATAGCAAGTATTGATTACGATTATATTTTATAGCAAGTATTGATTACGATTATATTTTATAGCAAGTATTGATTACGATTATATTTTATAGCAAGTATTGATTACGATTATATTTTATAGCAAGTATTGATTACGATTATATTTTATAGCAAGTATTGATTACAATTATATTTTATAGCAAGTATTGATTACAATTATATTTTATAGCAAGTATTGATTACAATTATATTTTATAGCAAGTATTGATTACAATTATATTTTATAGCAAGTATTGATTACTCATTGAAATTTGTTCTTTTATTATTAGAGGGTGCGGCACGTTCACTGACATAATACCATTGCGAAAAGGTGTAAATACTTCTTCCAAACTATGGATAAAATAGCAACTTGTATTCAAGTAATTGTCTACCGATATTCGATAGGGCAAGGTGTGTAAGAAGAGTAGAAAGTGGACTTTTGGCAGCCCTGTAACTCTTGCTTCCCTTATTTTGTCCTTTAGTCCTCACATTGCATGAGCGATGTTTCTGACAAAGGGGGAGAATTGCTGTTTTCTGAGTCGGAATCTATCTATCTAACATTTATCGTTGGTTAGTTTTTGACCTTGAAGTAGTATTTGTTGTTTTTTTTTTGTTTTTTTTTAGCTCTTTACATCAAGTGGCTTCATGCCTTGTCTGGAGCGATTTCCATTTAAAAAAAATAGTGTTAAGAACGGTATTTTCCATATAAGGTTAAATTAAGAAAAGGAATGGAAAATTCCATTAAAGGGCGAAAATTAGGGTTAGATCTTCGTGTCAGGATATGACGTCACGGACAGGAAGTCGAAAGCGAGAAAGATCTGGTTGAACTGAGAATGGTCGATCGCCTTTTTTTAGAAGTCTGTCTGAATATTTTTAGTTTCAATTTATTGTAGAGCAAGCATGTCAAACCCGGAATCCCCTGAGAACCATGTGGGTCAATTTAGGGTGTCATTAGGACTACATGCGACGAATCGAAGTTGTTTAATTACTGCAGAATATTTTGTTATAAACACACGCTATGTTTTCAAATGATTTGTTTTTTGGGGGGGGAGAGGGGGGGGGTCAATGATTTCCTTTTGTTTGCAAAAATGTGAAATTTTGGCCTTACTTAAGGGATGTGTGAGTTCTCCGCTTTTTTAAAATTCAGAAAAAGTGGATTTCCGTTTAAATCTCTGAAGTCTTTCATAGATGTGATTTCTCCGCTTTTTTTTTTTTTATCAAAATCCGCTTTTTTTTTCTTTTTCAAATAAGAAAGGGCTGATTTTTCCTTCTTATGATAGTTCTCTGAGAACTGAAAATGTTAAAGACTTCAAGCAATTTATGATGGAGTAGAGAAAGTTAAATGACTTTTGTTTCATCAAAGAATGACTTCCTGTCTCCTTCCACTCACATGCACACTCGGTGTCTTTCTCTTAATTTTGACCTTCTTAGTTGAAACTGATTAGAGTTGTTTAGGAAAAAAATTGTTTTTTGTGCTGCCTTCTCGACACACACAAGGGGCCATGACCTCCCAGGTTGAGAAATTCATCTCAGCTTTTTTTGCCATTACCTACTCACATCCTTGATACCTACACCTCAGTTGTATCTGTGTCTTTTCCACTTTTGAAATCTATAAAATGGGATCCGTTTGTAAGTATTAAAAAACGTTCTGAATAATTAAAAAAATGTATGCGGGTTTTTTTTTAAATAGTTCTTTAAGTTTTTCAATAAACAAGGCACCGTTAATCCAGTTTAAATTATAACCTGCAATTTGGATCGTTAAATGACAAAATTACAATATCTTATACACGGGTCGCAAGTGTGCTTGTAACGGGCCACATTCAGTCCATAGGCTGTATGTTAGCCATGCCTGTTGTAAAGGATGATTTCTGTTTCATCGTCACCATTATAAATCTGACACTGAGGGGCAGGGTGTTTATCCCTTTTTCCTTAGGGCCCTAAATATATGTTTGCGGTGCTTAGCGGTTGTTAATCCAGCCATGTGATTCACACTTCGAAATCTCTAACTTTTTGGGATTATTGTTGAAACTCGTTTGTCTCGACAAACAAGTCATCACTTCAATTTACAAAGGATTAGTTTTCCGAGAACACAACAAGACTGATTGATTCAATGCTGAACAATAGTTTTCTTTTTCGAAATGTGAGTAATTATGTAATCTCATTTATTTCACTGTCAAATCTAATGGTTGACTTGTAGAGTTTGATTTTGTTATTTACCACTGTCGACCAAGGGAAGAGTATCCAGCATGTGTACGCAGTGTGATGATGTATGGAAGTGAAACCTAGCCAGCGAGGGTTGGAGAGATATGATAATGAAATGATGGATGTGTGATGCGAGTAATAAAGGCAGGTTTAGATCTGATGACCTCAGAGGAAGATTAAATCCAGACAGTATATGTGCAGAACGGGAGACTTTGATGGTATGGTCATGGTGAAAGAATGGATCAGAGTTCTTGGGTTAGTAGATGTAGAACAGTTAAGGCAGCAGGTTCAGTTCTTGGGTCAGCAGATGTAGAACAGTTAAGGCAGCAGGTTCAGTTCTTGGGTCAGTAGATGTAGAACAGTTAAGGCAGCAGGTTCAGTTCTTTGGTCAGTAGATGTAGAACAGTTAAGGCAGCAGGTTCAGTTCTTGGGTCAGTAGATGTAGAACAGTTAAGGCAGCAGGTTCAGTTCTTGGGTCAGTAGATGTAGAACAGTTAAGGCAGCAGGTTCAGTTCTTGGGTCAGTAGATGTAGAACAGTTAAGGCAGCAGGTTCAGTTCTTTGGTCAGTAGATGTAGAACAGTTAAGGCAGCAGGTTCAGTTCTTGGGTCAGTAGATGTAGAACAGTTAAGGCAGCAGGTTCAGTTCTTTGGTCAGATGTAGAACAGTTAAGGCAGCAGGTTCAGTTCTTGGGTCAGTAGATGTAGAACAGTTAAGGCAGCAGGTTCAGTTCTTGGGTCAGTAGATGTAGAACAGTTAAGGCAGCAGGTTCAGTTCTTGGTCTTCATGATGCAAGGGAATTCATGCGGGCTGTAGGCTAGCCACCTGTTGTCCGACACGTTGTACAGTTTGTCCTGGCGGAAGAACCAGAGCATCCCGGTTCGACCTTGTTAAGGAGTTTCTTGGATTTCACCACCCCCGCCCCCCTTGTGACTCTTACATGAGGAGTAGTGAAGATCCTCGTAACGGGGTTTCTTCATAGTTGTTGCCACTCCGACGCCCATCTCGCTCACCAAGGTGTGCATTGCATTGCCTGAATCTTGCCGCCCCCTTTTTTTCATCAGCTTCTCAACGAATTTCATTATGCAGTCACAGTCACAACACTTTCTATGATCCTTCCTACTAGCCACTGCTTCCAAATATCCGTTGCAATTCTCCAGCTCACATTTGACTGCCTTCAAGCTATTCAAGAAGCATTGAGTCGCTGCCAAGATTTCTGAATTTTTGAATCCGCTGCAAATCATGATGCAGGTCACCCTTTTCGACTATTCCGCTGCTTTACAGTCGTCCATTGTCTTCAGCTCTCAAACCCACTAATTGTGCGCATGAACAGCTATCCGTTGCACTTTACTACGATTAAATATTTTAAATGGTTCTGAATTGAAAGAATAAATTAAAAAAAAACAAAAAATTTATCCATACCCCTGCAGAATGGATTTTTGCAAGATTTTTGTGGATATTCAAATTTGACACCTGGCTAGTAGTGTATATTTCTGCTAGTTTAACTATATACCTGGACATGGTTAGTATTAACCAAATTAGCAGGATATGAGTTCTCTGCTTTTTAACGTAATTCTACTTTCTTTTTTTTTTTCTTAAATTATTAAAGTCTCCGATGGATGTGAGGTCTCAGATGGATGTGAGCTCTCCGATTTTAGGTCGAAATCCGCTTCTTTTTTTTTTTTTTTTTGCCAAATCGTTATTTATCTTTCTTACTTTTTTGCGCTCTTCCTCTATCCGTCTTGTTTTGCTTTGCCATCCTTTTCCCTCTTATGACAGTTCTCTCTAAAAACTGAATGTTATTTTGCCATGAGGCTAACACTTCAAACGATTCATCACAGGAATGAGGAAATTCGATGACTTTTGTGTCACCAAAGAATGACTTCCTGTTTGAACTCTGCGTCTTTCTCTTAATTTTGATTTTCTTAGTCGAAACTGATTGGGCTTGTTTAGGAAAAAAAGTTTGTTTTTTTTTGTTTTTTTTTGTTTTCTTTGCACTGCCTTCACCACACGCGCGTTGTGCCCTCCACTCCTAGGTCGGAAAATTTATCTCTATTTCAGCTTTATTTTTTTTTGGCCGTTGAACTACTCACATTTCTGAATTTTGAAATTACTTGTTAAGAAATAAAAAACAGTTTCATTTGGATTATTTGTATTATTCGTACTACTGTTCTCATCTTGGATGTTATTCTCACAACGTTTCGGCCGATGTAACCTTCGACCTCCTTCAGATGCATCTTGTCGAACTCTGGAATTTTTGTTTCGAACCCTGGAATCTGTACAGAATTCCGAACAGAACCCTTTATTTAATCCACGGGGATAGCTTGTTCTCGTTCCATCAGTAAGTGCTAGGTAATAATCAGTTCTAAGTGAGAGTCTTCTGGAGTTGAGGGTTCAATCCTCAGTACGGGCGATACTATGAATACAATTACGAATTACTTAAGACTTCTACCCGAGCTAACCGCGTGGATTAAATCAAGGGTTCTGTTCAAAATTCCTTACAGATTCCCAAGCCGACATAAAGTTTTTCTAGTTTGACAAGATGCGCATGAAAATCAGAGGTTACATCGGCCGAAACGTTGTGAGTATAACATCCAAAATGAGAACAGTAGACATCCGAAGAATCCAAATTATTAATCCTCACCTCAAAAATTCCGAAACCTAAAAAGTTTTGTATTCAATGTTTCATTATTAATTTTTCTACCAGAATGACCTGTGTCCATCTATTCTTCTTCTTACATTAAATCCTTTGGTCAGTTTTGCGAGTTTTTGCCATTCTTTGAATTGAACAAGACCATCTTTTTTTATTGAAACAACATTTCCAGGATGCAATGCTTCGGTCAACCTCGATAGGAGAGTTTAGTTCATATTGCGTTTACATGGCAAATTGATTTTGATCAGCTTCCAGAATGATAACTCCAGATGCTATCAGAATTCTCTCTCTCTCTCTCTCTCTCTCTCTCTCTCTCTCTCTCTCTCTCTCTCTCTCTCTTTCTCTCTATCTCTATCTCTCTCTCTCTCTTTCTTTTTTTCGAAAGTATCAAGGGTATTCTGACATATTAGGAAGGTCAATAGGTTCCCACACCCACATTTGTTTTTGTCTTTTAACCTACCTCTTCCCTCACCCCGCACTTCAACAACTTCATTTTACCTCCCCCTTTCTTCCTCCCCTTTCCTATATTTAGACCGGAAGAGTGACTCAGTCAACAGTCAGTTGTAAAGTCTCTGAGATAAAAGCAACGGTATTAAAGCTTGTTTTAAATTATTTCTCTCTCCCTCCCTCCCTCCCCCCCACCTCTACACTCTCTCCCTATCCTTACTCTCTCTCTCTCTCTCTTTATTTCTCTCTCTCTCTTTCTCTCTCTCTTTCTCTTTCTCTCTCTCTTAATGCAACCCTCAGTGTTTGTGGTCAGATGTTGCAATAGTTATATATCCAGAAGGATTCAGGGGACTCTCCATCCCCATGCAACCAGTTACTTATCCGTAAAAGTTTTGAAAAAACAAAAGAAAAAACGTGCGCACAGGAAAAAAAAAAAAATCAAAAGTCCGACTCACAAATTGTTTTAACAATTCTCCAAAACAACGCTGCCAACTCTCAAAGAATCCGACGATAGAATTATAATTTACAATTCTCCAAAACACGACGATGCCAACTCTAAAAAAAAAATCGGACTCTAAAATTGTAATTAACAATTCTTCAAAGCACGACTGTCGCCAATCGAGTAACCCGACACAAAACGCCAATTCAATTTCTTTCTCTTTTTCTTGCTTAACACTTAACATATCGTAATGTTATCGTAACATGCGGGGAAGGAAGGTTTCTACTCTTTTTATTTCAGCGAAAATTCGCCCATGGAAAACAATGCTCATTTGCATAAGTGAACTCTTGTCCTCGCACATAAATAACAAGATTCTATCTTGGAATCGGACCGCTCTGGGTTCAATCCCCGATGAACAACACACGGCGCTAGCCTCACTCTTTTACCTCGTGGACCCGCATGATGGCTACTACACATACAGTTCTAATTTACCTTCCTCCCCACGAGGGCAGACACAGGCTCGGTTTTAAATGCGGGGAAATTCCAGCACACCCAAAAGGGGTACATGGATTAGGACAAAAATAAAAATTGCATCAGTCTAGAAGGATTTCTCCTTCACTGGCCAAGGATAGAAAAGATGAAGTACAGCATCAGAACAGATACCACACTTTGTTCCTAGCGAAAAGGTCAGAAGAGCGTGATACATGGGGATTAGTAATTAACAGTTCAATCATCCGAATTCAAAGTCATCCCTTGTTTTGTTTTCTGGTGTGCATCATGCATGTTTGAGCAGTGCACCTCTCGACAGGGTAAAATGTTGCAGCTGCAATCTAAGTCAGTTCAGGCTTACGTTAATTAATTAGCCAAACTCTTTTCTCTCTCCTTCTCTCTCTCTTTCCTTTTCTCTCTCCCCCTCTTTCTCTCTCCCCCTCTTTCTCTCTCCCCCTCTTTCTCTCTCTTACTTCATCTTCCGATCTTTTAATTTAGTCAGCAGTTACGCCTGCTGCTGCTGCTTTCAAACGTACACATAATTATTATCATAATAGAAGAAAATAACGTTTCGGCCAATGTAACTTCCAATATTCTTCAGGTGCTTCTTTAAAAACTCGGAAACCTTCTCATAAAACCTGTAACGATTAGTTTAGAAAAACATTCCCCACAATTGAATCATCTTAGAGGTTGATATGCCGTTCAATCAAATAATCCAATCCTTTGTTATACACTTGTTGTATCTACCCGACGTTGCCCGGGAGTCTTTTCACTTTGATTTTCATTTCGCTAATTGACAACCCTCCCCGTCCCTCATCTTTTTTATTATAATAGAAAAAATAACTTGGATTATTTGGACTACTATTCCCATCTCGGTTGACATATTCACAACGTTTCGGCCGATTAAACCTCCGGCCTTCTTCGGGTGCATGGAGTAGGAAGTTTTATTTGTCTCAGCACGGCGATCGTCTAGGCTGAAATGAACGAGGGAGACTGAGAGATAATTATTTATATATTAACCCATGACATACTTATTTATGTAAGCTCACGGCTTAGTTATTTTCAAATCTGCTTACAGCATGTTAAAGTGTATCTCGTCTATCCAAAACATCAATGCCAACTCCGATTGTAGCCACCATCTTCTAAAACATTCATGTTAGCTCATGATTCCCGTGGTAGAGCCCATTTCCTGTAAGGTCGCCTTTGATCTTTGCTTAGCCCTGTCTATAACACATCCTGTTTATGACTTAGTCGTGCAATATATTTTTAACCAACATATAATCTACTAACCGACATACTCACTAATATCCAACACTGACCACATGCGTCCTGTCAATCATTCTGTGCCGTATTTAAAAGATCCACAGAACTATGGTGTTGATACAACTTAATCGGAGACTTGGATAACTGCTTGGTCTGGTCGGAAAACCCAAAGCAAGTAAATTTTGTCATGAACAATAACAAATATTTATTGGAACATGGGTGTATAACGATAATAAAATCGTAAGGTTATCTTGCTCTTGTTAGGGAGACAAAACAAAAGGTTATCTTGCTCTTGTTAGGGAGACAAGACAAAAGGTTATCTTGCTCTTGTTAGGGAGACAAAACAAAAGGTTATCTTGCTCTTGTTGGGGAGACAAAACAAAAGGTTATCTTGCTCTTGTTGGGGAGACAAAACAAAAGGTTATCTTGCTCTTGTTGGGGAGACAAAACAAAAGGTTATCTTGCTCTTGTTGGGGAGACAAAACAAAAGGTTATCTTGCTCTTGTTGGGGAGACAAAACAAAAGGTTATCTTGCTCTTGTTGGGGAGACAAAACAAAAGGTTATCTTGCTCTTGTTGGGGAGACAAAACAAAAGGTTATCTTGCTCTTGTTGGGGAGACATAACAAAAGGTTATCTTGCTCTTGTTGGGGAGTGGGGAGACAAGACAAGTTAAAGAATTTGATTTGGTATTAAGGAACATTGAAGTTTACTTTGTGTTTTTGTCCCTTAAAGGAGGTCTAATTGGAGAGGTTTTCTTTGTGTGTGTTTTCAATCCTGTTTCCAATCAGTCACAGACTTTTGTCTTTCTTTCAAAAACCCCATAACAATTCTTTTACTGATGATTCAAATGAAGCCACAATATACGGGTTTAATCGATAAGAATGTTATCAGATATGAGGCAGGTGCACTTAGTAAGCTTTTAAATCATAAACACGATTTGTCCAGCTCCTTGGTAGGGTAACTAGTCTAGGAGAAGGAAACCTCCACAATAACACCAACCTGCATCACGGCTGCGAAACATGGCCAATCAGAGTGATCAATCGACAGAAGGTGGAAGTTTTTAACAACGGTTGCCTCTGCCACATCCTGTGTTGCGGGCGGGCGGACCATGTCCCAACTGCTGCACTCCACCAACACCTCAATCGATAAGTCTCTGCCATCTGCCTTTTTGCAACGATGTGTTCGATGGTTTAGAATGGGAATTAATTTGCTACGTAATCCTTCCTACGTCTCTGTCGGGTTGGCGCAAGTGTAGCTGGGCAGCTGAGGATGTTGGCGACAACCATCATGGAAGACTTGACTGAGCTTTCAAGTCCACAAGTGGTCGTCTTCGACAGTAGAATTGCAATTGGTTAGGCATTTTGTGCAACTTTGCTCAGGACCACAGTGCATAGACCACCATGTTTCGAAATCTGATGCAGGCTCAACTCGACCAGAGTGAACACTATTGCAACAACAACAACACGCATCAGCCAAGCATGGTGATTATAGCAAACCTCTGTATTGCTAGATGCAGGGAGATGTTCCTCAAGTGAACGGAATCATTCTCATCATCGTCATCCATTTTATCATCTTATTTTCCTTGGTTATATATATATATATATATATATATAATGGTAATAATCCAGGTAAAGTAAAAACATCCACAGGGTAGTAATCCAAAGAATTTCAACCGGGTTTATAAAAAGTGCTCAATATCAAATAGAGCTTTATATATGATTATTTTTATTTACACGGACATGTACAAAATCTGCGACACTGGCATGTCGATGTTATCGATCAACAGTTACTAGAAACTGAGATCTCATCAGGCAGAGTTAGAATCCGATCTTAAACTCAGATCATATTTGGAGAGAATGAAGTGAAGAGAAAAAGAAGAAGAAAAGAAATTTAGAATTTCAAAATTTAGGGAGTCACGTGGTTTAGGGCCGTTGAAAATTTGAAAAGTTAAAAACTAAAATCTAAAAAAAACAAAACAAATAAATAAATGAAATAAAATAAATATATATTAGTCATTCACACACACTGTTTCGCTGTATCACAGCTCTTCAGTGTGGCTAGACTAGCACCTCTCCCTAACTAGGGATTGAACCTTCAACAATCTAGTTGACGGTCGGCAGCCCTATCCATTAGGCCATGGGAGAAGCACTCTTAAATGAAATCTACAATGTCTATTTATATAAACACCGGCCGCTGCTTCCACGGTTCAATTTGTTAATTTACAAAGAGCTTTGCATTACGCTAAGAAGCAGCAGGTCACATCACTCAACGACAGGGGGGGGGGGGGGCTTATGTAGTCATCCACAGTGTTTCGCGGTGTCACAGCAATAAATGAACGAATTCATATATATATATATATATATATATATATATATATATATAAATTCCCGAAACAGTTTTTCATGGTAAACAACTGATGATCCCTTAAAATAGTGTTAGAAACTAACTAATATAATAACTGTAAAAAATAAATTGACTTACTTGAGTGATTTTCCACTGGAAGACTTGAAACTATAAGTTTTTTTTTGTTTTTTTAAAGTTTTTTTTTTATATAGTTTTAATGGTTGAGAAACTTCCGAGACTATATATATATATATATATATATATATATATATATGGCAATGCATTTCCTAAATGCTATAAGAGAGTTAATTCCCTTACACAGTGGGTTGCTCCCTATATGGGGGAGCATCTATATTCATATCACTGTAAATATCTGAATTTGTTCATTTGTCGCTATTACCAAAACAATAACACACAAAAACGTATGTGTGCGATAATATATCTCTTTACTTTTAGCGATGTTTCACGGCCTGACGATAAGGGTGCTGGGCAGCAGTAACTGTGGTCGAGGTTTCGAATCTCGCTAAATTCAGCCACACTGATGAACCGTATTACAGCAAAGTACGTGTTCGTGGATAATTATATATTACATTTTATAAAATATAGACGCTTCTCCATACAGGCCGTGTAAAAGAAATAACTCCCTCATAGCATTTAGGAAATGCTTCACCGTAGATATCTGAATTCGTTCTTTGTTACTATCGCCAAAACAACAAACAAAAATGTTTATTATATTGAGATGTATATTATGTTTATTAAATTAATATTGTAATTATTAAAATGTAATGTTTATTATTATTATTATTATGATTATTATGATTATTATTATTATGATTATGATTATTATTATTATGATTATTATGATTATTATGATTATGATTATTATTATTATGATTATTATGATTATGATTATTATTATTATGATTATTATGATTATTATTATTATGATTATTATGATTATTATGATTATTATGATTATTATGATTATTATTATTATGATTATTATTATTATGATTATTATGATTATTATTATTATGATTATTATTATTATTATTATTATTATTATGATTATTATTATTATTATTATTATTATTATTATGATTATGATTATAGGTCATTTGCAAGCAGTCATAAAGTACAAGTTGTATGTATGTCAAGTCACTCTTTTGATCAGATACTTGCTGTAAAGACTTACATAACTACTATTACAATAAACACTTACTAAGTCGATCAAATTAGGAATCCTTGCAGAATTTTTTATTTTATTTTTATTTTTTTTGTCTTATCACTTCTTTTTTTTCCTTGTCTCTTTCAGGGATGATTCCATGCAAGAATCGGTGGAATAAATGGTGCCGAATTTTCCAAACTCTTTTGTCCACGAATGTAGTTTATGATCTCCTCTTGTATGATTGGATCGTCCCTTTCACTACCTCCTCCACATTCTGGTGAGTCTTTGTTTTGACTGTCGTGCGCGCGGGTGTGTAATTAGACTATGGAACGGACTATGTTAGATTCAAACCTTACCTCAGATCTATTGTGGTCATCTATGTACTAATACTCACGGGGAAAGGTATAAACCCACAATCTTTTCCTCAGTTATGAGTAAAATAGCAACTACTGTTCAACTAATTGTATACAATGAATTGTTTAAAGTCTGTAGTGTGTTTCGCATTAAATTACCCGAAAAGTATTGATTTGCTATAAAACAGATGAAATAAACCTAACATACTGTTCTCTATTATTTTACCTCGTCTGCCACAAGGCCTGTGACTGTGGGTTCTTTTTTTTCCCCCCCAACAAGGCATATTGCCATTAAAGTGTAAGAGGCCCAGATTTAGGTGTGTGTGTGTGTTGGGGGGTAGCAAGATGTTTGTTTGCATTACATTTAACTTATTTTTTCATTTTACTTTAGTGTAAGTTACTCCAGAATCAAGGGACCCCTTCCTGGGGGCTAATACTTGATCTCTATACATAGATATCCGAATGTTCCTTTTACTTCTTAAATAATCAGTTAGTAAAGTGGCACCCTTCGACCATCGATAAAGTGGACAACACCCAAACATCTGCAACAAACTTAATCCGGGACAACTACCAACCTCCCAGCAAGAGCACTACACTTCTTGTGGAGCCATTGTTTGCACTGGAAACATTCAATTGAGTTTACACCTACACCTCTGCGACAGCGCAGGGAAACATGCTAGCATCCTGCAGGAGGTCGAAACCGGAGATAAGAAATTTTGTCGTCTTCATGTTGACTCTCAGTCCTTTGCTCTCCATGCCGTCTTCCATGTCAGCAACCTGGAGTTGCACTCCTCCAGGGAATCTATAACATCAATATTGTCTGCATACAGAAACTCCCATGGGACACACACGGAACTCCCTCAACAATGCCTCCAGAACCATGATGAAGAGAAGTGGGCTGGATACTGGTTCCTGATAAACTGACAGACCAACCCATTCACACTAAGGCTACTCATTACCCACCAGGGCATATTCTTAGGCACACAGTCAAATTCCTTCACGAGATCAACGAATGCAAAGTAGAGAGGTTTCCTACATGCAATGGTACTTTTCCTGCAGTTGGCATGCAATTAAAATGGCATCCAAAGTGCATCTGCCTGGCACAAAACCGAACTGCATCTCGTTGATGTTCACCATCCTACACATGTGAGTGTCCACGATACACTCAAACAGTTTCATTACCTGGTCAGTAAGCTTAAGGCCACTATGGTTGCCCAAAAAATAACATGAAAAATAATCGATGTGTCGTAAGTTGAAATTTAAGGGAATTTCACTATATTTACCCATGTTCGCACGCACACTCAACTGTCTGGTTTATGATACCTCGTAGTATTGCCGCTCAGATCAGCACCTTGAAGTGCAGATGAAGTAGTCATCGTAGTCAAATAATAAGATGCTTGCTCGTACTGCACTCGTTCTTATTCCTTGTCGCCAGTTGTAAAATTCTATTTATCTCTCTGAAATACAAACGGAAGACACAAACAGAACAAAGGCAAGAATCAAAGACAGAACACGTTTTTATCGTTTTCGTCGCCTTTTATTTATACAAAGATTTTATACAAGGGAGATCACTCCGACCGTTCTGATGGCTGCCATGCAAGGGAGATAATTCTGATCGCTTAAAACACTACAGCTTCCTTCCAAATTCTCTACATGGTTAATCGTAGCCTTTATTTTTGGAATATACGAAGTGTAGACTGTGGTTCACGGTCAAGTGTTTGTAGCCTCCTTATCCTAATTTGTTGTATGCTTTTCAACAGTCAGATATAACTGTGGTTCCTGGCAATACATACTTCTTTACTATGGGAAGGAGGGTTTCGGCGTTCCTGTTGGGTACTGTCACTAGGAAACCCTCCTTCTCTGCGGGATCATACACTCTGAAGACCCAGAATGGTTGGAGAACCCTGTCAACGCTATGGTTCTTACAGTTGAACAGATTCGTCGATCTCAACTGTATGCCCTGGGCCTCGGATTTGCCGAGGATTCCTTCAGAAGTGTTGGTCGCAAACCTCTTGAAGAAAATTTTTCAAATCTTTGACCTTATGCCGCAATCATGCCGTAAATTTTCTTCGGTAGTCATGTTGTTGCACCACAAATATATCACCTTTTATTATCTGCGCTACATATAATCTTGATCTGTCCCCCCAAAAAAGGGCAAGTTCTTGTCGATGTTAATTCTCTTTTTTGTTTTGTTTTTCTTTAAAACTTAATTTTCTATTGCTAGTGCTGATAAATATTGATTGTTTTTAAGCTACCAATATAATTAAAATCTATGTATCATAATAACCAATTTAAGTAAAAATGGCACAGGTAAAATGGCACGAGTGGATAATAGGAAAAATGGTTCAAATGATAAATATTGATTGTTTTTAAGCTACCAGTATAATAAAAATCTATGTATCATAATAACCAATTTAAGTAAAAATGGCACAGGTAAAATGGCACGAGTGGATAAATAGGAAAAATGGTTCAAATGATAAATATTGATTGTTTTTAAGCTACCAATATAATTAAAATCTATGTATCATAATAACCAATTTAAGTAAAAATGGCACAGGTAAAATGGCACGAGTGGATAATAGGAAAAATGGTTCAAATGATAAATATTGATTGTTTTTAAGCTACCAGTATAATTAAAATCTATGTATCATAATAACCAATTTAAGTAAAAATGGCACAGGTAAAATGGCACGAGTGGATAAATAGGAAAAAT
This sequence comes from Sepiola atlantica, assembly GCA_963556195.1. Classification (NCBI taxonomy): domain Eukaryota; kingdom Metazoa; phylum Mollusca; class Cephalopoda; order Sepiida; family Sepiolidae; genus Sepiola; species Sepiola atlantica. The sequence continues at coordinate 24,325,952 of OY744541.1, read as the reverse complement.
GGTTCAAATGATAAATATTGATTGTTTTGAAGCTACCAGTATAATTAAAATCTATGTATCATAATAACTAATTTAGGTAAAAATGGCACAGGTAAAATGGCACGAGTGGATAAATAGGAAAAATAGTGCAAATGATAAATATTGATTGTTTTTAAGCTACCAGTATAATTAAAATCTATGTATCATAATAACCAATTTAGGTAATAATGGCACAGGTAAAATGGCACGAGTGGATAAATAAGAAAAAATGGTGCAAATGATAAATATTGATTGTTTTTAAGCTACCAATATAATTAAAATCTATGTATCATAATAACCAATTTAGGTAAAAATGGCACAGGTAAAATGGCACGAGTGGATAAATAGGAAAAATGGTGCAAATGATAAATATTGATTGTTTTTAAGCTACCAGTATAATTAAAATCTATGTATCATAATAACCAATTTAGGTAATAATGGCACAGGTAAAATGGCACGAGTGGATAAATAGGAAAAATGGTGCAAATGATAAATATTGATTGTTTTTAAGCTACCAGTATAATTAAAATCTATGTATCATAATAACTAATTCAAGTAAAAATGGCACAGGTAAAATGGCACGAGTGGATAAATAGGAAAAATAGTGCAAATGATAAATATTGATTGTTTTTAAGCTACCAGTATAATTAAAATCTATGTATCATAATAACCAATTTAGGTAATAATGGCACAGGTAAAATGGCACGAGTGGATAAATAGGAAAAATGGTGCAAATGATAAATATTGATTGTTTTTAAGCTACCAGTATAATTAAAATCTATGTATCATAATAACCAATTTAGGTAATAATGGCACAGGTAAAATGGCACGAGTGGATAAATAGGAAAAATAGTGCAAATGATAAATATTGATTGTTTTTAAGCTACCAGTATAATTAAAATCTATGTATCATAATAACCAATTTAGGTAATAATGACACAGGTAAAATGGCACGAGTGGATAAATAGGAAAAATAGTGCAAATGATAAATATTGATTGTTTTTAAGCTACCAGTATAATTAAAATCTATGTATCATAATAACTAATTTAGGTAATAATGGCACAGGTAAAATGGCACGAGTGGATAAATAAGAAAAAATGGTGCAAATGATAAATATAGATTGTTTTTAAGCTACCAGTATAATTAAAATCTATGTATCATAATAACCAATTTAGGTAATAATGGCACAGGTAAAATGGCACGAGTGGATAAATAGGAAAAATAGTGCAAATGATAAATATTGATTGTTTTTAAGCTACCAGTATAATTAAAATCTATGTATCATAATAACTAATTTAAGTAAAAATGGCACAGGTAAAATGGCACGAGTGGATAAATAAGAAAAAATGGTGCAAATGATAAATATTGATTGTTTTTAAGCTACCAGTATAATTAAAATCTATGTATCATAATAACTAATTTAGGTAAAAATGGCACAGGTAAAATGGCACGAGTGGATAAATAGGAAAAATAGTGCAAATGATAAATATTGATTGTTTTTAAGCTACCAGTATAATTAAAATCTATGTATCATAATAACTAATTTAAGTAAAAATGGCACAGGTAAAATGGCACGAGTGGATAAATAAGAAAAAATGGTGCAAATGATAAATATTGATTGTTTTTAAGCTACCAATATAATTAAAATCTATGTATCATAATAACCAATTTAGGTAAAAATGGCACAGGTAAAATGGCACGAGTGGATAAATAGGAAAAATGGTGCAAATGATAAATATTGATTGTTTTTAAGCTACCAGTATAATTAAAATCTATGTATCATAATAACCAATTTAGGTAATAATGGCACAGGTAAAATGGCACGAGTGGATAAATAGGAAAAATGGTGCAAATGATAAATATTGATTGTTTTTAAGCTACCAGTATAATTAAAATCTATGTATCATAATAACTAATTCAAGTAAAAATGGCACAGGTAAAATGGCACGAGTGGATAAATAGGAAAAATAGTGCAAATGATAAATATTGATTGTTTTTAAGCTACCAGTATAATTAAAATCTATGTATCATAATAACCAATTTAGGTAATAATGGCACAGGTAAAATGGCACGAGTGGATAAATAGGAAAAATGGTGCAAATGATAAATATTGATTGTTTTTAAGCTACCAGTATAATTAAAATCTATGTATCATAATAACCAATTTATGTAATAATGGCACAGGTAAAATGGCACGAGTGGATAAATAAGAAAAAATGGTGCAAATGATAAATATAGATTGTTTTTAAGCTACCAGTATAATTAAAATCTATGTATCATAATAACCAATTTAGGTAATAATGGCACAGGTAAAATGGCACGAGTGGATAAATAGGAAAAATAGTGCAAATGATAAATATTGATTGTTTTTAAGCTACCAGTATAATTAAAATCTATGTATCATAATAACCAATTTAGGTAATAATGGCACAGGTAAAATGGCACGAGTGGATAAATAGGAAAAATAGTGCAAATGATAAATATTGATTGTTTTTAAGCTACCAGTATAATTAAAATCTATGTATCATAATAACTAATTTAGGTAATAATGGCACAGGTAAAATGGCACGAGTGGATAAATAGGAAAAATGGTGCAAATGATAAATATTGATTGTTTTTAAGCTACCAGTATAATTAAAATCTATGTATCATAATAACCAATTTAGGTAATAATGGCACAGGTAAAATGGCACGAGTGGATAAATAGGAAAAATGGTGCAAATGATAAATATTGATTGTTTTTAAGCTACCAGTATAATTAAAATCTATGTATCATAATAACTAATTCAAGTAAAAATGGCACAGGTAAAATGGCACGAGTGGATAAATAGGAAAAATAGTGCAAATGATAAATATTGATTGTTTTTAAGCTACCAGTATAATTAAAATCTATGTATCATAATAACTAATTTAAGTAAAAATGGCACAGGTAAAATGGCACGAGTGGATAAATAAGAAAAAATGGTGCAAATGATAAATATTGATTGTTTTTAAGCTACCAGTATAATTAAAATCTATGTATCATAATAACTAATTTAGGTAAAAATGGCACAGGTAAAATGGCACGAGTGGATAAATAGGAAAAATAGTGCAAATGATAAATATTGATTGTTTTTAAGCTACCAGTATAATTAAAATCTATGTATCATAATAACTAATTTAAGTAAAAATGGCACAGGTAAAATGGCACGAGTGGATAAATAAGAAAAAATGGTGCAAATGATAAATATTGATTGTTTTTAAGCTACCAATATAATTAAAATCTATGTATCATAATAACCAATTTAGGTAAAAATGGCACAGGTAAAATGGCACGAGTGGATAAATAGGAAAAATGGTGCAAATGATAAATATTGATTGTTTTTAAGCTACCAGTATAATTAAAATCTATGTATCATAATAACCAATTTAGGTAATAATGGCACAGGTAAAATGGCACGAGTGGATAAATAGGAAAAATGGTGCAAATGATAAATATTGATTGTTTTTAAGCTACCAGTATAATTAAAATCTATGTATCATAATAACTAATTCAAGTAAAAATGGCACAGGTAAAATGGCACGAGTGGATAAATAGGAAAAATAGTGCAAATGATAAATATTGATTGTTTTTAAGCTACCAGTATAATTAAAATCTATGTATCATAATAACCAATTTAGGTAATAATGGCACAGGTAAAATGGCACGAGTGGATAAATAGGAAAAATGGTGCAAATGATAAATATTGATTGTTTTTAAGCTACCAGTATAATTAAAATCTATGTATCATAATAACCAATTTAGGTAATAATGGCACAGGTAAAATGGCACGAGTGGATAAATAAGAAAAAATGGTGCAAATGATAAATATTGATTGTTTTTAAGCTACCAGTATAATTAAAATCTATGTATCATAATAACCAATTTAGGTAATAATGGCACAGGTAAAATGGCACGAGTGGATAAATAGGAAAAATAGTGCAAATGATAAATATTGATTGTTTTTAAGCTACCAGTATAATTAAAATCTATGTATCATAATAACCAATTTAGGTAATAATGGCACAGGTAAAATGGCACGAGTGGATAAATAGGAAAAATAGTGCAAATGATAAATATTGATTGTTTTTAAGCTACCAGTATAATTAAAATCTATGTATCATAATAACTAATTTAGGTAATAATGGCACAGGTAAAATGGCACGAGTGGATAAATAGGAAAAATGGTGCAAATGATAAATATTGATTGTTTTTAAGCTACCAGTATAATTAAAATCTATGTATCATAATAACCAATTTAGGTAATAATGGCACAGGTAAAATGGCACGAGTGGATAAATAGGAAAAATAGTGCAAATGATAAATATTGATTGTTTTTAAGCTACCAGTATAATTAAAATCTATGTATCATAATAACCAATTTAGGTAATAATGGCACAGGTAAAATGGCACGAGTGGATAAATAGGAAAAATAGTGCAAATGATAAATATTGATTGTTTTTAAGCTACCAGTATAATTAAAATCTATGTATCATAATAACTAATTTAGGTAATAATGGCACAGGTAAAATGGCACGAGTGGATAAATAGGAAAAATGGTGCAAATGATAAATATTGATTGTTTTTAAGCTACCAGTATAATTAAAATCTATGTATCATAATAACTAATTCAAGTAAAAATGGCACAGGTTAAATGGCACGAGTGGATAAATAGGAAAAATGGTGCAAATGATAAATATTGATTGTTTTTAAGTTGGTAACTTAAAAACAATCAATATTTATACTGGTAGTATAATTAAAATCTATATATCATAATAACCAATTTAGGTAAAAATGGCACAAGTTGATAAATAGGAAAAATGGTGCAAATGATAAATATTGATTGTTTTGAAACTACCAGTATAATTAAAATCTATGTATCATAATAACCAATTTAAGTAAAAATGGCACGAGTGGATAAATAGGAAAAATGGTGCAAATGATAAATATTGATTGTTTTGAAACTACCAGTATAATTAAAATCTATGTATCATAATAACCAATTTAAGTAAAAATGGCACGAGTGGATAAATAGGAAAAATGGTGCAAATGATAAATATTGATTGTTTTGAAACTACCAGTATAATTAAAATCTATGTATCATAATAACCAATTTAAGTAAAAATGGCACGAGTGGATAAATAGGAAAAATGGTGCAAATGATAAATATTGATTGTTTTGAAACTACCAGTATAATTAAAATCTATGTATCATAATAACCAATTTAAGTAAAAATGGCACGAGTGGATAAATAGGAAAAATGGTGCAAATGATAAATATTGATTGTTTTGAAACTACCAGTATAATTAAAATCTATGTATCATAATAACCAATTTAAGTAAAAATGGCACGAGTGGATAAATAGGAAAAATGGTGCAAATGATAAATATTGATTGTTTTGAAACTACCAGTATAATTAAAATCTATGTATCATAATAACCAATTTAAGTAAAAATGGCACGAGTGGATAAATAGGAAAAATGGTGCAAATGATAAATATTGATTGTTTTGAAACTACCAGTATAATTAAAATCTATGTATCATAATAACCAATTTAAGTAAAAATGGCACGAGTGGATAAATAGGAAAAATGGTGCAAATGATAAATATTGATTGTTTTGAAACTACCAGTATAATTAAAATCTATGTATCATAATAACCAATTTAAGTAAAAATGGCATTAGTGGATAAATAGGAAAAATGGTGCAAATGATAAATATTGATTGTTTTGAAACTACCAGTATAATTAAAATCTATGTATCATAATAACCAATTTAAGTAAAAATGGCACAAGTGGATAAATAGGAAAAATGGTGCAAATGATAAATATTGATTGTTTTGAAACTACCAGTATAATTAAAATCTATGTATCATAATAACCAATTTAAGTAAAAATGGCACGAGTGGATAAATAGGAAAAATGGTGCAAATGATAAATATTGATTGTTTTGAAACTACCAGTATAATTAAAATCTATGTATCATAATAACCAATTTAAGTAAAAATGGCACAGGTGGATAAATAGGAAAAATGGTGCAAATGATAAATATTGATTGTTTTGAAACTACCAGTATAATTAAAATCTATGTATCATAATAACCAATTTAAGTAAAAATGGCACGAGTGGATAAATAGGAAAAATGGTGCAAATGATAAATATTGATTGTTTTGAAACTACCAGTATAATTAAAATCTATGTATCATAATAACCAATTTAAGTAAAAATGGCACAAGTGGATAAATAGGAAAAATGGTGCAAATGATAAATATTGATTGTTTTGAAACTACCAGTATAATTAAAATCTATGTATCATAATAACCAATTTAAGTAAAAATGGCACGAGTGGATAAATAGGAAAAATGGTGCAAATGATAAATATTGATTGTTTTGAAACTACCAGTATAATTAAAATCTATGTATCATAATAACCAATTTAAGTAAAAATGGCACGAGTGGATAAATAGGAAAAATGGTGCAAATTATAAATATTGATTGTTTTGAAACTACCAGTATAATTAAAATCTATGTATCATAATAACCAATTTAAGTAAAAATGGCACGAGTGGATAAATAGGAAAAATGGTGCAAATGATAAATATTGATTGTTTTGAAACTACCAGTATAATTAAAATCTATGTATCATAATAACCAATTTAAGTAAAAATGGCACAAGTGGATAAATAGGAAAAATGGTGCAAATGATAAATATTGATTGTTTTGAAACTACCAGTATAATTAAAATCTATGTATCATAATAACCAATTTAAGTAAAAATGGCACGAGTGGATAAATAGGAAAAATGGTGCAAATGATAAATATTGATTGTTTTGAAACTACCAGTATAATTAAAATCTATGTATCATAATAACCAATTTAAGTAAAAATGGCACGAGTGGATAAATAGGAAAAATGGTGCAAATGATAAATATTGATTGTTTTGAAACTACCAGTATAATTAAAATCTATGTATCATAATAACCAATTTAAGTAAAAATGGCACGAGTGGATAAATAGGAAAAATGGTGCAAATGATAAATATTGATTGTTTTTAAGTTGGTAACTTAAAAACAATCAATATTTATACTGGTAGTATAATTAAAATCTATATATCATAATAACCAATTTAGGTAAAAATGGCACAAGTTGATAAATAGGAAAAATGGTGCAAATGATAAATATTGATTGTTTTGAAACTACCAGTATAATTAAAATCTATGTATCATAATAACCAATTTAAGTAAAAATGGCACGAGTGGATAAATAGGAAAAATGGTGCAAATGATAAATATTGATTGTTTTGAAACTACCAGTATAATTAAAATCTATGTATCATAATAACCAATTTAAGTAAAAATGGCACGAGTGGATAAATAGGAAAAATGGTGCAAATGATAAATATTGATTGTTTTGAAACTACCAGTATAATTAAAATCTATGTATCATAATAACCAATTTAAGTAAAAATGGCACGAGTGGATAAATAGGAAAAATGGTGCAAATGATAAATATTGATTGTTTTGAAACTACCAGTATAATTAAAATCTATGTATCATAATAACCAATTTAAGTAAAAATGGCACGAGTGGATAAATAGGAAAAATGGTGCAAATGATAAATATTGATTGTTTTGAAACTACCAGTATAATTAAAATCTATGTATCATAATAACCAATTTAAGTAAAAATGGCACGAGTGGATAAATAGGAAAAATGGTGCAAATGATAAATATTGATTGTTTTGAAACTACCAGTATAATTAAAATCTATGTATCATAATAACCAATTTAAGTAAAAATGGCACGAGTGGATAAATAGGAAAAATGGTGCAAATGATAAATATTGATTGTTTTGAAACTACCAGTATAATTAAAATCTATGTATCATAATAACCAATTTAAGTAAAAATGGCACGAGTGGATAAATAGGAAAAATGGTGCAAATGATAAATATTGATTGTTTTGAAACTACCAGTATAATTAAAATCTATGTATCATAATAACCAATTTAAGTAAAAATGGCACGAGTGGATAAATAGGAAAAATGGTGCAAATGATAAATATTGATTGTTTTGAAACTACCAGTATAATTAAAATCTATGTATCATAATAACCAATTTAAGTAAAAATGGCACGAGTGGATAAATAGGAAAAATGGTGCAAATGATAAATATTGATTGTTTTGAAACTACCAGTATAATTAAAATCTATGTATCATAATAACCAATTTAAGTAAAAATGGCACGAGTGGATAAATAGGAAAAATGGTGCAAATGATAAATATTGATTGTTTTGAAACTACCAGTATAATTAAAATCTATGTATCATAATAACCAATTTAAGTAAAAATGGCACGAGTGGATAAATAGGAAAAATGGTGCAAATGATAAATATTGATTGTTTTGAAACTACCAGTATAATTAAAATCTATGTATCATAATAACCAATTTAAGTAAAAATGGCATTAGTGGATAAATAGGAAAAATGGTGCAAATGATAAATATTGATTGTTTTGAAACTACCAGTATAATTAAAATCTATGTATCATAATAACCAATTTAAGTAAAAATGGCACAAGTGGATAAATAGGAAAAATGGTGCAAATGATAAATATTGATTGTTTTGAAACTACCAGTATAATTAAAATCTATGTATCATAATAACCAATTTAAGTAAAAATGGCACGAGTGGATAAATAGGAAAAATGGTGCAAATGATAAATATTGATTGTTTTGAAACTACCAGTATAATTAAAATCTATGTATCATAATAACCAATTTAAGTAAAAATGGCACAGGTGGATAAATAGGAAAAATGGTGCAAATGATAAATATTGATTGTTTTGAAACTACCAGTATAATTAAAATCTATGTATCATAATAACCAATTTAAGTAAAAATGGCACGAGTGGATAAATAGGAAAAATGGTGCAAATGATAAATATTGATTGTTTTGAAACTACCAGTATAATTAAAATCTATGTATCATAATAACCAATTTAAGTAAAAATGGCACAAGTGGATAAATAGGAAAAATGGTGCAAATGATAAATATTGATTGTTTTGAAACTACCAGTATAATTAAAATCTATGTATCATAATAACCAATTTAAGTAAAAATGGCACGAGTGGATAAATAGGAAAAATGGTGCAAATGATAAATATTGATTGTTTTGAAACTACCAGTATAATTAAAATCTATGTATCATAATAACCAATTTAAGTAAAAATGGCACGAGTGGATAAATAGGAAAAATGGTGCAAATTATAAATATTGATTGTTTTGAAACTACCAGTATAATTAAAATCTATGTATCATAATAACCAATTTAAGTAAAAATGGCACGAGTGGATAAATAGGAAAAATGGTGCAAATGATAAATATTGATTGTTTTGAAACTACCAGTATAATTAAAATCTATGTATCATAATAACCAATTTAAGTAAAAATGGCACAAGTGGATAAATAGGAAAAATGGTGCAAATGATAAATATTGATTGTTTTGAAACTACCAGTATAATTAAAATCTATGTATCATAATAACCAATTTAAGTAAAAATGGCACGAGTGGATAAATAGGAAAAATGGTGCAAATGATAAATATTGATTGTTTTGAAACTACCAGTATAATTAAAATCTATGTATCATAATAACCAATTTAAGTAAAAATGGCACGAGTGGATAAATAGGAAAAATGGTGCAAATGATAAATATTGATTGTTTTGAAACTACCAGTATAATTAAAATCTATGTATCATAATAACCAATTTAAGTAAAAATGGCACGAGTGGATAAATAGGAAAAATGGTGCAAATGATAAATATTGATTGTTTTGAAACTACCAGTATAATTAAAATCTATGTATCATAATAACCAATTTAAGTAAAAATGGCACGAGTGGATAAATAGGAAAAATGGTGCAAATGATAAATATTGATTGTTTTGAAACTACCAGTATAATTAAAATCTATGTATCATAATAACCAATTTAAGTAAAAATGGCACGAGTGGATAAATAGGAAAAATGGTGCAAATGATAAATATTGATTGTTTTGAAACTACCAGTATAATTAAAATCTATGTATCATAATAACCAATTTAAGTAAAAATGGCACGAGTGGATAAATAGGAAAAATGGTGCAAATGATAAATATTGATTGTTTTGAAACTACCAGTATAATTAAAATCTATGTATCATAATAACCAATTTAAGTAAAAATGGCACGAGTGGATAAATAGGAAAAATGGTGCAAATGATAAATATTGATTGTTTTGAAACTACCAGTATAATTAAAATCTATGTATCATAATAACCAATTTAAGTAAAAATGGCACGAGTGGATAAATAGGAAAAATGGTGCAAATGATAAATATTGATTGTTTTGAAACTACCAGTATAATTAAAATCTATGTATCATAATAACCAATTTAAGTAAAAATGGCACGAGTGGATAAATAGGAAAAATGGTGCAAATGAAAATATCAATGAATTTATCAAATCACTATTTTCAATCAATTGTGAGAAAAATATAAGAGAAAATATAATAAGATCTGTTCGTATGGCGTACACCCAAGTGGGCTTTTACTTTTGCGAAAATATATGCACACATTATTAGACTGTGTTTTTACGTAATTCGAAAATTTAAAAAAACAACTTTATAACAAAATATTTAGAAATTTAAGAAGAATCGGAATGGGGGGGGGGGCGAATATTGGAATCATGCCATCACTAATTCATCAAAAATAACGTCTCGATCGATGAAGATTAAAAAAAAAAAAGGAAGAAAACGTCTCAATATAGAAAAAATTTTAAAAATCAAAAAAAAATCCTATCAATCAATATTGAAAGAAGAAAGGAAAAAAAGAAAAAATGTCTCATTGTAGAAATAGAGTGCAGGATTTATTTGTGAATTCACTTCAGGATACATGTGGATAGAGCGGTTGTCTGGCTAGCTTTTGTGTGACTGGATGGATATTTATATATATACAAAAATAAATACACATTGGTCTTTATTATAGAGTGGAGGATCATCATCTTATCTCCATCCTCCTTCCCTGATAGCTATTTAGTTAATCTTATTTTTGTGGTTTTGTCTTCTTCGTTCCCAAAATGTGTTAATCATTCGATTGTTTAGTTGGTTTCCTTGGCAACCGACAACAAGGTTAAATGAAGCGGATAAATTCCTGATCAGAAGTAAAGCGGATCAAAGATTCTTTCGACTCGGCTCCGTTTGATGCGTCAAAGTTTTGTCAGTACTGAGAATCGGACCCCTCACAACATATTATGTAAATATAATCGCTTTGGTGGTGATTTTGGGGGAAAAAATATATATTGAGGGGGAGGGGGGAGGCATTCATAAGTTATGAGTTTTTCTTTTTGGTTAATATATATATATATATATATATATATACACTATAAATATTTTTATGAATATTAAAGTGTTTATCACCTACAGACGACGTCGTTTCGGGCTCTTTTACCCTCATCAGTATAGGAGTGGTGGTTGCAAGCGGTCGAACGCAGTTCGTAGATTCAAGTTAGAATCCCGAGACAAACGCTCAGGACTACGCGGGCGCGAGAAATTGACACAGACAGTAATTGAAATTAAGATACACTTACCCAGAAGGCGGGGAGGGGGGGGGTCATTGCTGTCTACAGTGTTCAACGCTTGAGCGTAACTAGCTATATATATGTGTGTGTGCGCGTGTGTGGAAAATTAAAAAAGGAATACCAAAATTATTAAATGGAATATTTCAACGTAATGGAAAATGAAAATAACACACAAGTACAAATATTTGAAAAACTTTTTCAAACCTTTTCAAATATTGTACTTGTGTGTTATTTCTTCAAATTAATCATCTTGAGGAAGTCTTGAAATAAAGACGAAACGTTGATGAATGCATGAATTATTTTGATTTTAATTTTCCATTACGTTGAAATATTACTTATGATATTTTTATCATATAGACTAGCTGGCTTTGCCGACTCGCTATCACGTTGCAATGTTCGCTATTTTAAATACTTTTCATTCGTAACTTTTCACTTGCAATTTAGAAATAGATCACAACTTGTTGAAAACGTTGGTCCAAAGAAAGTAACATCTGAACACAAGTGATGTTATGAGGGGAATTGTTTGTGGTGTTAGTCTGTTTTTTGTTGGGGATATTCAAGGCTTTGCGTTTAGCGTTTTGGATAAAAAGAAATTGAGGATATTTTAAAGTTTGGTAAGTGTTCTGGATATCGGTTTCTTCGTTGCGGAGGTAAGCGGGGCTGCAAATTCTAAGAGCTCTGACGAGCGATCCTGTTGTGGTCGGAGTGAAAATGTATTATTTCGCTATCCAATTTACATACGTGTTTACGGTGCGTACGAACACACTAGCAAAATTAAGTGGAAAGAGAGAGTCACTCTTTCTCTAAGCGATCACAGAGACATTAAGAAATAGTACAGAGTCGTTTAATCAACATAGAGTGGGAGAGGGCAAGATAACTAAGAGAAAGAGAGATGGAGAGATGTGTGACGTTCTATGACTCATGTTCTTAAGAGTTGTTTCCTCGTGATGTTGGGGATAATGCTCTTCTCTTCTCATTTTTGACTAGGCCCCCTCCCCCCACTTTACGGTCATCAATAATGAAGTTATATATGCATGTGTTTAACAGCCCCCCCCCCCACTTTTTAGGAGAGCCCCCTCACTTTTATAACTGTCCCGCCGGTCCTGTATAACACTCTCAAACAAAGGGATTGACACCCATTGGACGATCGAAATACTAACCTGAGAGGGCGTAATAAAACTAACGAATCCGATTAGTTAATTAGCTAGAGTAAACATTACTTAGATATAATATCAATTACAAACCATACATTCACGCATTTAGCCTGATGATTTCTTTCAGGAATGAAGCATAAACGTTTCTGTGTAGAAGTTTAGGCCGTTTGGGTTGTTGTGCAGAGTGATATCAAAGAAGTCGAGGATGTGATTATTTTCTAATTCGAAGGTGAAGGAAATGTTTGTCGACTATGTCAGGGAGATTAATGTGATGTGGGTAAATAAGGAGTGTATCATCGATGATTCTGAAGTAGTGAGAGTTTTGGGGTAGGATTTATTTGAAGGGGTCATTCTCTAAAAATTTCAGCAAAAGACAGGCAAGGACTCCGCTGAAAGGAGAGCCCATGGGTAAACTAACTTTTTGTTTGTATGATTTGTTGTTAAAAGTAAAATGGAATTATTGTGTGATTAAATGGAATAATTTAATAATTTGGATGCTAGGGATGGGGGGGAGCTTAATTTGGGACTTAATGAGATGAATTTTAAGGCGTCTAAGGCATTTGGCTATAGGTACGCTAGTATAAAGTTTTTACCGTTATCGAATAAATTTAAAATCTTCACTTTTTCTGAAGACGTTCCTTGATCCGAATGAAACCGGTAAAATCTCTTGTTTCTTGATTTTTTCCTGTATTTAAATTTGTTTTTTCCGTTTGTCTTTTATCACACATCTGGTCTTTCACGGCATTTCATTTTTATGATATATCGTGCATTTTATCCTCATCAGTTATAGGTACGTGCAGAATCAATGGCCGATTCCCAAAATGTAAAAACATTTTGACTTCACTTAAAAATTCACCAAAATTCAGGAAATCAACCAATTTTAATTATATTTTCAGTACTTATTATTATAAAATATATAGGGAAATAAACGTTCATTAACTCCGCTTTAGCATAATAATAGATATACGTTCTTCTCTCTAATAAAGAGCAATGTGCATTTATTAGTTTGTGTATATATATATATATATATATATATATATATATCTCGTCACACAAAAGTTAGCAAGTAAAACAACTGTCGGACAAATCCATTTCAAGTATTTTAAGGAATTGAGAAAGTAAATAGCAAGTCAAACAACCCCCTCTTTCAATCTATTTTCATAATGAGACGTTTTCATTCTTTTTTTTTCTTTTTGCTTTCTATACCAATTTATGTTTTTCTTTTCCTCTTTTTTAAAAACTTTCCAGTATGAGACGTTTTCTTATTTCTTTTTTTAACTTCACCGTTTAGACGTTATTTTATGTGAATAACGCTGACAAAGTATGCATTTTTTTCTGCCATTTTTGACAAAGGATGTACACTAGTGTTTTTCTGTGACCCATTGCGAATTGGTGTCATTCAACAACTTTTTTTCTTTTCTATTTGCAGGCTACCCTGAATATGCCGATTCAGATTAAGTCCGAGCTAAGAGATGAGACTTACGGAAGCGCAGGCGCTAGTACTGAGAGTTCTGGTGGAGAGAAAAGCGCCCACAGTGGCAATGGAGGGGGTGTTGACAGTGGCAGCAGTAGTTCCACCCCGACACCCACACACTCACAACAGTCGGGAAACAACACTACGAGCCGTCCAACGGCAACCAGCCACAATCAGCGATCGTCTTCTTCATCGACCAGTCGTCCAGCCGGCAGTTATGGCTCTTCAGCGAGTCATTCATCATCAGTGGGCAGTGGTAAGGCATCTGAAAAGCTCTCCGAAGAGGCCTTGGAAGCGCTGGAGAAGCGGATTGACATAGCCAGTATTAAAGGTGTATTCGGATGGACGACCATTGATGGCATCAACATTCCGTTCATTTTCCGAGAGGATAAGAAATTTGTGAGTGTCCGAATAGTTGAGGTGAAGTTGTTCAGCCGCTATCCGAATGCCTTTCCTGATGAACTGGGAAAGAGGGACCCCTTAACGAGTTATTTCATCACGGAGCATGAGGCAAAACTCCTAAATGAAATCAACACGGTGCACTGCAGCTACGAGTACGGCAAACAGCTGTTCACAACCCAGGATCTGATCGTGAACCTGCTGGAGTTTGAGCAGTTCCATGACATTGTCAAGAAGTCATTCCCCACTGAACAGCAGGAGGACTCCAGGGCTCAGGACATGACATTACCCCGTAAGTCTGACCGCCCCCAATTCATGGATTACTGCGGCTGGCTCCAGATCAATAACACGATCACGCCCTACGTGGAACGATCTAATGGTGGAAAATATGTTCCTCTCTCTGTGATACGCCACGCAGCCGGATTGCTTGCCGACAACCATATCACCGGGGACCCGCCCACCAAGATCGAATGCGACATGCTGAACGAGACATGCAAGGTGGCCGGATTCAACTTCTCGTTCTGCAAAAGTACCAAATTGGTCAGTCTGAACACAATCAAGACGTACCACAACCCACTCATCATCAACTTACCACAGGACAAACCCCTCACCCATGCCCGTTACATCGACTTCACGGGAAGCACTGGTAAAAATTCCAACTTCTCTCCATCTCCCACCCTTAGTGCTTTCCCGCCCCCTCTCCAGTCATCAGCACTGTCGAGTACGCAAGCTATGCACCCCTTCAACACCGCTTTGCCCCCTTACCCAAGAAATCCTAGTCCACGTGGGGTAATGAGTCGATCGGCCATAACAAACAACCTGATCAACTCTGGCATCATTATGCAAGGCGGTTTGGGGGGTAACTTTTTAAACTTTGCTAAACAGCAGATGCCTTTGAAAGTGCCCAGCGCATCTGAAGCCCAAAGTCTCCAACAACGAGCCACGTACGGCACTTCAAACTCTCTACTGAACAACAGTCACCTCCAGTCGGACCAGGCTAATTCGAATCACCATGGTGTGCCAAGCATTGGCCAGTTACAACAATCAAAACAACATGGCGGCTCGTTGCATGTGCTGAAGAGCTTTCTCAACAAGGGACATGTTGTGACGCAATCTTTGCCTTCGATATCTCAGTCCAGTGCTGGTCAGTCGGTCATCCAACACCAGAGAGCTGGCCATTCACTCACTTCACAACCTAGTCAAAATGTTATGGTGAGCCAACTGCCAAGATTCACTGCAGCATCCATTACAAATCCGGCCAGTCTGTATGCGTCCGGCGGATCACATCTCTCTCCACTCGCACCTCAGTCGCAGTGGAACTCTGTCATTGGTTCCCTGCCAACAAGCTTTGCCGACATGACCCGCTACACGCAAGCCAACTCGTCAACCGTACGCCAGCCGGCTTCCTCCGTGTCATATCCGCATCCAGCCACTAACATTCCTGTCACAACAACCTCGTCACTCTCCACTGGCCACCATCCCCAGAATCTATACGAGCAGATGCTTACTATTTCGCAAGATTCACAGGCTACGCTTGGGGCTTTGGCCGGACTTTGGACTCGGCCGAGCGAGAACAATTCGGTCAGCCAGATTTCTGCAGTCGCTGCGCAAGCTTCAATACCCAGTCCAAATGTGATGGTCAGCAGTGGCAGCAGCAAACCTATGCCACGGACACTGGCCCAGAGTGTGACACCTATTGGAGCATCGGTTGCTCCCAACCACAACAGCATATCGGCAAACTCTGCCGTGCCACCATCCAGCGTTCAGCCTATTAATCTCACATCTTCATCACCAGTATCGACTACAAACAAGTTAACACAACCTCAACCGGTCGGAGGTCCTACACTGGCCAGCACCCCTCTGCCAGAACCTGTATCATTTGCGCCATTCTCTACTTCAGTCACAGCGACCACTGACCAACCACCCCAACAACAACAACAACAACGGACCAGCAAGCAAGCCGACTCGGCTCTTGTGCAACACATATCTAGCATCTTTCTACGCGGCAAGAGCATATCGTGCATCACGTCTCCGAGCCGTAGTGGATCTTACGCTCTGGTCGAGGCTGTCTGTAAGCTTTATTACCCCCAGTGCAGTATGAATGAGTTCCTGTTTGCACTGGAGAATGTGCTGAAGGTCCCGTTGACGGCTTGCACCGACGAGGAGGAGAAGGCATTCATACAATACTATAGTCTTCCGGTTTCCGTGTTGAAGTGCAATAAAATGATAAAGCTCAGTACACTCGAGAGCCATTTTCCGCAACTAACGTACATGTTTTGCAAGGGCCAGGATGCTAGCAGCTCCACCACGAGTACAACCACCTCTACGACGACATCATCATCATCGACGACAACCTCTTCCACTGCCGCCAGCTCTTCCTGCACCACGGGGTTGGAGATGAACATTTTGAATACAACGGGCACTCTAGAATCCGAAAAGAATCTCAGAGTGTCCCCGTTGTCCACTCAAGTCAACAATGACAGCCCCCCTACTACTGTTACTGCCACTACCACTGATCTTTCTTCCTTAGCATCAGTCACAGCGTCTTCTTCGCTATCTTCCACTAATGCAGCCATTGGACCCATTATTGTAGAAAATGACGAAGATGATGTTGTGTTTGACTGCAGTAGAAGGTCTTCACCTGTGGTAGTCGTGGGGATGTCATCATTGCTTCCAGTCTCCAACCCCAGCAACGGTCAAAGGGAAGGCACGCCATCCTCCACCCTGAATCCATCATCTCCCCCTACTAACACCACCGCCGCCACCACCACTAGTCCTTCTTCCACGCTAGGGACGTCAACAAGAACAAACATGTCATCCCCTTTAACCACCAATGCAGCTGTATCATCCTCATGGTCGTTATTATCGTCATCTTCGTCATTGTCACCATCACCAGAGCGAACAACTGCGGCCACAGCGACACCGCCAACAGCAGCGGCGGCTACGGCAAACATGTCATCATTATCGTCAGCATCATCTCCCTCGTCGGTAGCCACGACCACCCCTCCTCCTCCTCACTTCCCCTCGGTCGCCTCTTCGCCGAGTAACAGTTCTACCATGGCGGTCAGCCCACCCATATTGAGCTCCGACTCCTACTCCCAGCAGGCTTCGGTTGTTACGATGGCTGCGAAGGCCAAGACGGGAAGCGTCGACGACCCTTCCCCTTCACCGGCTTCAACCCCAACACCACCTCCTCCGTACAGCAACAACAACAGTGACGGAACCTATATGGCCGTACCTCTTATGTCCCTTGCTGAAATGCAGCGGATAAGTGATCAGCAGCAGAAGTTAGTGAGCAGCACTCCGCTCTCTTCGTTAAAGCGCCCGGCCGGCCCGTTGGCGTCTGGTGGTCAGTCGAAGTTCCCATGCAGGAGTCTAGAAGAGACCGTGCAGAGGTTGCACCAAACGCAAAATTCACCCCTGACCAATGCGACAAACATCCAGATTTGCCAGACAGATTCTGGTAAGTAAGGGCCAGTTTCCGTTCGTCATGAAAATCGGTGTAACTATTATTTAAAAGGAGAAGAAAAAAAAAAAATCTTTGATTCAAATTCTGCGTGGATTTGCTACGTGAACTCAAACGTTAAAAATGCCCGACGTTATATTTCAGCCAGTTGACTGCGCATACATATGCATTCTACCCTCCTCCCAAATAAGAAATGGCTGTTAAATTTTTTTTTTTTTTTTTTTTTTTTTTTTTTTTTTTTTGAAACAAAAAAAAAATATACAAAACTAATTTTAAAGTATTTCTTTATTGACAATTAAGCTATTTGATTGAACTGCTCCACATCCACGCGGGCAATTTTTATTAAGGGCTTCGAACGCAATGTTACATTGACGCTGGCGCAGAGAAATACGGTCACGGCATGTAGCTGGAATGGCATTTTATATGATGATAGAGGGAACTGAGCAGGAGATGGGGGGGGGGGGGCGATGATAAGAACAGAAGGCTAACAAAAGAACGGAGGAAACTTTGTGAATGGGTTGACATTACGGGATCAAAACAAAAGAAGACGACAGAACAGAACAATCACCAAAGATACGATGAGCGAATTTCCGGTGCTTCAGTTGTGAGAAGAATTTAGACGCCTGAAAAAACCTTGATTAAATCTCTCATTACAGACAATAATGACATCTCAGCAAAAGCAGCAGCAGCAGAAAATGAAGTAGACAATCATAGATATACTATGCAGTCTCTCTCTCTCTCTCTCTCTCTTTTTCCCACACTGACATACATGCTCTATTTATTTATATATATATATATATATATATAATATTAGATAAACAATATTATAGCCTTACGCCAATCAACCAACGTTTCGATGCTATCGCATCTTGTCAAAGACTGAATAAAATTCATTCAGTATTTGACAAGATGCGATAGCATCGAAACGTTGGTTGATTGGTGTAAGACTATAATATTTTTTATGTAATTTTATAAATCCTCTACTTGGTATTGAGACATCTTGAAAAAATTGGTTTTATGTTCACTTTATTACCATATTTGAACTTGATCAATTATATATATATATATATATATATATATATATAATGTGTGAGATTCAATTTCACCCGATGAATATGGAGTACACGTTTTGAAGTAAGCTCAATGCCTCTTAACTATTGCTGCTTAAGAAACCATAGGTATGAAAATTCAATCATTCAAAGTGTTATCATTCTCAAATAAATAAATATTATATATGTATGTATGTATATATATATATATGTATGTATATATGTATGTATATATATAATGATTTGCTAAAAATATATATATATAATGATTGATTATATATATAATGATTTGCTAAAAAAAAGAATGAAATGAATTAGCTGCAGAAGGAAGAAATATCTTTAAAAATAA
>OY744541.1:24278916-24301416 GCA_963556195.1 Sepiola atlantica | reverse complement strand
TAATCAACTTAAAATCAACAAGGATGATTCCTTGCATAATTGAAAGTGTGATATGGGTAAATAATGTTTTGTTTTTGTTGTTTTCTGAAGAATTGAAAAATTAAGTGATCTATATTGTTTAATCTAACTTATATATATATATATATATATATATATATATATATATATATATATATATATATATAAAACTTGAATAAAATTTAAAGATAAATGTTGTATCTTTAAATAATGATCTATCGTGATAATGGAAAACTCAATATACTGGATAGAGCAATAAATCAAGAAAATGAATGATAACAATAAAAGTTGGAAAAATTACAAATTTTATTAATTAATCAAAAGTTCAAAACAAGGAATTATCTTATCGTTAACTCGTGGATGTTTCTCTTTGAAAATCCATGGGTTAAGGATTATCAGATTATTCCTTGTTTTAGAACTTTTGATGAATTAATAAAATTTGTAATTTTTCCAATTGTACTTCCATCATTCATTTTTTTTATATATATATATATATATATATATATATATACACATACTATGTGTCTGAGTGCAGGGATTTGGTGGTTCAGTGCTTAACAATTCAGACTATGGGATTGGTGTGTCATATACAAGTTCTACTAAGACTACTAAATTACCTACTCTACCGTTGGGAAGGTATGAATCTATCTGTTTTCTCCCCTAGCTATGGATGAAATAGTAAGGGAGGCTAGATTCCCAAGCCTTTGTAGAGCAACTCATCTATGAGAAGGAAACCTGTGAAATAGCAGCAGCTGGGTAGGTTTCTGTCACAGAGCATGGATTTGTGCATCTGTAAAGTCATAACCTTCCTGGTGGAGAGAGTGGGCTCTGTACTTCACGATATATGGTCGACTTAAAATAAAAGGCTTTCAGTTATGTTCATGCTAAACTGACCAGCATACATGTGCCAGGGACGTAGAAAT
Source organism: Sepiola atlantica (assembly GCA_963556195.1). Classification (NCBI taxonomy): domain Eukaryota; kingdom Metazoa; phylum Mollusca; class Cephalopoda; order Sepiida; family Sepiolidae; genus Sepiola; species Sepiola atlantica. The sequence goes on along the minus strand of OY744541.1, from coordinate 24,300,475 downwards.
AATGAAGTTGATATCGCTGGGAATGAGACTCACCATTTTTGTTCAGTGACGGATCCTCTAATATGATCGGTGGACTAGTTCTTTCTTTGTTCTTCTGTACAGGACTTTGTCTCACTTAAAAAAGCTTCAAGCATGGGTAGCACATAAAAGTAAATTTGTATGAATCAGCATGGTACGATTTTTTTGAGCAACTCGAATCACGTACTTACAGGTGTGAACATGTGAAGGTTACTAGCATCCATAAGTTAAAGTGGTGCTATGGCACTGCCTGGATTCGAACCTGGCTCACTCAGGTCATCAGTCCATGTCATTATCTACTGCCACCTTCCAGGGCAGCACTTGATGTAGAGAGAGAGAGAGAGAGGGATAGACAGAGAGAGAGAGAGAGAGAGAGAGAGATAGGAATGTGCTCTTTTCTTGTTTGAGAAAAACTGTGTTATTGCATTGCACAAGCAAAACTTGTTTTCATCATGTGTATATGTTTGCCATATATATATATATATATATATATATATATATATATTATGGAAATTGAAATAGGAAAACCAAAGAATATTATTTATGTATTCATCAACGTTTCGTCTTTATTGTAAGACTTCCTCAGGATAATTATTTTGAAGAAAGCATTATAACAGGTACAGAATGTTTTGGCCGCTGGTTCAAAACTACGGCCGTTTTGGGCAGAAGAAATCAAAATATGAGATACAATATAGATGGTGGTGGTTTGTAGGCAACGGTAGGAGTGTGAACTTCAATAGGAAGTGGGAGGGTTGTTACAATCAATGTGGAAAGGGGGTGGGTGGCGAACATAGTGTATGTATGCATATATATATATATATATATATATACACACACACACACATACATACACTAATTATATACACTAATATATACTCTCACAGCAGCTGTTCTTAAGCTAGATTCACACAGGTCGTTGCTGTACAAATTATGTATGTGTGACATAATTCTAAAAAATATATAAGAAATCAACTGTATATTTAAGTATTTATATCATTTGTTTTATTCGTTAATGGGCCACCATTTATCACGGTTAAAAGCCACTCGAGGATAAAGGTTAATGAGATGGATAGATTGTCAGTTGAATGATGAAGAATATTATGAGAGAATTGAAAAATGATGATTGAAATGAACAAAGTTTGATCACTTATGAGGAAAAGGTTTATGACAAGTATTTGAAGATGACCATGTTGCGGCCTGCAGGAAAGCAATCCTGTGGTAATGTATCCCACAGACTGTATCACAACTCCTAAGTTTGTCTGGACAAGCAAATGCTTCAAGCCGAGATTAAAACCCGACCCCCCTTTTTTTTTTTTTTTTTTTTTTTCAACCGCACTTCTATCCACTACGTCATCAGCACAAGCCACGAGAAAGAGAAAACTTACTGTTTATATAAAACAATATCAACTCCCGAGGAGTGCTCTACAAAGAGCTTTGCATTATCACTAACTGTGCACTCACGTACTCACCAAAATATGTAAAGGCCCGTCTAGCTATACCTCTGGTATGCAAGTCAATTCGTGCCGAAAGCTACATTTTCATTGGTTGATTTTGAATATATTCAAGCGCAAGTATCACTTGATAAAAAAAAAACTTATTTCATCATTTAAAAAAAAAAATTTTGTGTATTAAATAATATGGACATTTTGTGTCTATTCCATCTGTTGGTTATTCTTTCCAAAATTCTAAAATAAACTTGCATGACTATTACTGATATGACTATTACTGATATGACTATTACTGATATGACTATTACTGATATGACTATTACTGATTTGACTATTACTGATTTGACTATTACTGATTTGACTATTACTGATATGACTATTACTGATATGACTATTACTGATTTGACTATTACTGATTTGACTATTACTGATATGACTATTACTGACAAGATATGACTGATATCATCACGTCATGCCGAGTAATGTAGACATTTCGACTAATTGTTAAATTGAAAAGTAAATGGATTTGTAAATTGGGGGAAAAAATATAAAGGCCTTAGTTTGTATTTACTTGCTTTCCTCTATAGCAAAATGTGGCACAAGGCCGGAAGGTGGGGAGAGCCAGCTTCCGCCGTAGAGGAACTCTGATTGGGTGCAAAAATAGCTACAGACCCGTCAACATTCTCTAGTTAGAAAACCTCACGTGATTGGCTATAATCCCCTTTCCAAAGGAGGAGGTAATGCCTGGGAGAGTGCACCTTCTAGGACCAAGCCGAACCCTTCTTTATTCCGACAGTGAAGGGTCGGATGGTTCAAGTCAGCGCCGAGGTTGCCAGAATTATGGCAAGGCGAACCTTGGTAGGTATGACAATTAATGAAAGCTTGCATTCATGGGCATCACTATAACAGGCCTGGCGATCGTGCAACTGGAATCTTTTACTGGAAGTGATATTAATTCTCTAAGATGATTGATGTAGCAGTGAAAAACAGGGGGAAGATTATGTGTTTTACGTACCAAATAATAGGAACCACGATAAACTAATTGATAAATTTGACAATTATTGAAAAATTCCTATAAATGAAAACAAAGGCAGATGCATATGTCAATATGGGATTTTGTTTTTCTTTTATTAAAAAATTTGTACTTAATCCTGGCCATGGTTAGAATCCTTCCAGAATTAAATTTTCGAGGAGCAATGACAGTGACATATTGGCAGCAAAAAGATCTTTGCTGATGAATGCAAGACTTGTCAAAAACTCCAAATGTTAGATCTCTAGGCCTGTTATAGGGATGGCCATCGATTGCATCCATACGTGATTTGAAATGATTTACACCACACTCTGTCTCGATTCATCCATCAATTGGTGGTGAAACATTCACAAAGTTTGTGTGCCATGATGCTAGCTCACTCATTGCTGACAGAAGCTCCAACACTGAATGGCCAGGGTCCTTCTCCAGAAGAGTCTTGATTGTAATATGAGGGGTTTCAGCCCGTCGCGCGACCTTTCGGGACCGGTGGAGCACTTTTCCAGCAGGTTCGTCACGTTGGAATACATGTCCAGCCAGTGTCAAAAGTTAGCGTTGAACAACTGCAGGTATGCGTGGGAGGCGACCATACAGCATTTTGTTTGTTACATGGTCTCGCTACGATATATTGTAGACGACACGTAGCATTTTACATCACGCAATCACTATGAAATTCAAATGTTTCACGTATATGTTTCCAGTTCCGTGATAAGATGACTAAACTAAGTCGAAAGCTCGAGGATGAAAAGAAAAGTTAAATTCAAGATGGCCGCCTGGTTTATAGAAATGTTTTATTCACCTTACAACCTGACTTCCGTAAGTTTTGTTAGAATTTTGGAAATAATAATAAACAGACCGAATAGGCACAAAATGTTCTTTATAATAATACCTGAAGTCAATTTCATATCTGTACATACGTTATCACCCTCCACCCCTGAAGATGCAATGCAAAAACGTTTTTTTTTTTATTTCATCTGATGTTGCTGTTGTGTAGAATTTGGAACTCGAACCAAAATACGCTTCCTTGGTCTTCAGGCTAGGATCAAAGTGCAGTATCTTTGCTTTCCAAAGATTGATTGATTTTGATTGATATCCCCATAATGTCGCCCTTTTTAATAGGACGTATAATTAATTTTTATTTTATATATATATATATATAGCACTAGATAAAGTGAAAGAATAAAATAAAGTGCGAATCAAATTTTATTAGAATTCAATGTTCAAGCAAAGTACTTTAAAGTCCTTAACTCATGAGTTTTCAAAGAAAATCTTCTCATAAGAGGACCATTACCGCAATGACATTACTGCAGGTAATAAAATTAAACTTTGAAAATATATAAAAAAATAAAAAATACATAAAAGTATATAAAACATCAAATATATCGGCCCAAAACATACTTTTTTGTTGAACTTATACAGTTCATCCAAGTCATAAAGTTTAAAACAGCTTTAAGAAAGATACTATAGATTAAGCACTACATTTTCAGATTATATATTTTATAGGTATATTATGAAATGTTATAAGATTCTATAAGATGAGGAAAAAAGGAAATAACCTGTTTCCTTCATCGGTGAATGTTAAATGATGGAATGAAGCAAATTTATTTAACAACATTGCTTTTGTCTCCCGAAACAAAAAGACAATCGAAAAAAAAAATGCTGATACATTGTCAGCTGCAGGGAATTAATTAACCTTTTTTTTTTTTACTCACTGAAATAATTTTGTTTCATAACATCTGCAACATTAGTTGATTTTTTTTTTTTTTTACTAAGAGACAACCTATCATGGCCTAGAGCCATCCGAGGATAAAAGTTAATGAGATAAATAGATAGGCAGTTGAATTACGAAGACTATTATGAGACGATTGAAAATGATGAATGGAATGAACAAAGTTTGGTTACTTATGGGGACGTTTTATGGCAAACATTAGATTTAAACACGCACACGGTGTAGTGTGCAGGGAAGCAGTGCCATGGTAATTTGTTCCACAGACAGGAACTTCTTGGAAAGAAAGATGAAGGAAATATGTTGCTTTCAATGCTGGTCACTTCAACGAATTAGAATGCATTCTCGGATATTCCGTGGTTATATCCAATCGGAACTCTCACATGGTGAGTCAGGGTTGGATTTCATTGCCGGAAGCTGGCTTGGGACGAATGGATAAGCACGGGCACGCTAAATAGTCACAATATCAATTTATATAAAACTATAAAGCAATCTATCCGGCATAGGCGATAAGTTTCATCATCGGATTCGCGGAACGTTCCATTTGCGTGTTTTGGTATTTGGACTATTCAAGTGGTAAACTGAGTGGCTATCTTAATTTTTCCATCCGGAGACATGGGAGCTGACTTTAGATGAATGCGAAAGCTTGAATATTAATAATAAGAAAATGACCATCTTCGGCCGGGTCGATTCGTTGCATCATAGATTCTTATTAATTCTTTACTACCATTTCCTTTTCCTGGTTGACCATAAGTAGAGCCTCTTCACGGCCAACGCATGTTTAAAATACCCTTAGTAAAGTAAAGTATATTTGTATGAATCAGAATGGTACAACTTTGTTGACCGGTTCGATTCTGTTGTCGGCATTCTTGCAGAAGGGACCACGTGAAGGTTGCCAACATCCCTAAGTGAAAGTGGTATCATGGAATCGACTGGATTCGAACTTGGCTGGCATACCCAAGTCGTCAGTCCGTGTCGTTCACCACCGTCACCTCCCAAAATACCCTTAACAAACCGCTAATCTTCTTAACTGCTGACTATTTCAAATAGCCACCCCTCCTCTCTTTCTCTTGCTAGACGGTTCAGAGTTTTTTGGTATATCTGCCCCCCCCCCCACCCAACATCTCCACCTAATTTTGTCATATCTATTTATTCAATCATTTATTGTTGTTTTTGTTTTTATCAAAATAAGATTTTTTGATTTATCAAAATAAAATGGAACGGCGTCACAGCATAACTATAATAATTAAGGTATCGTCTGGATAGTAATTAGAAAAAATCCATGGCGATACCTATGACACGCTTGGCAACCTTGCGGCTACGATCAGCTGCTTTCATAGAAGATGAAAAAAAAAAAAGAAATACTTATTTTGCGGTGATACCATAGTTGTGACAGCGTTTACGCACACGAATTGGATGGTCTAAATCAACTTGTTTGACGTCTTCTTAAATAGCGTCAAATGACTGACCAAAAATGTTTGGTACCTATTTGACTCTATCGGCCATAGCGTTAGCTTCATCTCCATACCCATTCTGTTTTGATGGTTTTTTGGTATATATATATATATATATATATATTTTTTTTTTTTTCAATTCTACCCCCCCCCCCTCTTCATCAATCTTGATGGAGCCTTTCCCAATGATCTGTTCCGTTCTCACAGATACCACTTTGCAACTGCGCAAGTTTTTCTCAACCGTTGGCGAGCCATGCGATGATGCTCTCCCCCCCCCTTTCATCTTGTCGTCTCTGGTTTCTTCATTCATAATATGATCAGTTGACGAGCTACCCGCAATTGACAATTCCTATGACCCTCTGCATTGTAATTACTCTTTATTCCCCACTCATTGTTCTGGCCCAAGTCTCACCTGCATACAGGGTTGTGGACAGAACCATAGCACCAAAGAAACTGGCTCAAATTTGTCGTTACCAAATTTTTTTTTCAATAACGGGTCACTGCTTATCAAGGCCCGAGGACCACTCGAGGATAAGGGTTAAAGAGATTGTCAGTTGGATTATGAATGCCACGACGAGATGATTGGAAAGTGGGTGGAATGGGCAGAATTTGATTATCCAAGTATTTGTTAACATTAGACTTGAAGACAACCATGTTGTAATCAAGTGGGAAGCAGCATCGTGGTATTGTGCTCCACAGATGAAATGTTCTAGGAAAAAAACTTAGTTCATGGAAGTTCCGTTTAGTTTTTGGTACACGGTGAGAGAAAGGAAAAGTTCTTTGCCGTTGTTGTTGCTAGGCGAGTTCTTGCTGTGAATGTTTTACAGGATCGACCCAGGATTGGAGCTCAGTCGAGCACCTAACATGAACATAACGATACAGTAGAGAGAGGCTAGCAACATCTCTTCCGAAAGAGGCTGTAAGGAAAAGACGAGATCATATATCGGATGTTCTAGGAAAGAAACTTTGTTCATGGAAGCTCCGTTTCGTTTTTGGTAAAGAAGAAAAGAAAGGAAAGTTGTTAGCTTTGAGTGTAGCTAGACGCGTTCTAGTTGTAAATGGGTTACAGGGAGGAGGCAGGGATTGGAGCTCAGCCGAGTACATACCATGAACGTAACGATAGAGTAGAGAGAGACTAGCAACATTACTTGTGTGTGAAAGGGGCTGTCCCTCACTTGATTATGAAGTCGGTTTTATGCTCTGTCACAGCAAGAAGGAGTCCTCCGAGCGGCACCTCCTCATATACGACAGCAATACTCCATCTTCGGACGTATCTGGCTCTTATGCAGTTACATGTTAGCAAGTTTAAAGCTCTTCATCCTACTTTTGTGATTGTGTGAAAAAAAAATCTTTGGCGTAATCGTAGCATCTTCTAGAATCATACGAGTCACGTGTGCAGCTTCATATTTTGTCTGCAGCACCGCATCTATTAAAATGGTCACGTTCTTTTCTGTTTTTCCGATAATATCAAATGGTTGAGATACAAATCACCCCAGAAACATAGATAGATGGACGACTTTACTATTTCATATCTACAATATATACAGGGTGGGCCAAAATAAGGGTCCTATCTTTAAATTTGAATAACTTGAATTTGAATAACTTCCACAAAATAAAAGTTAAACTCACCAAACTTTATGTGTGTGTAGACTGACCCTTCCGAGATTTTTTGAAATAAACAAAACAAATTTTAGCCGAAAAACACTTCTTAAAACTTACAAAAACTAAAGTATTGTTTTTTACACTGTTTTGAGTTTTTTAAGCAAAAATAATGTTTTCTAAATGAGGGTACGTTCCTTAGGGCTAATACGGCTCATGCTTGCTTCGGTAGGGGTCCTTTACTTATTCTTAAAAAAAAAAAAAAAAAAATCAATAAATAAAAAAGTTATGAATTTTTAAAAATAGGACCCTTATTTTTGCCCATCCTGTATAAATAAATATAATGACAGTTATATCATACTATGATTTATGGTTAATTTTGGAAAGAAAAAAAATCATCATATGAACACGACACCCCCACCCCCCACCCCACCCCCCGTCTTCAGAGATAATTGCAAGATATAAACTTCGCAACATCCAGGTAAAAAGCATCGGAATCGTCAAAGACGACATAGAGGTAAAACATACCTAACATTGATACTCAAAAAGTCGAATGTCCAGAAAAACAAACTTTGATGTCCATCAAAAAGTTTGTCACATACAATATATGCCATAGCTCATTCAACTAACCCTATCACCCACTTTCCTCTATGTTTCATCTTTATCCCCCCCCCCTCTTCTTCACTTGGCCTCGCTTTCAACTAAAAGATTCCGTTCTTCTTAAATCTCCCACTGCCTGCGTTTAACGTACACAGTTCAACTTCAACTCCATTCTCGGTCCACGGAAGTATTTTAAAATGGCCCGAATTCTCAAAATTACCTACGATTGAACTAAACATCTCTCTATTGGATTTACTTCATTCTTGAACTTGTTCTATGCTGCCTTCACGAAAACCCTTCTTTTCCATCTGTAAATCTCCTTTTGCTGGACACCTCATCAACGGACATTTACCAACTGGACAGACCTCATATCTTTTTACACGCACTTTCTCACTCTCCATTACTTAATATTTTTTCAAATTTTGAATCTTGGCTTCTCCACTGCCAACTTATCTATCTATGTAATTCCTCTGGTGATAAGATTTTAATCTTTGAAAAGCCTTGGCTTAAGGAAAGAATAATAAACATATTTTTATTTTTACCGAGTACACCTTGCATTGAACAATCGAAGTTGAAATAAATCTGTCATTCGTACATGTTTATCCCTCTTCTTTCATCTATCTTTACAATATATATATATATATATATATATATATATATATATATATATTTGTAAGTATAACTGGCTACATATTCTTACATCCATAACTAATGCTGAATTAAATAATACATTTTGATACGTTAATCTTTTTAAACTATAAAGTTATCTTGTCGGATTTTCAAAGTCAGACCCAAATAGCATATAAGCTAACAAATTAAACTTTTCTTCTTGCTAGCCAATTTTCATTTGTTATTGATGTACCATGTTATTAGCAATAAACTAACATACTCCACTAGAATTTTTTTTTTTTTTTTAAATACTTAATATGATCTAGCAGTTTTCTGATATGTAGAAATTGTAATCATTAATATTAGCGACATAAATTATTTTAAAGGAAATACAGTTGGGAAATTAGTCAAAACCAATTTATTTTGTTTTACCTATTCATTTGTGATCTATTTGTGTAAAAAAAAAAAAAAAATATTTTATATAAGTTCCATAAATATCAGATCTAAGGAAAGCAGCCATTTTTGTTTACGTCAATAAATGACTAAACAAAAATGGCTACTTTCCTCAAATCCGATATTTACGGAACTTTAAAGGCTTTCATAACTTCTATTAAATATCAATTTTTTAATGCAAATAGGTCACAAATGAGTAGTAAAGCAAAATAAATTGCTTTTGACTAATTCCCCAACGGTTTTGCTTGTTAAAATAATTTAGGTCGATAATAGTAATGATTACCGTAGAAATTCTTAAATAGTCAGTTTAAAAGGAAAATCAGGTAAGGGGAATAACTCTTATTCTTTTAGTAAGAGTTATTGTTCCTTACTTTCCGTTAGTTTTCCCATTTAGGGTTTACTTACAATTACGTTTTCTCATTGTTTTCTTTATAAAACAAAATCAAAGATTCATTTGTAATTTAGACGCTGATGGACCATTGACCTATTCATTCTTGCGTCTTGCTTCGTTCTTATTCAACCAAAACCAAATTCTCTTTTAGCTTAGACACTGGACATAACAATAAACGCATTTACAAAAGATATTTGAACAGAAAGGATCCCGGGCAACACCGGGCAAACACTTGGTGAGTGCAGATCTCCACCAAGGTTCAGTACTATCCCGGCTGACCATCGAATCATTCTACAGTTTGTTTCATCCTTGTGTAGGAGGATTCGATTGAAACGTAAGCAACCTATTTTGAAGAACAGAATTATTTTCCACAAAAACTAATGATGCCAGTTTTTACAGTGATAATAGCCACGCATCTACCATTAATGCGGAATACTTCAATCATGCTTGCGTAAACTGATGGATCTCGCAAATCATTCTACACTTAACGCATATTACTTGAAGGGTGAGTCCTCAGTGATGGGTTCGCTTCATCGCTTGTTTTACCTTTTTTTTCTTTTTCCAGTGGAATTACTGGTAGGTTGAGAGGGGATAACCAGTTTGTGTGCAAGAAGTATAAGACAATGGAGATGGATGAGAACTCAGATGTAGAGAAAGTACATCTGAATGGTGAACCTATTTAAGGTCGTTAAAGTTTTGTTACCTTGGTGATACCATTCGAACACAGGGCGCAGCAGGTGCTGATGTGATTGCAAGAGTTCAGGGAACTTCTGCCATTACTAACCAGCAGAGCGTTACCACTGTCGACAAAGGGAAGAGTCTATCGGGTATGTGCATGCAGCGTAATGATGTATGGAAGTGAAACCTTGCCAGTGAGGGTTGAGGACATGCGTTGCATGGAAAGAAGGATACGATGGATATCTTAAAGACAGGCTCTAATCTAATGACTTCAGAGGAAGATTAAATCTGGACAGTGAAGGGAGATGTGTGCAGAACAGGAGACTTTGATGGTTTGGTCACATTCAAAGAATGGTTGCGAGTTCTTTGGTTAGTAGATGTAGAACAATTGAGATAGCTGGGTCAGAGACTTTGATGGTATGGCAACGTTGAAAGAATGTAGGAGACTTTGATGGTATGGCAACGTTGAAAGAATGTAGGAGACTTTGATGGTATGGCAACGTTGAAAGAATGTAGGAGACTTTGATGGTATGGCAACGTTGAAAGAATGTAGGAGACTTTGATGGTATGGCAACGTTGAAAGAATGTAGGAGACTTTGATGGTATGGCAACGTTGAAAGAATGTATGAAAGTTCTTGGGTCAGTAGGTGTAGAACAGTTGAGGTAGCAGGTCCAGATCACAGGGGACGGCCAATGAAAAACATGGGAGGAAGTGTTAAGAACGGACTGAGAGAAAGGAATGAACACATGCCAGCATGTTAAATCGATGATGATGATAATAATGATTACAGCGATAATAGCCACGGGTCTGATTTAACAAAATATTGTTAATGTGAAATACGTGTTTTGTCGAGAGTATGTTTCCCCGAAATATCAGCTAGTCGAAAGATAACTTTATATATAAATCTGATTTTTTTTTTTTGTATAATTTACACTGTAATCTGATTATTGTAAATAGTATATGGCACAACGGATAAAAGTGTTGAGTAACAATCAGTTCTAAGTGACAGTCTTCTGGAGGTTGATGGTTCCATCTTCACTCCAGACGGTACTAAGAATAAAATAAGGTTTACTTAACACTTATACCCGGTCATGGCTGACAGAATGAGAACAATCTACCCTCGTTGATTAAATAGAAGGATTCAGTTCGGGATTCCGTACATGTTCCCGAGTTTGAAAAACGTAGTGAAAATAACAACCAAGATGAGAATAGTAGTCTGAATAATCCAAATTATCAATCCTCATCTCAAAAATTTCGAAACACACAAAAAAAAACAAGAAACGTTGATTCATTTATTTATTCATTTCTTTGTTTTTGTTTTAAATATTTATTTATTTTTTAAAGATTTCAAATATCTTTTCATTTAAAATTGGACAAAAAAATAGTAAAATTGCGGCATGGGTGCATCACAGTGTATATTTGTTTTAGCGTCTTATTTCCCTTGGTCAGGGGTCTGACGTTTTCTAGCCGCCTGCAATCCCAGTCTCCAAGTTTGGCGATCTTGAGGATTGATTCTATTCAAATTCCATTGACGGAGATTCTGAATCCTCTTGATGGTTTGCGTCCAAGTTTTTCTGGGTCGGTCGTCCCACTTTCCTCTGGTCTTCCAACTGAAAGTCTCTGCATTTTCTTAGCCAAGAATTTCTCCTTTCAACATGGCTAAACCCGCGTAGCCGGCTATCAGGAACTTAAGCTTCGGTAATTTTCAGTCTGAAACTGATATGCCGAGTCGGATCCGATCCGACATTCTATATCCGTCTGATAATTATGCTGAAGACACTGGGTGGGAATACAAGGTAAAAGGGGAAATTTCGATTTAAAATGACAATTTGACAGTCTTAAAATACCTTTTTCAGCGGAAAAAAACTCACCGTTTTAGGCTCGTTATCGGCATCGCATCCAAACATTTACGGTAAGTTTAACGTAAATGTTTGGATGCGATGCGATAATGAACCTAAAATAAGATCACATGCGATGGTTTATTTATTACATTTGACTTGTATAACTCATAGAGATTGATACGATACTTCTGCTGCTGCTGCTGTTTTTCTGTGAATTAAGCATGATAGCCAAGATGATGTTTCGTCATCACCTCCTCCATTTTGTTTTTTTTTTAAGAAAGAAAAAGTATTCATTTGATTCCTAAAAAAAAAGATTATCTTGTGTCCATTGTTAAAGAAAGAACAGCAAAAAGAAATCATTGGTTTAAAAAAAAAAAAGAAAAAAGAAAAAAAGTCTTACGAACTAAGATTTCTACAGACGTCTTTTTCATCTGGACAAAGAAAACCCCAAAAAAATATTTGAGATATAGAAATGTAAAAACACATTTTTTTTATTATTTAAAAAAAAAAATGAAATGCAGAAAGAAAAAAAAACATTAAAAAATAAAAAATAAAAAACAGTAAAAAAAAACAAGATGCAACTTTTTATCAACTTTTCTCTTTTCTTATACAAAAATTCATAAAATGTGGCCCTATTGAATTATAGGGTTCCCGTCTAATCAAAGCAACCCTTCCATGATCCTTTAACATTATGGAGGGTTGGAGGTAGAGACTCTTTTGAAATCATTGAGCCACATTGACAAGACCCGCATAAGACAAATGCTGGGTTTCCAAAAAAATTCTTTATTTCAAAAACTGTTTATTGTTAAAACGTTTCAGACAAACACATTTTTCTTTTAATTATTAATATTAATATTATCATTCATTGAAAAAAAAAAAAAAAAGGTGACATAATTTTGAAAGAATAAAACAAAAACCGTTTAAAAAAAAGATTCTGTGAAATTTTTTTTTATATTTAAAATATGGCACAAACTAAAAACCCAACTCACTGAGGACACAAAAAAAAGATTTTTTTATGGACGAAAAGAAATAAAAAATCAAAAAAATAAATCTGGCAGTGAGATGAAAAACTTGTATACTTTGCACATTTGAAATAAAAAAAAAATAAATAAAGAGTTTTAAATAGATTTAATAAAAAATGAATAAAAAAAAGGACGATTTGTGAATTTGGAGCGAGACAAACAATTTTCTTGATAGAATAATTGGATCGTGGGTTGCCACCTTTTTAAAAAATGAAAAAAACAACACGTTGAAATTGATTGTCTGAAAGGTAAAAAAAAAATGCAGGTAAAAAGCAGCTGGAGCGATTTTTATTTCTCTGACAAACTTCTTTTTTTTTTTATTTAAAAGAAAAATTAATTTTTACTTTCCCCAAAAAAAACAAAAAAAACAATAATCTTTTAACTTTCAAATTTTTTTCTAATTTACTTTTATTTTAAAAAGCAGCTGGAGCGATTTTAATTTCTCTGACAAATATTTTTTTTTTTTTTTCATTTTTTGTTTATTTGAAAGAAAAAAAATTAATTTTTACTTTCCAAAAAAAAAAAAAAAAATTTTTTTAACTTTCAAATTTTTTCTAATTTACTTTTATTTAAAAAATTCTTCATTATTTTCCAAAAATGTTTAAAAATTTCTTTTAATTTAAAATTTTTCTTCCTATTCTCCAAGACGCCTGCTCTGCATTTTTTTTTGGAAAAAAAAAAAAAAAAAAAAAAGCAGACAACACAATAAAATAAATAAAAAAAACAATGTTTGCAAATGTGGAGTCGGGAGGGGGGGGGGACTATAAATAAATGAACCTAGAAATTCTCTACATGGACTTTTTTTTCTCTCTCTCTCTCTCTTGTATAGCATTCAATCATTTTCCTCTTGTTTGATCCTTCGAGACTTTTCTCTTATGGCAACGAGACATTGTTTGAAATTACAAAAAAAAAAAAAAAATTCTACAAATGAAATAGCCCAAATATATATATATATATATATATGTATATATATATATATATTACTTTTTTTTTTATTGTTATACAAACAAACATACAAAAAGAAAGAAGGATTTAACTGAAAACGAAATATCAAAAGACAATAGAAACTTGTCAGAATGAATGGTTTTGTTGCAAATGACAGATGACCATTTTTTTTTTTCTGTCAGCTCCAAGGATTCCTCAGTTTTATTTATATATATAAAAAAAAATCCAAAAAAAATCAATCATAAACTATACCTGAATAAGATGTAGGATAATTTAAGAAGAAAAAAAGTGAGAAAAATTTATGAATAAAACTGAGTCAAATTGAAATAATTGCATCACTTTTAGGTTGAGCAAATATACTTGTTTTTTGTTTTTTTGTGTTTTTTTTTTCTTTTTAAGAGTTTTTTTTTTTCTTTTTCAGAGTTTTTTTTTTTCTTTTTCAGAGTTTTTTTTTTTCTTTTTCAGAGTTTTTTGTTCCAGAATTTAAGAAAAATGTCTCTACCAGATTTCATATCTAACCAAATTCATCAAGTTGGTTAGGATATATATATATATATATGTATATATTTAGATTAACAGGTGTGAATGACAGGGCCTCACTCAATCAGGTGACCTCTGTGTGAACGGTCGTTAGTGGATTTGTCGATGTAGTCTCATGAGGGATTTAAAATGCCACATCTGGGCTGGTGCATCTACCACTAGTCTCTCCCTATTAGACAAGGTCCAAAAAACAGTCTTCAATTTAATAGGTCCTGCACTGTCAACCAAGCTCCAACCCCTGTCTCATCACCGCAATGTTGCATCCCTGTGCTTATTTACGAGTACTTTAATCGAATGTGTTCTGACGAACTCGTAGCACTGGTGCCCCTCTCGACGTAAATTCTTCTGACTAACTCAGAAAGCAGCAAAATCCCACCCCTTCACAATAGAGGTCCCAAGATGCCGGAAAGCTTTCTACTCCCTTCCTGTTTCCCTAACTGTACAAACATGCAGAAATTTAGAAATAATGTGAACAGAGATCTCGCTGCTCAACTCCCTACTTAGAATGTTCCTATACACATGGTCCCTAATTCACAGTAGCCCCTTACGTCTCGGTGGCAACATGACCCCTTGTTTGGCGTGAATAAGAGTAACAAAAATACATTTTTTAATAGAAAAATAAAGAAATAATTAATTAATAAATTTTTTAATAGAAAAAGAAAGAAATAATTAATTAATTAATTTTTTAATCGAAAAAGAAAAAATAATTAGTTAATAATTTTTTTAATCGAAAAAGAAAGACATATTTAGTAATTTTTTTAATCGAAAAAGAAAGAAATAATTAATAATTTTTTTAATCGAAAAAGAAATAAATAATTTTTTTAAATTTTAATAGAAAAAGAAAAATAATTAATTAATGAATTTTTTCATCGAAAAAGAAATAATTAATTAATAAATTTTTTAATAGAAAAAGAAAGAAATAATTAATGAATTTTTTAATCGAAAAAGAAAGAAATAATTAATACATTTTTTAATCGAAAAAGAAAAATAATTAAAAATTTTAATCGAAAAAGAAATAATTAATTAATAAATGTTTTAATCGAAAAAAAAAGAAATAATTAATAAATTTTTTAATCGAAAAAGAAATAATTAATTAATAAATTTTTTAATCGATAAATAAATAATCAATAAATTTTTTAATAGAAAAGGAAAGAAATAATTAATTAATAATTTTTTTAATAGAAAAGAATGCATTTCAGTGTTGAACTTCCAAGAAATTGGTCATTCTCTAAAGTTCACATGAATAGGAGCACTCAGAAAATACCCAAAGAGTAACTTCTAGTTAAGGAAATGGATCCAATAATTCTTTAAAATAAAAGGTTTGCGTTAAATTGTCATTTGTTTTTCTTCCAGCCTCTTTTCAGCTACTGACGAAGACGCGTCATCATCATGATCAACAACATGAACATCAACAACAACCAGTCCATACACAGGTCTGCATTACAACATTAGGAGATAAAAGATTCCTACCTAAATTTTTTTTTTTTTTTTTTTTTTTTTTTTTGTACTTATATCGATCTTGACCCAGTTTCCGTGAGTTTCTTGTCGGATACGTTCGGCTATCCTACGCAAACGTTGACGAGCCGATTTGTACCAGACAACAATTTTGATACGGTGCTGCGTCCTATGATTTTAATGTTTTGCTTGTTTTGTTTGTTTTTTTTGTTAGGGTTAGGGTTAAAAATCTTTATTTGATGACAGTAATTTCGCTTTGTTTTATTTGTTTTGTTGTTTAAAAAATTTCTTGCAAATATAACTAAAAATTATAGGACGCAGCAACGTATCAAAATTTAAAAAATATTTATTTGATAACAGTAACTTCGCTATGTTTTGCTTGTTTTGTTTTTTTGTTGTTTCTTTTAGAAAATTTCTTGAAAATATAACTTAAAATCATAGGACGCAGCACCGTATCAAAATTGTCGTCTGGTACAAATCGGCTCATCATCTCTCGGGCGTTTGTGTAGGATAGCCGAACGCTTCCGACAAGAAACTCGTGAAAACTGGGTCAAGATCGATATAAGTACCTTTTTTTTTTTTTTTACTGTTATCTACTTTAACATGCGGACTGTCGCGTCATCAAGCATGAAAGCGGCAAGTGGAATGCCGTCCATGACATCAGACATCATGCTTTCAAAGAGGAAAACGAAAAAGAAATACGCGTATATTTAATTGAAAACAAATACTGACCCAACGGATCACAGGTGATCTGGTAGACATACAAATACACAAACGCATGTACATACACACACTCCTTAGTACACAGATGCATCGTATTTATAACTATGGTTGGATCATTCTATCGCTCCAGAAAGTACATCACTCCGGACGCAATTCTCTAACTGTATAAGAGCCAGATGCGACCTAAGATGGAGTACTTTTGCCACATCTTGGGAGGTGCCACTCATGTTATATTTCAAATTACTGGTGAGTGTATAAATCGTTTATACACTCCTGTGTCGTCGTCGTTGTGAACCCAGGTTGCTGATCGCCTGTAGATAAAACACTCGGACGCCGATGTTAGTTTATATAGAAAGGTTTATTAATGGAGATTACTTGAACCATTCATAAACCCAGAGCGTGGCGCGATGCAAAGACTTTAACATGCAGACTGCCGCAATAGAGAGACAAATAGAACGATCACTTGTCTTGTTACGCCGGGGTCTGCAATTATGGACTTTTGTGTCCACTTGACACAATCACATGCTTGGACCGGGTGAAAGCCTGTTTTACTGAGATGCTTGTGCAGGCCTTCCTCTCGGTCACTTTCTGGTAACTTCTAATGCAAAGGCAAGTTTCGCGACGGTATCGTTGTTGGCCTTCGTCACATGTCCAAACTATTTGAGCCACCATTCCCTCATCTTGCTCTCAATTAGTGCTATACCGTAGCGCCTTCTGATGTCCTCATTGCAGACGGTGTAATTCCAAAGTGTAATTCCAGACACCCAGTGCAACATTTTGGTTTCCATAATAGCAAATGTTTGCCCCGCCTTCCTCGTTGTCGGTAAGCACTCGGAGCTATACAAAGCGACGGGTCTCACAACAGTCTGGTAGGTCTTCGACTTTAGATGATCTCCCGGACTCTTGTGAGACCTGTCATTTTGTACAGCTGCGAGTGTTGGATTGCAGAAATGATTGTGAATTTTAGTAACGATTTCAGGGGGGGGGGGGCATTTGGAGGGGGTCAGAGTCCTCTTACACCGTCGTCAAAATATTTTTCATAATGCGAAATATTACCTCTTGTTCTTTTTTTTTTTTTAAATAATTTTATGCAAAAATCATTATTCGTGTTTGGATTTTTGTCAAGTTGAAACCTCCTATTTAGTTTTTCTAAGAAATCAATTGAAATTGTTTTTGATTTGTTGATGAAAAAACAAACAAATCAATAACTTTTTCTCTGATTATTTGCCTCCGAATGAATCGCAGACGAGAAGAAGATCAATATGTTTCAGATTATTCGATGAGTTGGTGTTTTATAAGCTTCTCATGGCAGGAAGGTGTGGCACAAGGCCGTTTAATGTGGGTGAAGCTATCTCCTCTGACGGGGTTAGGTGGGGTGATTCTGGTAGGCACAAAAATAGCCGAGAACGGATCTGTTGGCATTCCATATAAACTAACCGCCTTTTCGAAAGAGGAGGTAATGCCTGGGAGGATTGCCTCCTAGCACCGAACCTAACCATATCTTATTCTGACCAAGAATGGTCAGGTGCCACGTAAGTCAGTCCCTAGGTTGCCATAATGATGCCAAAACGAACCTTGGCTAATACGAAGAAAGTCGATTAGCTGAAAGATGCGATATTGGGTAGCAAATCGATTGAAACAAGAACAGATTTATTCCTAAGATACGACGATTCAATCTGTGTTTGGCGACAGAAATGCTATTTAAAAATTAAACATGACAGACCAACGAAAATGCTATTTAAAAATTAAACATGACAGACCAACGAAAATGCTATTTAAAAATTAAACATGACAGACCAACGAAAATGCTATTTAAAAATTAAACATGACAGACCAACGAAAATGCTATTTAAAAATTAAACATGACAGACCAACGAAAATGTTATTTAAAAATTAAACATGACAGACCAACGAAAATGCTATTTAAAAATTAAACATGACAGACCAACGAAAATGCTATTTAAAAATTAAACATGACAGACCAACGAAAATGCTATTTAAAAATTAAACATGACAGACCAACGAAAATGTTATTTAAAAATTAAACATGACAGACCAACGAAAATGCTATTTAAAAATGAAACATGACAGACCAACGAAAATGCTATTTAAAAATTAAACATGACAGACCAACGAAAATGCTATTTAAAAATTAAACATGACAGACCAACGAAAATGCTATTTAAAAATTAAACATGACAGACCAACGAAAATGCTATTTAAAAATTAAACCTGACAGATTAACGAAAATGCTATTTACTAATTAAACATGACAGACCAACGAAAAATGGAAGTGAAACTTGGCATCTCAAAATTAGCCAAGAGAGGAAATTAGACATGTTTGATTCCAAATCTCTTAGAAAGATTCTAGGGATTAAATATAGCGATCGAATTACCAACCAAGAAGTCAGAGATCGCACTAACCAACAAGTGGTATCGTCAATAATCTGCAAACGACGTCTAGGTTGGCTCGGACATGCCCTGAGATTGGATCCAGAGAGAATTGCTAACCAAGTGCTTCAGTGGACCCTGATTGGAAAAAGAAGAAAAGGAAGACCAAAAATGAACTGGAAGCCAACAAGAGAGATTTGAAAACAATGGACAGAAGCTGGAGGCAGGACGCTGTGGATGTGGCTTCAGACAGAATGCGATGGATTACTTTGACTACCTCATGCGTCGCAGGACGCAGGAGTTCCTAAGTAAGTAAGAATTCTGCCAGTATTTGTTGCATTTCAAAAAAACCTTCCACTCCCACATAACTTAGTGCTTGTTAGAATAATGACGCTTCCAATGTGAAACTTTGTGGTGCAGTTCTGTTCCATTGCCCCCCCCCCTCCCCTCCCCTCCGAAAAAAAAAACCTACTGATAACAGATTATCCGTTTTTCATTTTCTATCTTTTGAATAATGTATAAGAGAAGAGAGAGGAAAATCCGGACAGATTTTTCCATTAGTTGTTGAATAAATCATTTCATTGCAGCTGAAGAATCTGTCATGAGGTGTGTGACGCCTACAAAGGTTTTGAAATACAGGGTGACCACAAAAAAAATGCCACCCATGAAATCGTTAATAAAATTCAGTCTTTTCTGCAATCCAACCATATTTGGTACAAATAAACTTCAGTTTATGACTGACTTGTCCACCAAGTTTCATTCGTGAATGTCCAACAGTCTTTGTTTTATCGCCATTCAATGATAGACACACCTGCTTACTATGTGTAAAAGTGTCAATAACTCTGACCAAGAGTCTATTAAGCATGTGTACGCAGTGTGATGATGTATGGAAGTGAAACCTGGCCAGTGAGGGTTGAGGACATGCGTAGCATGGAGAGAAATGATATGAGAATTATCTCACAATATAGGTGTGCAGAACTATGTTGCCTAATTACACAATATATATATATATATATTATATATATATTATATATATATATATATTATATATATATATATATAATACTAGTAGTCATTCACAGGATTGTTGACCAAGGGAATAGTCTATCTGGCACGTGTACGTATATATATGGAAGTGACACCTGGCCAGTGAGGGTTGAGGACATGTGTTGCATGGAGAGAGATGATACGATGGATGTGTAATGTGAGTCTTAAAGATAGGCTTAGATCTGATGACCTCAGAGGAAAATTTAATTTCAACAGTATACGGAGATGTGTGCAGAAGAGGAGACTTCGATGGTACGGGCACGTTGAAAGAATGGATGAGAGTTCTTGAGTTAGTAGATGTAGAACAGTTGAGGTAGCAGGGTCAGTTTGCAGGATAAGGCCAAAGAAAACATGGGAGGAAGCGATAAAAATGGACCCCCAGGGAAAGAGGGATAAATAAAGACCTGGTCAGAGATAGGTTAATTTGGAAGTCAATTTCTTAAAGCCGCCCAACGCACGCCAGCATGTTAAACAGACGCTAAACTGATGATGATGATGATGATGATGATGATGATGCAACACACACACACACACACACACTCCGCTCTTGGCACTGCCCTGAGTTGGGTCTTGATGGTCCTCTTCAGTTCAGGAATAGTCTGGGGATTGTTTCGATAGACATTATCCTTGAGATAATTCTACAGATTAAAACTTTGGGGAGGTTAAGGTCCGGTTCAGAATCACACCTTTTACTGATGAGACGACCACCAAAGTGCCCCCATATCATTTAATTGCGATAAAACAAAGACTATTAGAAATGTATGACTGAATTTTTTGTGGATAAGTCATGCATACACTGAAGTTTATTTTTTTCTTTTTGCCAAAGATAGTTGTATTACAGAAAGGATTGTCAATTTTATTAACGATTCTATGGGTGGCATTTTTCAAGTTATCCTGTTCTTTCGTTCTTCGTTATCGCGCTCTCTCTATGTACAGGGTGTCCCAAAACATCCCAATTAAAAACTGTTGCCCTGGGGATAACTGTCATTTGAGTATATATTTGTTTTCCGCATACGGAGATGCGAATTTTGATAATGAAGATTTACAACAATCTGTTATGAGCTAATCAATAAAGCTGATACATTTCCCGTTATCAGCGTACAAACATTTGGCTTACACCCCGCACACCAACACCGACAGACACTAATTAAAAAAAAGTCACTTGTTTATCCTGTTCTTAGAGAGAGTCGATTTTTTTTTTATTATCGTTTGACAAACTCCCAGTTACTGATGAGTCCTGAAAAGATGAAACACGTGTTTGCGGAAGTGTCTATATTTTACGACTATCCGCTGGCAGCTGTCGACGCGTTTACAAAAACGCTGCGACAGAGGAAGCATGCAACACGCATGCCCAACCTGTCCCCGTGTTTGGCTGCAAAACATGTTCCAAACGTCCAAACAGCATCATTGTAACGTGTCCGATGGAGAAAATTGTCGGTTTCACTGTAAAGACGGCTATGAGAAATTGCATTGCACATTGCACATTGCACAACAGCGTCTCAACAGCGTATGGCCATGCCGCGCGCCGTCAGTCAACCGAAACGCTGCAACGGGTGTCTCACATAGGTAGGCCACTATGCCATCGAGGGGG
>OY744541.1:24163916-24273916 GCA_963556195.1 Sepiola atlantica | reverse complement strand
TGACAATAAGACGATCCTGTCGAGCAGTTGTGCTTCGAGGTCTACCAGATTTTGGGGCAGCTGCCACTGATCCTGACTGCTTGAAATGTGCCACAATACGCTTTACTACACTAGGAGACCTTCCTACGGTGTCAACAATCTCAGAAGTTTTCTTGCCATTACTATGAAGATGAATAATGAGCTGTTTTTCTTCGACAGAAACGGGACGACGTTGTTTTGCTGCCATGTTGTACTAGTGCGATACAAACACTCATTTCTTTTACCCAATTACAATAATTTTAATGTTCTTTAGTAAAAATTTGAAGTAGGATTATTCATAGTACCTGTCTGACAGCGAAACGACGTGTGTCGACTTCAGAATGAAGATGGACGTTTCTCTCTCTTTTTATAGGAGAGCGAAGTCCACAAATGTAAAGTTATGAGCCAGGGGCGATAACTCTTACCCGTTGGAAACTCCACTTATGTAAAGTATGTTCAGGGGCGATAACTCCTGTCCACCTATACAGTACCTTACTGTTATAATAATTAAAGAGTATACCGCCTAGCCCTTAACTTTTGGACCACGAGAATTTGGACAAACTTTTGTGTTATTGGTCATAATTTCAAAAATATCCAACGGATGCTTATGAAATTTAGGCGAGACATGAGTGATGAGTATATCTATAAGTATATATGCATATTAAGTATTTTAAATGAACGGTTTTTCTTAAAAAGTACTTAAACTTGTCTTGAAACTACTAGCCCTTAACTTTTGGACGCTACTGTATATAAAATTCTCTGGGTAAGACGGTGGAAGTGGTCCTGGATTTCTACGTTACATTTGTGACCCTATCTCTATGTGACCCATGAGAACAGACCCCCTTGAAACTTCAAATTCTCATACCCGATTTTAATCAAATTTAAACTATATTAATTCAGAGAGTTTTCCAAAGTTTCAGTTTGTTTCAATAATATTAAAAAGGACAAAACGGGGGGTTAGGGTTAAAGTAAAAACAAAGAAAGTAATATGATGTTAGGGTTAGGGTTAGAATAAAAACAGAAAGTATATGATGTTAGGGTTAGAATAAAAACAAAGAAAGTAATATGATGTTAGGGTTAGAATAAAAACGAAGAAAGTAATATGATGTTAGGGTTAGAATAAAAACAAAGAAAGTAATATGATGTTAGGGTTAGAATAAAAACAAAGAAAGTAATATGATGTTAGGGTTAGGGTTAGAATAAAAACAAAGAAAGTAATATGATGTTAGGGTTAGAATAAAAACAAAGAAAGTAATATGATGTTAGGGTTAGGGTTAGAATAAAAACAAAGAAAGTAATATAATGTTAGGGTTAGGGTTAGAATAAAAACAAAGAAAGTAATATGATGTTAGGGTTAGGGTTAGAATAAAAACAAAGAAAGTAATATAATGTTAGGGTTAGGGTTAGAATAAAAACAAAGAAAGTAATATGATGTTAGGGTTAGGGTTAGAATAAAAACAAAGAAAGTAATATAATGTTAGGGTTAGGGTTAGAATAAAAACAAAGAAAGTAATATAATGTTAGGGTTAGGGTTAGAATAAAAACAAAGAAAGTAATATGATGTTAGGGTTAGGGTTAGAATAAAAACAAAGAATGTAATATGATGTTAGGGTTAGGGTTAGAATAAAAACAAAGAAAGTAATATGATGTTAGGGTTAGGGTTAGAATAAAAACAAAGAAAGTAATATGATGTTAGGGTTAGGGTTAGAATAAAAACAAAGAAAGTAATATAATGTTAGGGTTAGGGTTAGAATAAAAACAAAGAAAGTAATATGATGTTAGGGTTAGGGTTAGAATAAAAACAAAGAATGTAATATGATGTTAGGGTTAGGGTTAGAATAAAAACAAAGAAAGTAATATAATGTTAGGGTTAGGGTTAGAATAAAAACAAAGAAAGTAATATGATGTTAGGGTTAGGGTTAGAATAAAAACAAAGAATGTAATATGATGTTAGGGTTAGAATAAAAACAAAGAAAGTAATATGATGTTAGGGTTAGGGTTAGAATAAAAACAAAGAATGTAATATGATGTTAGGGTTAGAATAAAAACAAAGAAAGTAATATAATGTTAGGGTTAGAATAAAAACAAAGAAAGTAATATGATGTTAGGGTTAGGGTTAGAATAAAAACAAAGAAAGTATATGATGTTAGGGTTAGAATAAAAACAAAGAAAGTAATATAATGTTAGGGTTAGAATAAAAACAAAGAAAGTAATATGATGTTAGGGTTAGGGTTAGAGTAAAAACAAAGAAAGTAATATGGTGTCATGAGCATAGTGAAAAAGTACATTGGAGTTATCCTCATTCAATCCCGAGCAACGTCGGGTATTCTTGCTAGTATACGAATAAATGAGATATTACAAATCTCCAGGATATATTAAATACTGCAGATAAAATTAAGCTCAATGGTTAACAGGTTATGTCAAGCAGAGCTTTCATAGTATAGTTCAGTAGATTACAAAATGTATGACAACATTAATATTCAATAATTATATTTTGAAAATCAACACTTCACACTGTGTATCCATAGGTACGCGCCTTTCAACAAATATTTTAGTGATACTATTACATCAGAGTAAAAGTTTATCAAGCTTTATTTTTTTTACAATTGATTTTTCTTCGGCCTGATTGTGGCGAAGGTACACTGATCAGGCCTTTTCGTAAGTATTTTTGATATTTTGTATATCATGAAATTATTTTTTCGGGATGGGCAGAAACAATTGTTGATAAAGTGTTTTCGGGTGACATCTTGAATATCTTCTCAATAATAATTATATCTATATATATACATATATATATGTATATATATATATATATATATATATATATATATATATATTATATATATATATGTATATATATAGATATATATATATATATGTATATATATAGATATATATATATATATGTATATATATAGATATATATATAGATATGTATATATAGATATATAGATATAGATATGTATATATATAGATATATATATAGATATGTATATATATAGATATATATATATATATGTATATATATATATATATATATAAAGAGGTGTACTAAAAGCGAACTTTTAGGAAAGGTAAAACCCTATTGTGAAGAGTATACAGCTCAATATCCAGGATAGAGCAGGTAGAAATGAAGGAGAATGGAAAGGAATTAGAGAAAGCAAAAGCCAAATCAAAATTCAATTCAAAAGTTCAAAGCAAGGTATATTCCGCAAAAAGGCAATTTATTCAAGTTAAATTTTCCTTAAGCCAGGCTTTTCAAAGATCAAAATCTTATCATCAGAGGAAGTCGCTGGGATAGATAAGTTGGCAATGGCCAAGATTTAAAATTTGAAAAAATGAAATAAAATAAAAGTTGTAGGGAAAGAAACGTAGGGCAAAACTGTGCCAGGGTGCAAGCAAATGTCCGATTGCCAAAAAGTCCGGTGTCGAAGAGTCCAGCAGAGAGAATACGATGTAGATAGGTAGGTCGTTAGAGGCACGAGAAGTAATGAGAGAAGTTTCAAAGTTAAATTCCAAGAAGCCACAACTTCAGGTACGGCGAAAATAGAAAATCCAAAAAGGGTAAAAAGTCCAATAAGAGGTACATTCGATGATGCAGGCAGGCGTCAGAGGAGATTAAGATGTAAAATATTCGCCATTAAAGAAACTTCCCGGGCAGAGATGACAAATAAGTGAATGTTTAAATTCCTTGCACACGGCGGGGTTTTAATCAGATGTTCCGTGATAGAAGACCCGTATGTATTATTTAGAACGTCCGCCAAACGGAAGGTTCCGTTCCTGTGTGGTTGGACTCTATTATCCAATCTCAACGTCGTCCTATACACACAGTCGGCACTGCAACCACGTTTAAAATAATAAATCACATTATTCTTCGGGGGGGGGGGAGGGATTAAAACGTGTTTTCGAGAGGACTCAATAAAGTTTTTGTAGAAAACACAACACGCACATTGGAAGAAGAATAGCAATTTTCAACTGTTGAACTGATTTGCTTGGCGAATTTCTCACTTACTGTACATAACCAAGGGGATGGAATGCGTGTGCGAGTTTATGTATAAATATACACATGTATATTTGCATACACTGACACGCTCACACACAGACACACACACAGACACACATATATCTATCTATCTATCTCTTTATATATATAAACGTATACGTACATAGATAATAAACAATAACAAATATTTATTATTATTTGTCGCTCCTCGAAAAAGTAGAGCACTGTAAGTGTAGTATTAACACAGCATGACATCACTAGCTTTAAATGCATCGTTCCTTCTATTAAGAAAGTAGAACGCTCTAGACGTTAAGCCGCCGATAAAGTGTTAAAATTATTACCGTTTATTCGCTATTTAAAATTGGCCGTGTGGTTAAGGCGTCGGATTTGAGTTGCAAAATACTTGTAATCCGGGGTTTCGAATCGCATGACCGGTAGTGAATAGTTATATCTATATGCTGATGAGTCCCGATTATTAAAAAGGACGAAACGTATACGTACATAGATAATAAACAATAACAAATATTTATTATCTTTATATATATATATATATATATATATATATATATATATATATATATATATAATGCATAGTATTGCTTTTATGGCAATTGCAGTCGGAAGACATCAAATAAATTCTTCAAAGACTTATATCAGCAAGACAGTATGAATCAAAGCGCACATGTCTGTGTGGTGGTGGTGGTGGTGGAGGGGGTGTCGCATGACCAAAAGGTTCCATTAAACCGTCACAAGACATCAAACAATATCCTGAACTCTTTGAAAATTCATAACATTCACCAAAATTTTTGTCGGCAAAATAAATGAAGTCTGCAAAAAAAAACAAAAAGAATTGGTAAAAACGCAATTGATTGCTTAGTCGGTTCGATGGTAGAACTGGTTTCGCTTTCTGCGAGGATTGAACAAAAAATTATATTGCAGTTGCATGCACACCAGACCTTAAAGAGTGCAAATTGAGAGAGAGAGAGAGAGAGAGAGAGAGAGAGAGAGGGAGAGATAGATATATATATATAGAGAGAGAGAGGGGGAGCAAAAAAAATCTCGAAGAGAAAATGAAAATAAAAAATCTTGCTTTGCGAATTGAGTATAGGAAAGATTTACGAAAAGCAACAACAACAACAAAAAATTTAAAAAATAGAAAAATAAAAATAACATACAATAAAAAAAAAGTAAAAAATACCCAGAAACAAGTAAAAAAGATCGATGATGCAATTGAATTACAAAAAAATCGATAATGTAATAATAATTGATTACGTTTTATAGCGAGGCCCAAAACGATATGACAGCGATAAATCGATATGATATTGGTACGCATCATCGTTACTTACGGGTTCTGAATGAATGCAGATAAGTATAGGAACGAGAAGAAACACGGGAAAACCTTCTATGATTTCATTAATCGTGTCGGTAACCAATATAAGTTTCTCTTATAAAAATCATTAATTTAAGAAAACGCGATTTTTTAATTTTCTATAATTATTCATATATTTTGTTGGTGATCGGTCTAACAACTAGGAAAAGAAAGCAAGACGAAATACACTGGTGCTACCAGATCAGGCTGTCTGAAGATACCGGCTTCCTGACCTAAAATGCACGCAACCATTGATGTTATTGTTTTTCCCCTTTGCAAAACTTAATCATGTTCTGCAAAGCTAAAAGCAATAACAGTATTTTGAATCTAAAAAAACAACACCAAATCAGATACCATGAATAAATATTTGAAGATATAAAGAACTTGAAACATACAAATTTTTATCAAAATGACCAGATTCTCCATCCTTCGAAACTCATTCACAGAAAACGAACTTCTTCTTCTTCTTCTTCTTCTTCTTCTTCTTCTTCTTCATCTGTTTCTATCTCCCACCGTTACACCAGTGGTGTGGAAGATTCCGCCTTCTCCTAGAAACTTATTCATAGAAGATAAACATGTATATATCATTTCTGGGCGCATGTCATCTCAACCTACGTCCAAGTCTGACATCAGCTCGATGTCCACGTCTGTGACACAGTAACACATGGCCTCATTCCTATCTAAATTCTATCGGCAGAGAAAATAACATTCCCGTTTTTATTGACCATTTCGTATTTTCTCTTCTCGTCCCAAAACACTTTTCAGTTCTTTTGGCATTAACGATTTAAGAAAACATTTCGTTTTTATGCTATCTCAGTCCATCCGACAATATCTTCTCGATTCCCAACTCGACCACCCAACATATGCGACATATGAAAGCCTAGTAACTGTTGTAATTGCATTATTGAGGAGTTTTAATCTCCTCAAAATATCAATAAGAGAAAATCATCTGACAGTGATGGATGATATTATCTGCATCTCCACCATAGGTTTATCTCTCACCTCCCAATTCCCAAGGGAGTAAAGGATCTTTTTCTTCCTTATCGGATTCGGTTTCTCCTCTAGTTAATAACAAACAATAATTTGGAATTCCCCAAAAGCAAATACAGGGTCCCGAGCTCGAATCAACCCGACGGGCCGATCGTAATATTGTCACAGCAGGAAGACGCCACCAGGAGATCGATGTAGAGCCCCCAGAGATTAGAGAGGTACCTCAGGTAGGCTTGGTTCGTGTAGACGTCACAAATACCTGGATCAGCAGGAGAACGTCGCCAGGAGATCAACGTGAGCGTCCGTGGGGTTAGAGAGCTGCCTCAGATAGGTCTTGTCAAAGGTTGGAACGGTGGGAGCACGTCGCAGTGAGATAAAAACAGCAGGAAGACGTTGTCAGGAGTTGGAGAGGCGGGAGGACATCACCAGGGACCGAAAGGGGAAGACCGAATCAGGAGAATGTCTCAGGAAGCAAGAGCAGCATGGATTCTAAGGAAAGACTGAAAGTTAATCTCAGTAGTTTGTAGAAAAATCGTCCTGAAAAGGGCAATTGGTTGCATTTTTGTAGTTGTGAAAAGTTGCCCTGAAAAGGACAGGTAATTGCTGCTACTTCCGAGCACGACGACTGGTTACAGTCGGACGCTTGGAGGCACCTAATACCCCGGTTGCATTCTTGCATTTTGGCAAAAACTTGACTGGTGATAGTTGTAAGGTAGCGTACAGAAGTCTTCATTCCTGTTGGATATTAATGACTGTTGAATTTAAATGAAGTGTTAGCTAACCGTATTACGTTTAATATAGACGAGGCATCAGGACCTTGTGTGCCGATTCAGTGGGGGAAATA
The DNA here is from genome assembly GCA_963556195.1 of Sepiola atlantica. Taxonomy (NCBI): domain Eukaryota; kingdom Metazoa; phylum Mollusca; class Cephalopoda; order Sepiida; family Sepiolidae; genus Sepiola; species Sepiola atlantica. Next base: position 24,266,692 of record OY744541.1, on the reverse strand, counting down.
GTTGAAAGTCTTGTTTGTGGCTTGTTTGTGGAAAGAGAAAAATGATTTCCATGTTGGAAATGAGAAAAAGACATATCAGCAGCAGCTGTTTGTTTGTGGGCGTGGCTAACGCCGACGCTTCCAGAATAGCAGGAGTAGTGGATTTGTAAACAAGGGGAACACGACAATTCGGTAACCACGATGTGTATTTATAAATATATAAATATATAAATTTATAAATATATAGGCCGAGTGCATTAAGGAAATCAGATCCTCACTAGGAAACTCGGTCCAGTTTACAGAAGGAAAACCGCAGACACAAAAATGGACTCTCCGATCGTCTGGTTTTTATTTGTTTACTGTAAACTAGATCGGAGTCTTCTCGTGAAACTCCGATTGCCTTAATGAACTTGGTCTGTATATTTATAAATAAATATGATATTATGTACTTACTACTAAAGCCGAGAACTCTCTCGGAATTACTATGCATACGCTTACACGCAACAACCTACATTATTGACAGCACGTGATGATGATGATGATGATGATGATGATGATGATGATGATGATGATGATGATGATGACGATGATGATGATGATGATGATGATGATGATGATGATGCCGATGATGATGATGATGCTGATGATGACGATGATGACGACGATGATGCCGATGGTGATGATGATGATGATGATGATGATGATGATGATGATGATGATGACGACGACGACGATTGTGATGATGATGATGATGATGCCGATGATGATGATGATGATGCCGATGATGATGATGCCGATGATGATGATGATGCCGATGATGATGCCGATGATGATGATGCTGATGATGATGACGATGATGACGACGATGATGCCGATGGTGATGATGATGATGATGATGATGATGATGCCGATGATGATGATGCCGATGATGATGATGATGCCGATGATGATGCCGATGATGATGATGCTGATGATGATGATGACGATGATGACGACGATGATGCCGATGGTGATGATGATGATGATGATGATGATGATGATGATGCCGATGATGATGATGATGATGATGATGATGATGATGACGACGACGATTGTGATGATGATGATGATGATGCCGATGATGATGATGATGATGATGCCGATGATGATGATGATGACGACGACGATTGTGATGATGATGACGACGACGATGATGATGCCGATGATGATGATGATGATGCCGACGATGATGATGATGATGATGATGATGATGATGATGATGATGATGACGACGACGATGATGATGATGATGATGATGATGATGATGATGATGATGATGATGATGATGATGATGATGATGATTGAAGGAAAAGAATATCGAGGAGACTTACTGTCACTCAGATTCAAGAAAACGTCACTGCTTGATGCTGATGTGAGAACTTTAACTGAGTTACAATCATAATGGAATAAACGAAGTGTACCGGAGTACTGAGGAAACTTAGTGTCACTCAGACTCCAGGGAAACCCAACGGTCGCGTTATCAGCGAGATGTCACTGGTAACGGCTAGTTTGATAATTCTATGTAACTAATAATAATAATAATAATAATAATAATAATAATAATAATAATAATAATAATAATACAGTATAGAAGAATGTGTGGAAGACACACAAAAAAAGAGCTGGAGAAATACATAACCCACAACACAGAAAGCTGTTCACCACAGCAAGCGACGTCATCCTAATGAACAACTCGGGAAGCATCGAAACCAAAAACAAAAAGACAAGAAAAGAAAAAATAAAGCTACATGGACGTTTCATAAGAATGACAGAAGAAGAGACGAATCAACATTCCTGCGCATGGCTAAGAAAAAGACACATGAACAGAGAAAGGGAATCTTTAATGACAGCTGCACAGAACAATGCGATTAGAACAAACTACATTAAAGCTAAAATAGATAAAACCCAGGAAAACAGTAAATGCAGATTGTGTAGACAAAGAAACGAAACAATAAATCACATAAGTGCATGCAGCCAACTAGCCCCCGAAATATACAAGTACAGACACGGCTGCGTGGGGAAAGCAGTACACTGGAAACTATGCAAACGACTGAATTTTAAACATGCGGACAAATGGTACAAACATGCACCAGAGACAGTACTGGAAAACGAAAATCACGAAATCCTCTGGGACATTGAGGTACAAACAGATTAACTCATACAAGCAAGGAGACCGGATTTCATAATAGTCATTTTGCAGACCACAGAGTGAAGATCAAGGAGAAGTGATGGCACCAGCCTCGACTGATACTACATAAAATAGTCGTGAAGGGTCAAGGAGGATGGGAAGACCGAGGAACAAGTGCACTAACCAGACCTCCACTGGAAAAGTGCAGAGAGTACTGGTACTTTAGGGAGGCTTATTGCTACCCAAATCTCAGAGGAGACAAATGGTCGTTACCAGCGAGAACTCAATGGTAAGCGGCTATTGCGATACCGCAAAGTCATTTGCAATGGTTATCGAAAAAAGGTGGAGAGTACTGGAAATTAGGGAAGGCTTATTGTCACTCAGACTCCAGGGAACACCACCGGTTATTATCATGCGTCTCTTCTTTGGTCAGTCTCATAAATTGTCCATGTAGCTCCTTCTAGTTCCGTAGGACAGCATGCAAAAAGATAACATGACAATGACTACCATATCCAGGTTTAAAGTGACCTTCGACAAACATTCAGACTGTATGTGGATGTAAATGTCTCCTACCTGTCTGCATGGCTTGTTGCACTTTGCTATCTTTTGCCAATAAATGTGATTTTATTTGAGTAAACACATATATTAGAAGTACCATGCCAATTCATCTGATTTAGTGTCTCTAGCCATGGTGTTCTTGTACTGGGTTGACATCATGACGTATATTCGTATATGTTGCTTATGAGGCAGTAGCTTTGAAATCAGCTGGTTTGCGCCAGAAGGAACGCTAGTCACCTTAATGAAATGGCTGTTGAGTTATCTCCCTTTGAATTATTGTGGCTAACGTTAGAGAGCGCGCTCTCTTGTATGAAAGTTAAGGAAACTCGTTCCATCCACATGCGAAATCTAGGACGAGATCTTAGCCTTTTTTTGGGCGCGTTCTTTGAAGCACATTGGCATGTCGTCCATTTTGTGACCCAGTAGCAATCAACAAACACGTATTTAAACAAGACGTGTATATATATATATATATATATATATATATATATATATATATATATATATATATATATATATATATATATATATATATATATAATTTAATTTATTTACTGAATATTACATATTTCAGCAATGTACCGCGGTTTCATCCAAAAGGGCAGATTTAGACATCTTTACTGCCCTTTTGGATGAAACCGCGGTACATTGCTGAAATATGTAATATACAGTAAATAAATTAAATTTTATTAGCTCTCTTATATGATCGAGCACTTTATTTGATTTCTTTTCATATACAACCTGACACACACTATATATATATATATATATATATATATATATATATATATATATATATATATATATATATATATAAATGAAGGAAGAGAGATAAAGAAGTACGGATAACGAATCTATTTCATCTTCGATTGTTCAATGCAAGATGTACTCCATAAAAAATTGTTTATTTTTCTTTCCTTAAGCCAGGCTTTTCAAAGATTAACATCTTATCATCAGAGGAATTATATAGATGGATAAGTCGACAGTGGAAAAGCCAAAATTCAAAATTTTATTGCTCTATCTCGTATATTGAGCTTAAACCATTTCACTATAGGTTCAATTCTCTAAAAGTATACTTTTAGTTTCATACTTTATTTATATATATATATATATATATATATATATATATATATATATATATATATATATATATATATATATATATATATTTAAAGAAGTGAGGCTACCAACATTTGTAAAAAACTTTTTTCACCATTGTTTGTTATTTTATTATTTTATCATTTTATAATTTTGTGATTTTATGATGCGTTTCGAGCTTTTCTTGGTTGCTCTCATCAGATATATATTCCATTTCGAAAAATGTTTTATTTTTAACAGTTTGATGTTTCTGCGCATGTGCGTGCGTGCGTGCGTGCGTGCGTGCGTGTATGTGTTTTCATAGTTTTTTCTTCTCTGGGTCAAAGTTATTTGTTTTAAAAGTATTTGTGATTTTGACTTTTATCTCTCCGGTCATCTTTGTGTGCGGTGTCATATATATATATATATATATATATATATATATATATATATATATATATATATATATATATATGAATGATGGAGTTGGAAAGAAGTTGCAAGATTTAGTTTTATTTCCGTCCGCTGAGACAACTTTTCTTTAATGTTTCGGATTTTTTTAGATGAGGATTGATCATTTCAATTATTTGGACTACTGTTCTCATCTTCAGTGTTATTCTCACAACGTTTCAGCCGATGTTACCTCCGACCTTCTTCAGAGTCATCTTGTCGAATTCGGGAATCTTTCTGTCGAACTCAGGAATCTATACGAAATTTCGAACGGAATCCTATATTTTAATTCACGGGGGCGGGGGGGCGGGGGGGGGGGGGGTAGATTGTTCTCGTTCCGTCAGCCATGACCGGTTATACGTCTTAAGTAATTCTTAATTCTTAAGTTTTCTTAATATCGCCCGCACTGGGGATTGACCTTCAACTTCCAGATGACTGCTATTTAGAACTGATTATCACTTAGTAATTATATCCGTGACGTCACAGGTCCCTGTAGCTGTGTGTCGTTAAGACAGCTCTCGTCGAAATAAAATTTTGAAATAAAATTTATTAACAGTTTCCACACTTTAAATGTATACAGGTCAGTAGAAAATGTAATTCTACTGCATTTGCTATGGATTATTTGTTGTTGTTATATTTTGTTTATGAGTTACCGACTGTTAACTATTCTGTACTTTACCCGGCGTGGTGTGATGGTCAATTTGCTTTCATCTTGTCAGCCATTAAGTAATTCTTAATTTCTTAATTTCTTAGTATCGCCCGCACTGAGGATCGAACCTTCAACCTTCAGAAGACTGTCACTTAGAAATGATCATTACGTAGCACTTATATCCGTTGCGCTACGGGTCTTCGCGCAAGACTTACACCCGGTCATGGTTGACGGAACGTGTGTGGCTGCTTTCATGGGAAATGCGACTTAAGTACCACTTGTTTCCCACGAAGGCAAAGTCAGACACAAGGTCACTTTTAATAGGAAGAATATCGAGCTACCTCCAAAAGAGTCTGGATCGGCACAAAAATACTCGTAGCGTCCCCTCGGCAATCCCTCACAAATATGGGCGATAAACTCACCCAGCCAATAAACCCACCCCCTTCGAAAAAAGATGGCTTTCTCGGCCTGTACAGAAACTACACTTTGAAATATTTATTCGCAAATAAAAATTAAGAATATAATTCATTCACAAGTTCGGCACAAGGCCATCAAAAGTGTGGGATGCGGTGGTTTTTGGTCGTCCTCTGTCTATCCTACTCTTAACTAGACGCGTTTTGACCCATTCGTCCAAGCAGACTTTCTCCATTTGTCTATCACTTTCACTTTATCAGTCACCACAATACCACATTTACTCTATGGAGTACCCTACTAAAAATAATCAGATAGTTTGAATTGAATTTTATTTACAAAAGAAAATATACTACACTATGATCCTAGCCGAAAGACCGGATCAGTTTGATGCCGTTACTGACCGTAATTTCTCAACTTAGAACTAGGTTGTTGCGGCATCTTGAAGCCGTGCCAAAACACATTACGCTTTGGAGAACTTCCCAGCCGACGCCGACGCTCATTGGCACCAGCAGTGTCTGCTGGGAGCCAAGAAGTCTTGGACAGAAGTCAAATTGTGTGCGGCGTTAGGGTCGATTGAAACTCGGCTGTGGGTAGGTTAAAATACATAACAATTCCCGCCCCTGCCCCCCCCCACCCTCATTAAAATTTTTGTATGAAGAGTTATCATTAGTTACATAGTTTCTCTTCGGACTATTGTCCTCATCAAATATGATATTTCTATTTCTCATGCGTTTAAAGCCGAGACACAAGTGTGGAAGGGAGAACATAAACAAAGTTAGAAGCTTGTGATATTCCTTCTACCAGTGCATTCTGGATTGGGATGAATGGATGAACATGGACACGATGAATATTCACAATATCGATTTATTTAATCCTGCAGACCAATCTTTTCAGCAGGTGTGGTTAGTTTCATCTTAGACACGGAGGAACTTCCCATTTTCTTCTTCTTCTTCTTCTTCTTCTTCTTCTTCACTGGGTATCAGGTCTGTTTGCAGACATCGATGATCATGGCTCTCCATTCATTTGAATATTTTGTTTCACCATGTTCTTCTAGTTTTTACAGTTGACCATTAGAAACGAATCTCCGGTTAGCCTTCCATGGACCATCGCCACTGAATTACCGACTATTTCAAATATGCCCGCTCTCCTACATGTGATTCAGTTCGATCAATCAGAGTCTTTACATCCCCTAAACCCCACCCCTATCTAATAAAGTAGAGGAAAAAGAATGGAAAGAAGTTCTTGAGAAATTATGACGTCACCAAACCGGCCGGTGATGGTGGTGATTGTAGAATTTAATAACTTCATGTGATACTTCATCTGTGGTCATCGAGACAACCATTAATTGCAGGGCAGATTCTAGCTAGTATTGAAGATGACGGTTCAGGAAGTAAATAACACTCGACGTATTCGAGCCGCTCTTCCAACACGAGCGCTGCCATGTTGAATATGTTGTGTTATCGTTAAAAGTCCCTAAACACAAAACGACACATTTCCTCTTTCATAACATTTTTTTTAAATATTCGTTTTATTAAGTGTAAAATACACATGTAAAATAAAAGTAACATGACAGAGGCTCAGACATGTATCTCTGGGCCAAAGCTGCCAACCACTAACTAATATGCCCGCTCTCCTACGTGTGATCCTGTTCGACCAATCAGAGCCTTTATCATCTCTCAGTCCGCCTATCACTTTTACTTACGAATTGTCCGAGTTATCTTTTATGGTCGTATTCTGGCCAACGTTAAAGAATGCATCCTTCTGTGCGGAAGTTATGAAAACTCGCTTCAACCACGTGCGTAATTTAGGGCGAGATCTTAACCTCTTTCTGGCCCGTCGTTCGAAGTTCATAGACATGTTGTGTAGTTCCTCTCATTTTGACAACGTGCAGGGACCTACGAAGGATTTAGAGCAATTAAAGCGCTAGTATGCATTTCGGAAACTGTGCCGAGAGAATCACAATTATTGTTCACACGAGTTTATGAGAATCTAGTGGTAAGAAGAGATTGATTAGATATTAGGACTGTTAACGCGTTGTTTTGCCTAGAATTTGCAGGTGTGACCCGATGAAAGGTCAAGGGACCAGCTCGAAGTTTACCACTGTCAGAAAGTGACAGATGTCAGTCGGAAAAAAATTGTGTACAAAGAGAAATTCGGACTACGCGAAAACGAGGCATAGTGATCGACACGAGAAGTCCGGCCCCTAAGGTGTGTTGAGGTAAGCCAGAGACCCATCTAAACTGCGTGCTAGCCGAGACAAGTAGAGTTCGTCCGGGCGATGCCGAGTCATCTTGCCTGCGCATATAAAGCTGGGCAGAGCGCGATTTTAACAACAAAAAAGACAGAGTAAAGAAAAAGTAAGTTGGAGAACTACGCGCCTGCCACACACTCCTTTTATCGAGCGAATCACTTTTCTAAAAACCCGGAAAGAAATTTTTTTTCAAATCGATCGTCCACTAATTTGCGAGTCACAAAGTCGAAGCTGAAAATCCACAAGTGATTATCCACAACCAAATACAACATCCCACTTCTTCATACTAAAGACTTGAGTTCTTGTATATATCAGATTTTTAAACGAAAATCAAGAATATTGTTGTGTTGTTTTTTTTTTAATACTCGGGCTGTGTACATGAGTGAGAGCGACGGTAATTGATTGCTGATCAAGAGGACTGGGTCACACCAGGAGCGTGCCTGTCAAAAATGCTAGCAGGCCTTGACTCTAGGTTACGTCTTATTATAGCTGTCGCAGAGACCCTCAAAAACACACAACACAAGGTAACACTTACTTTTATTGCTCGCGAATATTTCTCTAGCTGCGACCCCGGCAACATGTGTATTTCTCATTGTATTTGGGAAGGTAATGTATTCCTTCTTTAGTACTTATTTCTCTTGTTCTCTCATTATATATCATATAGTGGGTGTACCTTATTACATGTTTCCGTAACCTCTTGTAGATTTGCTTTCGACGAACTGTCGAGTGGAGGTAAAAGAATAGATTCCTCATTTCTGTTTTTCATACGAAATAATCCCATATTCTCTTAAGAAAAAGAGGTACTCTTAAGGAGAACGCACCGCGTTTTTTGGTGACTTCGCGTCGTCAACGTTCGGGCAAGTATCAGAAGCGCCCGAGAGTTGACGAAGCGAAACCTGCGGAACGAGAAATTGAAAACTGGCAGACGATAAATTCAGACGAAGAAAATCAAAGTAAAATACATATATAAAAATATAGAACGCACAAACTATGGCTAAACAACTGTTATTAATTAGATGTTTATTTTTTTTTTGTCTAAGGAACCGTTATTAATCAAATGTTTTTTAAATAATTTTTCTTTTTTTGTGCACCAAAAAGTTTCAACTGCTGATATTTTTTCTTATATATATAGGGTGGGCCAAAATAAGGGTCCTATCTTTAAATTTGAATAACTTGAATTTGAATAACTTCCACAAAATAAAAGTTAAACTCACCAAACTTTATTTGTGTGTAGACTGACCCTTCCGAGATTTTTTGAAATAAACAAAACAAATTTTAGCCGAAAAACACTTCTTAAAACTTACAAAAACTAAAGTATTGTTTTTTACACTGTTTTGAGTTTTTTAAGCAAAAATAATGTTTTCTAAATGAGGGTACGTTCCTTAGGGCTAATACGGCTCATGCTTGCTTCGGAAGGGGTCCTTTACTTATTCTAAAAAAAAAAAAAAAAAAATCAATAAATAAAAAAGTTATGAATTTTTAAAAATAGGACCCTTATTTTTGCCCACCCTATATAACAAATAACGGAACCACTGTTTTTAACCAATTTCTTGTTTGTTTTTTTGTTTTTTAATGTTTTTTTTTTCTTTTTAATATTTTCTGGGTTAAGTTTAGGGTTAGGTTAGGGTTAGGTTTTAGGGTTTAGGGTTAGTCTTTCGCTAGAAGTGACCGTTGCTGATAGAACTCAACGAGTCCTTCGGGAGATTCAACGCGCTGACACAGATCGTAGACATTCATTTTTTTAACGCGCTGCAGATCGAAGAAATAAATTTCTTCCAAAAGTTATCGTCTGCTTGCTGCCACCTGATTGTCTAATGTCTGCTGCAACCTGATTGGTTAATAGTTTCGTCAACTCTCGGGAGCTTCCGAGACTTGCCCGAACGTTAACGACGCGAAGTCACGGAAACACGGTGCGTTCTCTATAAGAGTACCAGAAAAATAATTAGTTGCTTTGTTTTATGGCAGATCAACTCTCATTTTTTCGGCAGATCAACTCTCATTTTTTCGGCAGATCAACTCTCATTTTTACGGCAGATCAACTCTCATTTTTTCGGCCGATCAACTCTCATTTTTTCGGCAGATCAACTCTCATTTTTACGGCAGATCAACTCTCATTTTTTCGGCAGATCAACTCTCATTTTTACGGCAGATCAACTCTCATTTTTACGGCAGATCAACTCTCATTTTTACGGCAGATCAACTCTCATTTTTACGGCAGATCAACTCTCATTTTTACGGCAGATCAACTCTCATTTTTACGGCAGATCAACTCTCATTTTTACGGCAGATCAACTCTCATTTTTACGGCAGATCAACTCTCATTTTTACGGCAGATCAACTCTCATTTTTACGGCAGATCAACTCTCATTTTTTCGGCAGATCAACTCTCATTTTTACGGCAGATCAACTCTCATTTTTTCGGCAGATCAACTCTCATTTTTACGGCAGATCAACTCTCATTTTTACGGCAGATCAACTCTCATTTTTACGGCAGATCAACTCTCATTTTTACGGCAGATCAACTCTCATTTTTACGGCAGATCAACTCTCATTTTTACGGCAGATCAACTCTCATTTTTTCGGCAGATCAACTCTCATTTTTACGGCAGATCAACTCTCATTTTTTCGGCAGATCAACTCTCATTTTTTCGATTGCCGATTCCATATGTTACACATAGAGAACATGATCACATGTTAAGTTAAACACGTTAATTTAAAAAGAAGCTGATGGGAGGCTGTATTGGGTCACGGTTTTCCTGTGAGAATAAAATGACCATTGAAAAGTCTTCGGAAATTCTGACACAACAAAACCGGTCGATATAGTGGTGTTTATGAAATTTAATAAATTCACACGATACTTTATTTGTGGTTATCAAGACTACCATTCATCACAGGACAGATTCTAGCTAATATAGAATATGAAATCAAAGATGGTATCTCAGACACGGTTCCCGATAAGAGTCCAGATGAAGACGACCACAAAAGGTTATATTCATCCTTAATAAAAAAATTGTTATATTCGGTTTATTAATATTAGTTGCAGCACGTTGGGCTTTTCAACATCATACTCCTGATACCAGTAACCCAGACCTGCTCTGAAAGAAAACAAGCTCTACATCGATATCGCCACGTTATTTACATAAATCACATTCTCGCTCACCCAACGTAGGCAAGTTTTACTATTATATGAATATGTAATCGAACATGATACTTGAATATTATATGTGATAAAATATGATATGCAATAGAATATGATACTTGAATAAGATATGTAATAGAATATGATATATATATATAAATATATATATATATATTGTTTTTGCTCAATAGTGTACTACTAGAGATCTTAATTTATCATAATGTGAACCTTGTTTATTCAGAGAAAACATTCCATATATTTACAAACAATTATTTCTGCCCATTTCAAGAACATATACTTTCATGATATACAAAATATCAGCGATGTTTATAAAGAGGCTTCATCAGTGCATACAAAAATCCCAAGTCAGGCGAAAAAAAATCGAAATGCATCCAAAATTCATTTATTTTTTGCCTATTACATATTTGCTTTTCATTCACAATTTTTTTCAAATGGAAACACTTATTTAACTTTATTTTTTTCATATGAAGATTCACGCTGCATAATGTTTATTATATGTTTTCGTCTCTTGTTTATAGTGTTCATATTTAATCGATGAAAAATCGATAAAATATATCTTTTCTGTTTCATTTTACTTCAGTCGAAATTCTCAGAAATCAAGGGACCACTTCCTGTGTCTAACACTTGATCTCTATATGAGATACATAGTGATTCGCATATTCCATTAAAGTTCTCCTTTATCTGTCAAACGTTGAGTTAGTAAAAAAGGGCAGAACATTATTTTTTATTTAAAAAATTTCTTATCTTTTTGTTTTTGCTAGGGATGGGGCATCCTAGCGGATGCCAGACATTCACCCGCTATTTCAGAGACTCCAACCGAGAGATCTTTTTAAGATTCTAACCGTCCTTTTAAAGAAGTTAAGAACATTAATTTTTCCTCTCCTCAATTGACTATTTAACTATGTTATAGTATATCTTTCGTGTAGTCTCTTGGTCTTACCGAATTCCCGGGCAAAAATTCATCTAGTCTGGTTTAGTATCCAGCTAAGTGTTCTTACTATAGGTAACATTACTAGGAGAAGGTGCACTATTTCTTATATGAGCAAATGTATAGCTGTGCTGAGGGGATCTTATTTGGACTTTGAATACTATGTTATTTTAAATATTTGGTCACAGTTTACTTGTACTTGTTATCCTGACAAACCATTTTACAGAGGGACCGAAGCCACTCGAGGATGGTGTCTAGTAAGTAATTCAAACTCTCCGGTAGGTAATTCAAACTCTCCAGTATGTAAATTCAATCGTTCCTTCATCATTGTCTTTTTTGTGTTTATATTTCAAGCTCGTGCGTACATAAGAAAGCACTACACACACAACATGACGACCTCCTGTTCGAAAAAAACAATTTTTTAAAAACATTATCGTTACACAAAACTTAGAAATAGAATTTTCTCTTTTTTATTTTTGAGTCAAGTATCAAGGCCAATAGCCACTCGAAGATTAATAATTAATGAGATGGAAATAATTGCCAGGAGAAAGACAAGGAACACTATGGGAGTACATATTAACATTGATCAATGGTATTAACTACGTTTTGTTATTTGTAGTATTTGCTTGGTTTTGCCAGATTCCAGGACAAGAATTCATCTGGTCTGGTGGATTATCCAGCTTAGTGCTGTTACTTGATCAATGGTTATTTATAAGGCCGTCGATTACAAGAATTCATTGACATTGGATTTGAAGCTGACCAAGTTGTAATCAGCAAGGAAGCAGTTCCGCGGTAATGTGTTCCACAGGTGGGAAGCATTTGCAAAGAAGCTCCGTTCGTGGAAATTCCGGTGACGCTAGCCACATGGAGAGAGAAAGGAACGTCTTTTTTTCGTTGTGGTGGCAAGACGAGTTCTTGCTGTGAATGTCTTATAGGGAGAAACCAAAGACTGGAGCTCAGTCGAGAACCTTTCGTGGAAATAACGATAGAGTAGAGAAAGACTAGCAAAGAGACTGTAGAAAACAGATAAGATACTCACCATCTAGATGGCGAACTCTGTCAAGGCAAGAAAGGGTGCTGCAGCTTTTGGTCTTTTTTTATCTAAGATTTGATGGACAGAAGCTTAGGGCGACTGGGATACTGTAGTGGTGATTTTGGGTCCTACATCTCTGTTTTCCAAGGGTTTACACCTGTACGTTGCCCCTAATTTTCATTTTCTATGTATTTCATATTGCTCCGATGGAAAAAATTTAAATAAGTAAACCACCTTTTCATCGATGTTTTAAAGTTGCAAAGCTATTTAATTTTAGTTTTTTAGATCTAAATAAACCGAAACGGAAATTTTTAACGTAAGGCGAGATACAATCCATGCCAGGTGACACTTTTATGGGAAATCGCAATGTAAGGCGAGATGGGATTTATTCTAATACGTCACGTAAGGCGAGGTGCGATCCATTCCAGGTGACACTTTTATGAAATTACACAATGTAAGGCGAGGTTCTATTTGTGCCAAGTGACACTTTTATGGAAATACGCAACCTAAGGCGAGATGCGATCTGTGCCAGGTTAAATCTTTTATTTAAATACGCAACGTGAGGAAAGATGCGATCTCTCAAGTCGAGATTTTTATAGAAATACGCAATATAAGGCAGGATGCGGTCTGTGCCAAGTGAGGATTTTACGGAAATAAGCAATGTAAGGTGAGGAGCGATTCGTTGCAGGTGACAGTTTTATGGAAATACGCAACATAAGGCGATATGCGATCTGTGCTAAGTGATGATTTTATTCGAATACACAACGTAAGGCAAGGTGTGATTCATACCATGTTACACTTTTATGGAAATATGTAACATAAGGCAAAATGCCATCCGTGCTAGACGATCCTTATATGGAAATACGCAACGTAAGGCGAGGTGCTATCCGTGTCAAGTGAAATTTTAATGAAAATACGCAACATAAGGCAAAGTGCGATCTGCGTCAAGTGAAATTTTAATGAAAATACGCAACATAAGGCAAGGTGCTATCTGTGCCAAGTGATATTTTAATGAAAATACGCAACATAAGGCAAGGTGCTATCTGTGCCAAGTGATATTTTAATGCAAATACGCAACATAAGGCAAGGTGCTATCTGTGCTAAGTGATTTTTTAATGCAAATACGCAACATAAGGTAAGGTGCTATCTGTGCCAAGTGATTTTTCAATGCAAATACGCAACATAAGGCAAGGTGCTATTTGTGCCAAGTGAAATTTTAATGAAAATACGCAACATAAGGCAAAGTGCTATTTGTGTCAAGTGAAATTTTAATGAAAATACGCAACATAAGGCAAGGTGCTATTTGTGCCAAGTGAAATTTTAATGAAAATACGCAACATAAGGCAAAGTGCTATTTGTGCCAAGTGAAATTTTAATGAAAATACGCAACATAAGGCAAGGTGCTATTTGTGCCAAGTGAAATTTTAATGAAAATACGCAACATAAGGCAAGGTGCTATTTGTGCCAAGTGAAATTTTAATGAAAATACGCAACATAAGGCAAAGTGCTATTTGTGTCAAGTGAAATTTTAATGCAAATACGCAACATAAGGCAAGGTGTGATCTATGCCAGGTGACACTTTTATGGAAATACGCAATGTAAGGCGATGTGCGATCCGTGTCAAATATTCACTTGTCATAACCATTCTATTTTCGATAATTTCATGAATTATCAACTAATATGCAGAGCCCTTCTTTTATGTAGAAACTCGATTGATATCGTGTAGCAGTCGCATGATATCGTGTAGCAGTCGCATGATATCGTGTAGCAGTCGCATGATAAAGAAAAGACCGATGAATTCGGAAATGAAGAAATTTCCTGTTTTCGTTTTTAGTCTCGAGATAACAATTACCGAACAAACAACACTTATTTCTTGATCAATAATTTAATTAGAGGCAGAGTTAATTAACTACTTTAATTAACAAAACGTGAAGAAAAATTCGTTATTACCGGTTAATCAACTGATGTTTTTGTAGCGAAGGAGGAAAACATTACCGAGCTGCAAAAAAAGGAGTCGATGACGTAAGCACGGTTTGTCGAAGCAAAAACAAAATGGAGGCATTGATGCGATTTAAAAGTTACATATTTCACAAAAAAAATACGTTTTTTTTTTTTACAATTATTTTAGTTCAGTAAGCTCTCAGAGATCAAGGGGACTCTTTTTTTTGGGGGGGGGGGGGGCGTCTAATACTTAAACTTTTGTTCTTTTACTTTTAGTAACCCCCAAATAAGGAACACTGACACTCAGATGTAAAGGGGCTTCTGTGATTAGGGGCCAGATTTATAGGGAAGGGGCATCCTAAGTGGGGAGTTGTGCAGCAAGACGTTTGTTCACATTACATTGAAATTTCTGCATGTGAGAACAGAGAGCAAGGAGGGAATTCCAAAGGCAAGCGGCCCGAAGAAAGAAACTATTAGAGTAAAAACTTTTCCGGCATTTGGGGACCTCTACAGTGAAGGGGTGGGATTTTGCTGCTAGTTGGGTTGGTCGGAGGTATTTACGTTGAGGAGGTACACATGGAGTAAGTTTATCGGAGCACATTCCACGGAAGTTCTTGTAAAGCAAGCACAGGAAGGCAACATTGCGGCGATCAGACAGGGGCCGGTGCTTGGCAGACAGTGTGGGACTTATTAGGTTATAGACTCTTTTTTGCTCCCTGTCCAGTGAGATCCATATATATCAGAGTATATATTCCATGAGTAAATGTATAGCTGTGCTGAGGGGATCTTATTTGGACTTTGAATACTATGTTTTTTTGAATATTTGGTCAGAGTTTACTTGTACTTGTCATCCTGACAAACCATTTTACAGTGAGACCGAAGCCACTCGAGGATCGTGTCTAGTAAGTAATTCAAACTCTCTAGTAGGTAATTCAAACTCTCCAGTATGTAAATTCAATCGTTCCTTCATCATTGTCTTTTTTTCTGTTTATATTCCAAGCTCGTGTGTACACAAGAAAGCACAACACACCCAACATGACGACCGCCTGTTCGAAAAAAAACAAAAACACATTATCGCTACACAAAACTTAGAAATAGAATTTTCTCTTTTTTACTTTTGAGTCACGTGTCAAATTGCCAGGAGAAAGACAAGGAACACTATGGAAGTACGTATTAACATTGATCAATGGTATTAACTATGTTTGGTTATTTGTAGTATTTGCTTGGTTTTGCCAGATTCCAGGACAAGAATTCATCTGGTCTGGTGGATTATCCAGCTTAGTGCTGTTACTTGAGGTAGAATCACCAGAATACATTACACCATTCCTTGGTATGAGCCAGTTTGTAGCCCTGCCGGGGAGATCTTATTTTGGCTTCAAATACTATGTTTCTCTTAATATTTAGTAATGGTTTGCTTGTAGGGCGAAGTATCCTCATGCCAGGTTGTCCTGACAAACCCATGCACAGAGAGACCAAAGACACTCAAAGATAGTGTCTAGTAGGCTTTCAAGCTCTCCTTTCTATCTTTCGTCAATTCTTTTTTCTTCTTTGTTTTTGCTGGGGATGGGGCATTCACCCACTATTTCAGAGATCGTTTTAAGATTCTAACCGTCCCCTTTAAGCACAATTGTTTGTATCTCTCTTGCACTTGGTTCACCGGGTATATTCGCCATGTAGCTTTTGAAATTCTTTTCATGAGTCCGATTGCTCGTATGATTGCAAGAATGATGGAGATCTTCCTAAGACTCCAGTTTCTTTTCATGTCGTATTTGTTTTTGTTTCAATTTACTTCAGTTGAACTTCTCAGAAATCTAGGGGCTCTTTCCTGGGGTAAACACTTGGTCTCTATATGAAATACATACGTATTCTCATGCTCCATTAAAGCCCTCCTTTACCTGTCACACGTTGAGGTAATAAAGAAGTGAAGAACATTAATTTTCCTCTCCCCAATTGACCAGTTGACTATGTTATTGTATATCTTTCTTTTGGTCTCTTGGTCTTACCGGATTACAGGACAAGAATTCATCTAGTCTGGTGGAGTATCCAGCTAAGTGCTGTTACTTGAGGAAACATAACTAGGAGAAGGTGCACATTTCCTCGTATAAGCTGGTGCATAGCTAAACCGAGGAGATCTTATTTGGGCTTCGAATACTATGTTATTTTGAATATTTGGTCAGGGTTTACTTGTGGAGTAAAGTATATTCATGTCAGGTTTTCCTGACAAACCCTTTTACAGAGAGACCGAAGACACTCTAGTAGATAATTAAAACTTTCCTCGTATATATATATATATATATATATATATATATATATATATATATATATATATATATATATATATATACAGGGTGGGCAAAAATAAGGGTCCTATTTTTAAAAATTCATAACTTTTTTATTTATTGATTTTTTAAAAATTTTTTTTAGAATAAGTAAAGGACCCATTCCGAAGCAAGCATGAGCCGTATTAGCCCTAAGGAACGTTCCCTCATTTAGAAAACATTATTTTTGCTTAAAAAACTCAAAACAGTGTAAAAAACAATACTTTAGTTTTTGTAAGTTTTAAGAAGTGTTTTTCGGCTAAAATTTGTTTTGTTTATTTCAAAAAATCTCGGAAGGGTCAGTCTACACACACATAAAGTTTGGTGAGTTTAACTTTTATTTTGTGGAAGTTATTCAAATTCAAGTTATTCAAATTTAAAGATAGGACCCTTATTTTGGCCCACCCTGTATATATATATATATATATATATATATATATATATATATATATATATATATATATATATATATATATGTATGTATTCACACATGTCTTTTTAAATTATAATTTCTTGCAAATACCAGCTTGCATACTTCATAAAGGTAAGGTTTCCATTTAAACGATGGCTTAGTGAAAATGTTGAGGCATTCGTTTGATAAGATTCGGATTTTTTAGCAGCAAATGATCGATGAGTTTATTGATTCCTCATCGTTGCTATTAACTGTGAATAGAAAATAAATATCATTGAACAAATCTAACATCACACAAATAACTAAGGTATACATTAAAATCAATTTATTCATGGAATTTGCGCTGTTTGGTACATATAACTTTGCAAGATGGCAAATAAACAACTATAATTAGAAGTATCATTTGAATTGCAGGAAGCGTTTATTATTGTTTGCGACTGTCGCGATAAACAGATGAAGTGTTTCTTCTAAAAACGGGCTGTGTTTATTTTATCGATTGGAAGTGTCGTATCATTTGTGAGCGAGAAGCAGTTCACTCTGTTACGAATATTCATTCTTTGGGGGCCCACTGACCAAGGTTTCGATAGAAGGACTTGGGAATTTTTCAGTCTATTTATTAACTAAAGGGAAGTGACTCTGATTTTTTTTGTCAAGGAGTTAGTTCCTTTATGCTGACTCATTCTTCGAGGAATCTAGATAAAAGAGAGTTGTGTGTGTATGTACAGCTATAGAAGAACGTGCTGGGCAGAGGGGGTTCGGGAGAAGGAGGGGAAAACGGGAGAGGGGAGAGAGAGAAAGATAGAGAGGTAGAGAGATATAAGTTTTTCATATAAATATGTTACAATTTTTTCCTGGGCAACGCTGGGTGACCCTGTTAGTTACATATAAAGAATAAAGAATTCCTTATTTGAATTGTATTTCGATAATTATTTTATTTAGAAAATTTTTTTTTTTAAGTTCAGATTTAATGTTTTGCAGCTGCCCACGAAAGATCTGTCCATCTGCAACTATATTTTTTTTTCGTTTTTTTTTTTTTTTGTTCAATTAAAAAAAAAAAACGAACAAAAAATATAGTTTGGCTAAACATTAAATCTACGCCCGATTGGTGACAGCTACTAGCTGTTTTTGTTTAATTTTCGCTTTTTAAGGGATTATCAATGCTCCACGTGACTCACGAGGACGCCATTATTTTTTTCCCCCCGTTAACAGATACTGCACTTTGAATTATTTATTTTCCAAAAATATAAATGCTGTATCTTATATAAATTGGGCACAAAAGTGTGGGAAATAAGATCCAAACAATAATGCCGAATTAAATAAGAATGTTGGGAAATTTGGTGTTTTAAAGGATATCCAGGGATTGGGGTTATTTTATCATGAAAGAAAAAAAAATCTGTGTTGAACAGTGGCTCAACATCTAGGGGTGAAGGTATTACAAAGACTCTTCTTTGTTGTGTTGCATATTTGGTATCTTTTTTCTTTATTGACTTTAGCCACTATCCAAGACAATTCTTTTTTCTTTCAGGAAAAAATAACCTCATAATTATGGAGTAACACGTTCGTTTTGAACTCGGGTCGTCTGCAGACGCATTTGTGGTCAAAATAAAAACAAACAAATATTTTTGAACGACATGAACAAAGAGAAAACATTCCTTATCCATGACGTAAGTAAGTCGGAGAAAAGAATGGTATTGTCCGAGAAAGCGGTGAGCGAGGAGTCACGTAACGGCGATTGACCTAAGAGGTGATGTTGGATGACGTAAATAAAGGTTTTTAAACATATGCACTGTTTATGCCAGGCAGAACAAAGAACCTGGTCGTGAGCCTGACTAGTATCGAAGAGGAGGGGGTCGGTGTATCAACCACTCAAGTCCGAGACCCGTTTGCCCATTTGTGAATGAATTTGACTGAGAAATAAAAGCATTCTGTTATAACCCCAAAGAGGAAAACTGTTTGCTTTTTTTTTGTCATACCAAGGGAAGCAACTTTGCATCGGTGAGAAACGAGAAAGTGAATTGATGTAATTCCCTTACATTCGACTGTTAGAATTATCCGGACGAACATATTTGAATGGCGACGCTATTAAGGTTGTCGAGAAGTTTTCGAGGTGGAGCAGGTGCTAGTATAATTACACACACATATATATATATATATATATATATATATATATATATATATATATATATATATATATATATACACACACACACACACACACACACACACATATATATATATATATATATATATATATATATATATATATATATATATAAATATTAATTATTTATTTATTACCTACAGACATCGATGTTTTATGCTAACGCAATCTTCAGTGCAGGAAGCTAATTTCCGACGGTCGGCGGGCGCGAACTCCGATCACAAATCGCCAAGAGCGTTTTCCCATTGGCAACCACAAATTAGCTTAGAATTAAGGAGGAATTTAACTTTGTAAATACCAAGTCGGAGAGAGAGAGAGAGAGAGAGAGAGAGAGAGAGAGAGAGAGAGAGAGAGAGAGAGAGAGAGAGAAGAGTGTAGTGCAGTATCAGTGCAGTTCCAACGAGAGAAAGGTATATATGTTAAGGAGTAAGGCTACCAACATTTGTAAAAAGTTTTTTTCAACATTTATTTATTATTTTGTTAGTTTATCATTTTATAATTCTATAACGCGTTTCGAGCGTGGTGCGCTCTCGTCAGATATGCAAATCCATTTGAAGACATTGTGTCATTTTTACATTTTAACTGTATTTCTATTATTTTAGAAAACGCTCTCCAATTTCTACAAACAAGTACTTCTTGATGAACAGCATTATGCCGCTGACGCACCAATGAATATGCCCCCCACCATCCTTCTTTTTATTTGATAAATGATAAGATAACAATATGTGCATTGTTGGTGCGTTTTCCTTTTCCAAGTATTGATCTTTGCATAATAAAAAATTAAACATGTTTTTTTCCTTTCTTTTTTTCTTTCTTGCTTTTTTTCTTTTTTTCTTTCTTTCTTTTTTTTTCTTTCTTTTTTTTCTTTCTTTGTTTTTTCTTTCTTTCTTTTTTTTCTTTCTTTCTTTTTTTTCTTTCTTTCTTTCTTTCATTCTTTCTTTTTTTCTTTCTTTCTTTTTTTCTTTCTTTCTTTCTTTCATTCTTTCTTTCTTTCTTTTTTTCTTTCTTTCTTTCTTTCTTTTTTCTTTCTTTCTTTCTTTCTTTCTTTTTTTTCTTTCTTTCTTTCTTTCTTTCATTCTTTCTTTTTTCTTTCTTTCTTTTTTTTCTTTCTTTCTTTCTTTCTTTTTTCTTTCTTTCTTTCTTCTTTCTTTCTTTCTTTAATTCTTTCTTTCTTTCTTTCTTTCTTTCGAATACTTATTTACTGTGTAACGTTCATTTATTATAAATAAACCGGATGTCCATATTCGTAAGACAGAACCTAAATTTCCGTACGCAGATTGAGAGTAAACCTATTTAATCGAGTGGCAGATGTGGTCGTGTAACTCGGTTCAATGATCGCTCCTCAACGTGAATTACATTTATTGTAAATACATACAATTAGGTACAAGGTCATTGAATCGGGGGGATTGGGGAGCCTGTTAGTCTTTCAGTTGGTTATTTCTTGTCTTAAACAACTTGGATAACCTCATCTATGAGAAGTAGAAAGAAACAGAAGGGGAGATATTGAAAGAGACAAGGAGGGAGAGCTGTTTCGTTTTTTCAAGACTTATCAGTATGGAAATACTATATATATATATATATATATATATATATATATATATATATATATATATATATATATATATATATTACTATTTCATGTATCCACATAAAATTTTATAGGGAGATATATATTTTTTATGTATCAATTTGCAGTATTTACTTCAACAGTGCTCGATACGTAAGTAGAGCTAGGTAGTAAGTTATGAAAATATATTTATGGCAATTAAGCTACACAGTAGCTCCCGCGTTTAATCCCCAAGGGGAATCTTCAGGCTAAAATGCATGGAGTTATTTTTGCCGGATGTTTTTATATATACGACTAGCTAGTTAACCAATCAAATTCTTTGTTGTTCTCTCAGCCAATCGTTGGGCTTCTCACGAACAAAGGTCCGGTTAGTTTTACTTTCCATTTCCTGTTCTATTGTTCTGTTTTCTATAGAGTGGCCTATATCCTGTTTCGTTGCTGTGTCACTATAATGGGTGAACTTATTTTAACACATGATAAGTTCACCCATTATATTGACACAACAGAAGATCACCCCCCGGGATGAAACGCAGTGTGTAGCTTAATTGCCATAAATATATTTTCATAACTTACTATATATATATATATATATATATATATATATATATTCAAATAACAGTGCTCAATATGTGAGTAGAGCTAGGTAGTAAGTTATAAAAATATATTTATGGCAATTAAGCTACACAGAGGCTTCCGCGTTTCACTTTAGCATGACAATTTCCTTCCGGGGATGAAACACGGAAGCCTCTGTGTAGCTTAATTGCTTTAAATATATTTTCATAACTTACTGTCTATCTATCTATCTATCTATCTATCTATCTATCTATCTATCTATCTATCTATCTATCTCTCTCTCTCTCTCTCTATATATATATATATATATATATATATATATAAGGTTTTTAACTATAAAGAAACTGTAGAGAATTTAAATATTACTAATAATGATGAAATGTATATACCATCATGTGAATGTGAATCCTCCCCTTTATGTTATACTGACATAGGGCATATAATTACCTGTAATCTAGCGATAGTTAAAAATTCTAAATTAAGAAAACTCCTCAGTAAAGGCCCAAACTATAGAGAACCTAAATGTTTAAATTATGCGAAATGTGTTAAGGAAATAAATAAAGCGTTAGATAATTTCACTGCATCCATGGCAAAAAAACATAAATTATTACACTCTACATTTGACGCATGGAAAAATAATGTACTTAGATTCGTAAATAAAAAAGTAGAACGTTTAAAAGAATTTAAACACCTTAAAAAAACGAATCCCCTCCTTAGAAATCCACAAATAACTACGGAGCTTGAAATGCTTCAAAATAGGTTTGTAATAGTTCCTATTGATAAGGCGACAAATAATAAAACTTAAAAAAGAAGAAGAAAGAGAAAAAATCGACAGTTAGCTTATAACGCTGATTGGAAACGCTGTGAGTTAAAGAAGAAGAAGAAGAAGAAGAAGAAGAAGAAGAAGAAGAAGAAGAAGAAGAAGAAGAAGAAGAAGAAGAAGAAGAAAGAGATAAAAAAAATAGACGGTTAGCTTATGAACGCCAATTGGAAACGCTGTGAGTTAAAAAAGAAGAATAAAGAGAAAAAATCGGCAGTTAAGCTTATATACGCTGTGAGTGGGCAAGGAATCTTAGTATTTATAAAAAAGGACTAAAAGTATATATATGTATATATATATAATTTTAAATTTTTATTTTATTTATTTAAAAAAAAAAATTTTTTATATTTTGATATGTTGATATTTTTAATATTTTTAATATAAAACTAAAACTAAAAACGCATTAATCACCTAAAAAATAGTGTAATGGATTCGTCTAAACACTTTAAAATGCAGCAACATTTTTGTAAGTAACGGATAAATTTTATTAGACAAACGAACAACACAGGTAAGGAGGAATTTTTATTTTTTATTTATATATATATATATTAATTAATTTATTTATTTATAATTTATATATTTGTTTAATAACTAATATAAGTTAGCAAAACATTTATACGGAACAAAACTTAGATTTAGTATACGGAACGTTTATGTTTTTGCCTTTTCAGGGAAGTGGGGTCTGATCAACTCTGCTGGGAAGCCATGAAATTAAATACTGTCTTGTTTTTAAATTCCCGAAACAGTTTTTCATGGTAAACAACTGATGATCCCTTAAATAATGTTAGAAGCAAAGTAATATAATAACTGTAAAAACTAAATTGGCTTACATGAGTGATTTTCCACTGAACGACTTGGGTTTGTTTTTTTTTAGTTTTTTTTTAATTGTTAAATTCTTTATTTTATTTAATTTTTCTTTTAGTTTTAATGGTTGAGAAACTTCCGAGACTATATATATATATATATATATATATATATATATATATATATATATATATATATATATATATATATATATATATATATATGGAAAATGAAAAGGGAAAGACAAAAAATATTATTTACGTATTCATCAACGTTTCGTCTTTATTAAAAGACTTCCTCAGGATGATTTGTCTGAAGAAGAAATCACACAAGTACAAAAATGTTTTGCCAGCAGGCTCAAAGCTACGGCCGATTTGAGTAAGAAAATCAAAATATGAGAAAGTAGTAGATGGTGGCAATGGTCAGTAGCACTTAGACTATATGATCATTAGGAAGGCGATACAATAAATGTGGAAAAGTGGGAGGCGAAGCGTGGTTCAGCTAGGATTAATTTAAATTATAAAAGGGGAGGGGGAGCGATATGCTAGTTGAATCAATTCATTAATTTAGCCTTGAAGAGAAACAAAACGCGGTACCAATGATTGTCTGGGTCATGTGTTAGAAGAGTATTGGAAGTGATGGGGACTATGGCGGGGGGGGCGAGAAACCAGTTAGGACCTGACTGTACGGTCGGTCGGTTTGCCACGTTTAAGTTTGAAATTTGAAACAACATGTTCATTTCGCCATGTCTGTATAAAAGAACCGTTGACCAAGAATCGGCATATCTCAAATTCTTTCGCGTCTTCTTCTGCAAATCACATTTGTGCGTTTATTCTGGGTGAATATAGATTCCTTCTTCCAGCCGGAGAGTTGAGTAGAATCGCAGGTGAAATACTTATAGAAATCAGTTCAAAGGTTGAAAATGTAACCTCAAGGTCCCCCCCTCTTTATTCGTGGGTCTTGAAGTGCAGTGGGTAGGTATGATCATTTTGGCAGACAGACAATCTGACCTATCAATAACCATGACTCATTATTCGACCAGGTTATCACACTCACACACACACTTATATAGAGAGAGACTGTTATATATATATATATATATATATATATATATATATATATATATATATATATATATATATATATATATATATATATATATATATATTAGTATTTCATTTATCCACATAAAATTTTATAAAGAGATATAATTTTTTATGTATCAATTTTCAGTATTTACTTCAACAGTGCTCGATACGTAAGTAGAGCTAGGTAGTAAGTTATGAAAATATATTTATGGCAATTAAGCTACACAGAGGCCCCCGTGTTTCATCCTCGGGGGAATCTTCAGGCTAAAATGCATGAAGTTATTTTTGCCGGGTGTTTTTATATACACGGCTAGCTAGTTAACCAATCAGATTCTTTGTTGTTCTCTCAGCCAATCGTTTGGCTTCCCATGAACAAAGGTGGGGTTAGTGTTACTTCCTTCCTATATTCTGTTCTATAGGTTGGCCTACATCCTGTTTCCTTTGTTGTGCCAATATAATGGGTGAATTTATTTGAACACGTGGTTCCTTGTATTTCTATCTTAGGTTTTAATTTTTGCATGACATTTTTCTTAAAATTATCATCCTGATGAAGTCTTACAATAAAGACGAAACGTTGATGAATATATAAAATATCACTTGGTTTTTCCTTTTTCATTTCCCATATATATATATATATATATATATATATATATATATATATATATATATATATATATAGCCGCACTGATGAGCTGTGAAACAGCGAAACAGGCTGTATGTGGATGACTATAAAAAGCTCCCTCCGGGTAGAGCTTATTTTTGTAAGGGTATCGTCTACGGCCATTAGCTTTAAGGCAAATGCTCATTAGGTAAAACTAATTTCGAGCTCCGGTCATTTGCAATGTTTACATTTCGTTACATTGAGGTATCACTTACATTCAGTCAGTGTCGCATGATGGCGTAGGGGTTAGCATCGTCGACTGTCAGCTCGACGGTTGCGTTTCGATCCCGGCTTGAGACACTAACTGGTCTAGCCGCACTGATGAGCTGTGAAACAGCGAAACAGGCTGTATGTGGATGACTATATATATATATATATATATATATATATATATATATATATATATATATAGTATGAAAATATATCTATGGCATGTAAGATACACAGAGGCGTCCATGTTTCATACTCATAGCAAATCATCAGGTTAAATGCGTGGATTTAGTGCATACTCTAACTAACCAATCGGAATCATTGTTATTATTATTGCCTATTATTTTCATTGATCGAATTCCTTTCAAACAAAGGCCTGGCTGCGCTTAGTTTGATACCTCTTTTTTTATTTCAGTATCGTTTTTATCAATTTTAAGTGGGTCAATAGGTGACCTTATACTGACACGTGTAAACTAAAGTAATTAATCCTTTCTATTTATTTTGTTACCCGTCGCAATTTTAGATTTATTTAGTTTAGTTTTTATTTATTATTATTAATTTATTTTATTAATTTATTTTTATATAGTTATCCTAAAGTAAAGTTTATTCTGTGTCTACAGTTAGTTGCTATTTCGCTTCTACAATTTAGTCATTTTGGGGGGGATCTTTAAAATTTTAAATTTCTAGCTTCTCATTCAAACACGTGTCGTCTAAATATCTGCATGCGCTGGCCCATCGTATTATTTTCCACTTGATTATTAGCTCCCACTAATGGTTCGCTAGTGATATTTTAATCGGTGTTTTGTGTTAGTGAATGTGATTTTGTAGTTATTATACCTAGTTTTAAATTATAAGGAAGTTTCTTCTATGTAGTATTTTTTATTGGAGTTTTCATGTAAAAATATTGTGGCTTGGTAAACGATGCATTTCTTTAAGCAGTTATTTTGTAATGGACACATTTCATGAGTTCTACAGTTACAGTTTTCTCTTCGTTATTAATTTTATTATTTCTATTAAGGTTTCAGTTATTACTATTTCTTGCGATTATATTATTGTTGTTATTGTTTTTATATTGATCACTTTTTTAAGCATTGTCTTTTTTTTTGCTATTCTGATTTAGTAATTTGTTATTTCTAAGTTTTCACAGCAACTGTACGACAGTTTTAAGTTATTTTTATTGAATATTTTGTGTAAGGGTTAGGGTAAGGATTAGGGTTAGGGTTAAGGTTAGTATTTAGGATTTTCTTGCCAAGTTTGTTTTAATTATCTGGTTATATGGTGAGGTGAACCAGAGGACGTTTCGTTTCTCTTTCGTCTGCTATTATTATTATTATTATTATTATTATCATTATTATTATTATTATTATTATTATTATTATTATTATTATTATTATTATTATTATTATTATTATTATTATTATTATTATTATTTGTACCCACGAGGAGTTATCACACGAGTCATCCTCAGTGATTGTTCACCGACAACAACCGGTGGTGTTCCCTGGAATCTGAGCGACAACAAGCCTCCCCAGATTTCCAGTTTTGATCATTGCCGTCCTGTGTGTGATTTCAGTGATCCCTTTGGTTTCAATTTCTCCCAGTCTGTTTCCCAGGTTTTTGGAAACTGCTCCTGGTGCTCATATGATTATTGGTATTATATTGACTTTCTTCATTCTCCATATTCCTTTCAGTTCTCTGGCAAGTTCTGTGCATTTGCTTTGTTTCTCCGTCTCCTTGATCTTCACTCTGTGGTCTGCTGGAACGGCAAAGTCTACGATTTGGCAGGATTTTCCCTTCTTGTTGATTATTATCCTGTCTCCTTGCTTGTATGATTTAATCTGTTTTCACCTCCATATCCCGGTAGAATTTTGTGATTTTCATTTTCGATTACCATCTCTGGTATATGTTTAACCATTGGTACGAGTATTCGAAATGCAGTCGTTTGCATAATTCCCAGTGTACTGCTTTCCCCACGCAGTTGTATCTGTTCTTGCATTCTTTTGGGGCTAGTTTGCTGCATTCACTTATGTTATTTACAAATATATTATTATTATTATTATTATTGGTATCATTATTATTATTATTATTATTATTATTATTATTATTATTATTATTATTATTATTGGTATCATTATTATTATTATTATTATTATTATTATTATTATTATTATTATTATTATTATTATTGGTATCATTATTATTATTATTATTATTATTATTTTTATTATTATTATTATTATTATTATTGGTATCATTATTATTATTATTATTATTATTATTATTATTATTATTATTATTGGTATCATTATTATTATTATTATTATTATTATTATTATTATTATTATTATTATTATTATTATTATTATTATTATTATTATTGGTATCATTATTATTATTATTATTATTATTATTATTATTATTATTGGTATCTTGTTTCTGATATTTGATCTCGATATTATTTTTATTATTATGTCCGCTATATTTCAGAGCTGTGTTGTAAATGTTGCTTGACTTTTTAAATAAATTTTCGTTTCTCGAGTAATTGCTAAGATTACGTTCGACAGAACTAGGAATATGTTTCATGATTGGTGGAAGTTGATTGGACTTTGGGTTCACGCAAGCAAAAAATCAACGCATTTAGCCTGATGATTTCTTGCCGGAATGAAACATCAACACCCCTGTGGAGCTTACTTGCCATAGATATAGTTACATACTATTACTAACTTCTACTCGCGTATTGAGCCATGTTGAAGTAAATACTGAAGATATATACGAAATACATTATATCACCTTATAATATTAAATGTGTATATACAGGAAATAGTATATATATATATATATATATATATATATATATATATATATATATATATATGTGTGTGTGTGTGTTTGTGTGTTACATTAAGAGAGCCCTATATTTTTGAAAAGGTGTATTTCAACTAGTATGAATTGTGAATTAGGCGAAATTGATAAATGGAGTGCGAGTTAAACTGACATAGATTTTGGTGAATGAATCATTCTCCGTGAAATAACAGAATCGACAAGTTGGGCTGAGATCAAAGATCCGGGGTCAGCAGAGGTTAAATACAAAGCGAAAGTGAATGCGGTCTCGTGATTGGTTGAAGGACAAAGAGACTATGTCGTCACATCTGTGACTGTAGGAAAGCGATAGTTTTTTCATCATTCAGTTCTACCATGGAGTTAGAGGCGAGTAGATGTAGAAAAATATGATCCGAAAACTTTAAGCTGAGAGTTTTGCCATGCACCTTTGAAGCGGGCAGACGTCTAAAAATTAGTCTGAAACTTTAAGCTAAGTCCAGTGGGACATAAATGAGTCCACCCCATCTCTCCCCTCGCCCAGTCAGAAGTTATGAATTAGCTAGCAGAGAAATTAATCTGGGAAATGGCGGTCTCCTTCCCAGGCGTTATCTAAAAAAAAATATGAATAAAACCCCTGAACTTGTCTCAAAACCTGTCTTCCGAATTTCTTTGTCGTATGAAAAGTTTATCCACAGATACACCACTATGATGATCTCATGCCAGGAGACCAAGAAGATACCACGCAACTAATAAAAGAAAAAAATCCACAGCACAACGGAGACAAATCACGGCAAAGAAACAAAGCAAGAATTAACGGGGAGGGCGACGACAACGGCCCGAAAGGAAGGAGCTGAAGAAAATCTAACAGGTAAATTTCATTCTTAAAAGTTACTACGGCACACATGATACTGAATACACATGCAAACAAACGACAATGGCGTATGTGACCAAGAACGCGAAGATCGCGTACGTTAAAAGAAAAACAATTTATGGACAGTTTTAAGGTGTAGAATTACGGTAGAATCACATTTAAAACACACCCACGCACACATTTGTAAAGGACACGCTTCACCGACGCAAAAGTAGAGAGAGAAGACACGAAAACACTTACTGGCAGGTTAAATTACTTCTAAACCCCCGTGTGAAATGGAGATCGAATATTTAATTTATATCGTTACATATGTAGGTAAAAATAAATAAATAATAATAATAAATAAATAAATTAAAAAAAAATTAATATTTATAAAAGATATTATATATATATATATATATATATATATATATATATATATATATATATATATATATATATATATATAATATGAAACTAAAAGTATACGTTTAGAGGATAGAACCTATAGTGAAATAGTTTAAGCTCAATATACGAGATAGAGCAATTATACAGATAAAAGAAAGAAGAGGGATAAATATGTACGAATGACAAATCTATTTCAAATCTAACAACTACGAAACCCTTCTTTTCCATCTTTAAATCTCCTTTCACCGGACAGCTTATCAACAGACAATCACCAACTGGACAGAATCCATATTTTTACACGCATACTCTTACTCTCCATTACTTCATATTATTTCAAATTTTGAATTTGGTTTTTCCACTGCCAACTTATCTATCTATGTAATTCCTCTGATGATAAGATTTTAATCTTTGAAAAGCCATGTTTTTACCGAGTACACCTTGCATTGAACAATCGAAGTTGAAATAGATTTGTCACTTTAATCCAAGAACTTTTTACTCTTTGTGAATTATTTCTGATGATTTCGTAGTGTTGCAGAGACGATATTGACATAAAAATGTTGTTTGGCACAAGACAAATGAAACGGACCGTAAAAAATATATCTCACAGAAATGTTATGTTTTTTGGAAATGTGAAAAAATAAAAATAATAAAATAAAACCATGGTTATTGGAATATAATATGAACTGACTCATCAGTGTGGCTAGACTATATATATATATATATATATATATATATATATATATATATATATATATATATATATATATATATATATATATATATCCGGCATTGTTTGGATCGCATTGAAATCATTTTAGTTTTTCATTTTCCTTTTGTTGCACATTTTTTAAACTTATGCAGAAAAAAAAAAAATTTTAGTTGTAAGGAAGCCAATTCTTATTATATTCTTCTATTATGACTATGAGTTATCCCCCTTGATTAATTTTATTTTCGGTGATTAGTTCAAATGTTTCATATTATCAAATTGTTTGAGCCGGACTAAGTAATTTTTTGATAATTGTAGCTAAGTATGTTTTTATATTACCAACATTAACATTAGATTTTCAGAAGTAAAGTTTTATTTGTCAGATCTGCTCTGTTGGATTGGCCCCTGTCCTCTCCAAACTCTACAACAAATGCCTTGCCGAATCTTGCTTCCCTGATAGCTGGAAAATTGATTCTGTGGTACCAGTCTTCAAGAATTCTGGAGATAGAACTGACCCTAAGAATTATCGCCTCATCAGTCTACTCCCGCTTTTCGCTAAAATCTTTGAATCCTTAATCAATCTAGCGATAGTTTGTCACCTCGTTAATACTAATCTTCTTTCTGACCATCAGTATGCATTTAGGCAAGCAAGGTTTACTGCGGATATCCTAACGGTCATCTCCAAACGCATATACCAAACACTGGACAAAGCAGGTGAAGCTAGGGCAGTAGCGCTTGATATATCCAAAGCCTTTGACAAGGTCTGGCATAAAGGGATTCTCATACAAATTCATTCATATGCTATTACGGGACGAATATTTAATATAATTAAATTCTTTCTATCCAAAAGAAAGATCCAGGTTGTCCTCGACGATTTTTCATCCAAACAACGTGACATAAATGTAGGTGTACCCCAGGGAAAGATCCTTGGACCTTTATTGAAAGGTAGTACAATAAGTCCCGGGCTTAACGCATAAATGGCACCACTAATAACAAAAATCCATATGATTTTTATAAAGTACTTATTGTACTACTTTTCAATGCTCAATTCAACGAGGGGGTAGTATCTGCTCTGTTCTCGTGATACCATCCTCCCAGGTATTACCTCCTCCTTTTTTTTTGGGGGGGGGGGAGTAGTATACATTATCTGTCCTGTTGTCATTAGCCCATCCTCTCAGGCATTACCTCTTCCTTGTTTTTTTTTTTGTGTTTTTAGGGCGTAGTGTAGTATCTGTTCTATAGTTATGATATAATCATCCAAGGCATTACCTCCTCCTTTTCAGGGAGAGTTCATTCATTTTAAGCTGAGTAAATAGTACTTGACATTTATTTTAAGCACAGAGAAATCCCCGTTGTTATTCGTGATACCTGCAAGATTACAGATATTTACCTGTGACACCCGGAACAGCAGAGCTCAGTGGTTGCATACAGAGTCGGGGAAGGTTTGATCGGAAACACACAAAGGAATAGCGGTTGCACATGTGCAGAAGCAATGTTGTTATCCTTACTTTATGGATTTGCGTTTCTGTGTTTGACAGCCATTTGCTTGCCATACGCAGAGTTAGAGACGACCAGAGGACGACGGATCCTGATGTCGACTCATCCTGGATTTTAACCAGAGCCCTGTCAACCAGGTAGCTCTGTCACTACCAGATTTCCACCACCTGTACCACGGGGAGGACGAAGGGTTGGACAAGAGCAGGGGGGGAACACGGTTGATCGGGTAGAAGTGAAGTGCAACTGAGAGTACGCGGCGGATTGTCACAGATGTCAATGGGGTGCCGGGTACGGATTCCATTAATCTGATGTGAGGCGTTACAGTCAACTAGAATGCGGTAGAATTCGGAAAGCAATGATGCGCGACAAATGTGAAGAGAAGATTAATGTGATGCAGGCGCTGTTCATAGCAAGTCGACGACACGTCCTCGACAATCAGTCTGACAGAGTCTGGGACATGTTTAAGCTAGGTGGGCCCATTTTTCTGTTAGGCTGAGGTTAGTGTTCGGTGCAATTCTAAGAGATTCAACCTCCCAGGCGTTACCTTCTCACCCTTTCAGAAGGGGTTAATTTATTTCTAATCGCCTGAGGCGTCCCTACCAGAGAATGCCGACGGGGCTGCTCAGGCATTTTTGTAGGCAAGAGTACTCTTCCTCTTGAGCGCTGGCTTTTCATTCCCTTACCTTTCGACCTTGCATCATATCTTCCCACGATGTGGGGGGGAGGGGGTAAATACTAGCAAAAATCGTGTGATAGAGGAAAAGATATTCAATTGAAGAAAATGACTTCCGTGCAACCTTTGACATTTGACATTTGACATTTGACATGAGAAGGAAAGCCACCTAGAGAACAACAAGCGATGAAAGTAGATTTCGAAAACGCTGAAATTCAGAAGAAATTCCGATACCATGTGAAGAACGATCATGTGTGGATGGGTGAAAATAATGTTAAAAACGGTATTTTCTACATAAGGTTAGAATAGTGAAAAATTCAATTAGAAGTTAAAAGCTTATAATCAGGATATTAGGCCCTCCTTAACCCTAATCCTAACCCCCCCCTCTACCACTAACTTTAACGGTAGCCCTAATCTTAACCCTAACCCTAACCCTAACCCTAACCCGTATTCTAGCCCTTACCCTAACCCTAACGCTAATTCTAACTCTAAACCTAACTCTAATCCTAACCCTAATAGTAGCCCTGACACTAACCAGTACTCTAACCCTAACCCTAACATTTACCCTAACCCTAACCCTAACCCTTACCTTAACTCTAACCCTAACCCTAACCCAAACCGTAACCCTACCCTAGTCCTAAACTTAACCTTAACTCTAACCTAAACCCTTACCCTAACTCTAGCCCTAACACTAACTCTAACCGTAACACTTACTTTAACCCTTGCTCTAGCCCTAACCCTAACCCTAATGTGAAACTGAACCCTAACCCTAACCCGAACCCTTACCCCAACCCTAACTCTAATTCTAACCCTATCCCTAACCCTAACTCTAACCATAACCCTAACCATAGCCCTAGCCCTAACCCTAATTCTAATCCTAACCCTATCCCTAACCCTATCCCTAATCTTAACTGTAACCGTTACTCTAACTCTAACTCTAACCCCAGCCCTAACCCTAACCCCAGCCTAGCCCTTACCCTAACCCTAGCTCTAACCCTATCCATAACTCTAACCCAAACCCTTGCCCAAACCGTAACCCTAGCCCTAACCCTAACTCTAACACTAACTTTAATCCTAACCCTAACCCTTGCCTTAACCCTTACTCACACCCTAACCCTAACACTGACTCTAACCATAACCCTAACCCTAATGCTAGCCCTAACCCTAACTTTAACCCTAGCCCTAACCCTAAGCCTAACCGTAGCCCTAACCCTTACCCTAACCGTATGGCTGGTGTTAGAGTTAGGGTTAGGGTTACAGTTAGGGTTACAGTTAGGGTTAAGGTTAGGGCTAGGGGTAGGTTTAGAATTAGATATAGGGTTAGGGTTAGGGCTAGACCTAGCGTTTGTGTTAAGGTTAGGAGTAGGGTTAGGGTTATGGTTTGGGTTAGGGTAAGGGTTAGGGTTAGGTAAGGGTTAGGGTTAGGGCTAAGGCTAGGGTTAGGGTTAGAGTTAGGGTTAGGGTTAGAGTTAGGGCTAGGGTTAGGGTTAGGGTTAGGGTTAGAGTTAGGTTTAGGGTTAGAGTTAGGGTTAGGGTTAGAGTTAGGTTTAGAGTTAGGGCTATGGTTAGGGTTTGGGTTAGGGCTAGGGCTAGGGTTAGAGTTAGGGTTAGGGTTAGGGTTAGGGTTAGAGTTAGGGTTAGGGTTAGAGTTAGGGTTAGGGTTAGGGTTAGGGCTAGGGCTAGGGCTAGGGTTAGGGTTAGGGTTAGAATTAGGGTTAGGGTTAGGGTTAGGGTTAGGGTTAGGGTTAGGGTTAGGTTTAGGGTTTGAGTTAGGGTTAGGATTTTAATGAAGAGCTTCCACCCACTTTTTAGCTCTTTGCATAAAACTAAATTCAACTAAATATAGCCTACATCTTCTCTTTGCCCCTTTCATAAAACTAAACAAACCTTCTCATGCCGACAGAAGGAATTCAGTTTTGTAGATTTAATGCTACTAAACCATATGTCTAGAATCCTTAGCATGTGGATGCTTTTTGTTTTAATGATTTTCTTACATTAAACGCTATTATTAATAAATCATACACAGGAGGAACTTGCTGCACTGGTACCCTACCGACGTAAATACCCCTGACCATCCCGTCAGTCAGCAAAATCCCACCCCTTCACCGTAGAGGTCCCCGGATGCTGGCTTTTTTACTCTAATAACTTTTTTCCCCGAACCTCTCTGCTTTCCTGACTGTACCAACATAGGAGAGTCTTAATTTAATGTGAAAAAACATCTCGCTGCAACAACTCCCCACTTAGGATGCCCTTAATTCACAGCAGCCCCATACGTGTCAGATGCAATGGGCCTTTTTAGGGGTGAATTCAAGTGAAAGACAACTAAAAATGAAAATGCTGTATTTAGCCAATCATCCAATTCTTTTTGTTGATGTTTTACAATCTTTTAAGTAGTCAGAGTAAATTTCCTTTTCCTTGAATAAAAAAAAACAACAGGAAATGCTGTTGTCTCTCTATATATAAAGTTGTGTTTGTGCATATGTTTATATATTTGTATGTACACGATTCACTCTTAAACTAACTGATTATTTTCATTTTGGAACACAGCTGCGAGGCGTAAGAGTGGATAATGTGGACTATATTTAGTTAAAATAAGTTTTATGCAAAGGGGGGCAAAGAAAGGAGAAACTTTTCATGAGAATTCATATACCTCTGAATTTCGTGAAATTTTAATAATAGGTGTCAGACATCAATTGATAAATGTTATCCAAATTTTCAGTTTCATTGGAGTATTGTAAAGAGTTTTAGAGGGCATGATATGGGCACAACTTTGATCCATAGTCACCAATTAAGCAAGATTCCCTGAATTCCATTGTCTTCTTCAAACTCCTTAAGCTTAAACCTTAAATTTTAGACAATTTCTAGAATCAAAATCATTTCATGGGTTTTGATCAAAGTTGGAATAAGGATGCTAGACACAAGGTTTAGCAGTATTATATCTTGATTTCAATCTTTGTAAGGGGACATAAAAGTGGTGCAAAACTGTTTTGTTGGGGGGAGGGGGGTTCATTTTACCCGTTCTGAGACGAGTATTCTTTTCGTACCTGATATTTGCTAAAGTATTATTTTCTCGATCACAGATACTGATATGTTAAAGTTTGCGCGGCCATTACTGCAAAATTGTTTACTGCAAAATTGTTTACTACAAAACTGTTTACTGCAAAATTGTTTACTGTAAAATTGTTTACTGCAAAATTGTTTACTGCAAAATTGTTTACTGCAAAACTGTTTACTGCAAAACTGTTTACTGCAAAATTGTTTACTGCAAAATTGTTTACTACAAAACTGTTTACTGCAAAATTGTTTACTGCAAAAAGTGTTTACTGAGTCGAAATTATTCCCACTGTTGCTATGAAACATTTTCTGGATGCATAAAGACCTCCGACTGAAGGGGTTACTTTTTTCCAAGCTGCGGAGTAAGCTCTCGACATCAGACACGGTTATTGAAAGGAAATGCTGTCCGATATAAATATTGAATAAGAAGTTTATATATCCATTGTACTGTCAAAGTTTGTTCGTTTGTGTTATAGAAAGAGCAGAGCGTGACTACTGTCCACCAAGGGAAGAGTCTGTCACGCATGTGTACGCAGTGTGATGATGTACGGAAGTGAAACCTGTGAGTGAGGGTTGAGGGCACGCGTTGCATGGATAGAAATGATGAAATCGTATGAGAATGATACGATGGGTGCCTAATGTGAGTCTTAAAGACAGGCTTTGATCTGATGAGCTCGGAAGAAGATTAAATCTGAACAGCATAGGGAGATGTGTGCAGAATGGATGAGAGTTCTTGGGGAAGCAGATGTAGAAGGTAGCAGCTGCAGTTCACAGGGGAAGGCTAATGGAAAACATGTGAGGAAGTGATAACAATGAACTTGAGTATAAGATGATGATGATGATGATGATGGTGGTGATGATGATGATGATGATGATGATGATGATGGTGGTGGGGGGGTGATGATGATGATGGTGATGGTGGTGGTGATGATGATGATGTTGATGATGATGATGATGATGATGGTGGTGGTGGTGGTGGTGATGATGATGATGATGATGATGATGATGATAGTGGTGGTGGTGGTGGTGGTGGTGATGATGATGATGATGATGATGATGACGACGACAAAATCGATATGTCAACAGTTAGAACATTCAAATAATTTTCAATAAGTGTTAAACTTTTCACAGAATCTAAAGACACCATTGAGATTTACTTTGATTTCATATGGTTTCATTAGGAGCAATTATCGGTTAGGTCCATAAAATAACTGAACTATATTAGAACGTAAAGAAAGAAAATTAATTTGTTTTAAATGGATTTTTTTCAT
Organism: Sepiola atlantica; assembly: GCA_963556195.1. Lineage (NCBI taxonomy): Eukaryota > Metazoa > Mollusca > Cephalopoda > Sepiida > Sepiolidae > Sepiola > Sepiola atlantica. The sequence continues at coordinate 24,230,192 of OY744541.1, read as the reverse complement.
TTCATAAAACAAAAATAAAGTATAGTAAGTGGGTATGTTTGCTAGTATTCATCTCGTGATTTTAATTCACGGGCCGATTTCGACACGTATACATGTCATCAGGACAGCGAGTGCCTTTAAATGTCATCTCGACCCTGGATATACTGAGAACGGATGTGACGTCAGCTGAGAGGGATAGAAAAAGAAAGGATGAAGCATCAATCGGTTGGATGAATTCGAGAGCGACAAACGTGGATAAATGTCTGGACACCGACGATGATTAAGACAAAATCCGTAGCCGGAAATGCATCTCCACCCCGCCGCTGACAGAAGTAAGGGTCCATCTACACGGTCCATAAAAGGTCTTTCTTCAAATCTATGGTTCCTCATTCTTCGTGGCTGTTGACAATTAATTGCAGGTGTCCCCAGTCATGGGAGGTAAAAACGACGACACGGTTATGATTGTGAGAAGCACGTGATAACAAGGTACGTTTATGAACACATGAATTGATTGTGATCTGTAAGATGTTGGGCCTCTCCTAGGAGGAAGATATGCAACATAAATACTTATAACAAGTCAGCTATACAGAGACGTTTGTGTTTCATTCCCGAAGGGAATCACCTGGCTAATTGCATGGATTTACATTCTACATTTTAACAAACTATAGTTCTTGATTTTATTACTCTTTCTCTACCTATTCGCTTCCTTTAACAAATGAGATTTTAAAGCTATTCACTACTAGTTGAGCCAGACACAGGGTGACCTTGCTATGACCTCCAGGTTTAGAAGTAAATTACTCTTGCAGCATTATTTTTGATCAACTATCGCAATTTTTATCTATTTTTTATTTATATAATTTTTATCTATTTTTTACGTAAGATTTAAATTTATTGGCACTACAGTTTGTTTTTCAGTTTCTTTTTTAATTATCGATTCACTTTTTTTTATGTTTTAGATATCCCAAAGTAAAGTTTATTCTGTGCCTACAGTTAGCCCCTATTTCACTTTTATGGTTAAGTATATATATATATATATATATATATATATATATATATATATATATATATATATATATATATATATATATAGAGAGAGAGAGAGAGAGAGAGAGAGAGAGAGAGAGTAGAGGGTAGTGCAGCATCAGTGCAGTTCCAACGAAAGAAAAATGTATATTTAAATAAGTGAGGCTACCAAAATTTGTAAACAACTTTTTTCAACCATTGTTTTTGATTTTATTATCTTATAATTTTGTGAAAGCTGGAAACGCGTTATAAAACGCATTTCCAGCTTTCGTGCATGGTCTCTTCAGATATATTTCCGTTTCTCCCATATATATATATGTATGTATATATATATATATATATATATATATATATATATATATATATATATATATATATAACTTGTTACAAATATCCAGGGGGTATAAATCCGAAGGAAGTTGAAACCGGGTTTATGAGAGTGCTCAATGAAAATTCAGAGCAAAATATATTTTTTGTTGTTGATTTTATTATTCCATTAATTGCGACAAAATATATGCTGTTTCATTAGCGCCCGCAATGAGCGCCAACTCTTCAAGCGACAAAAGAGTTGGCGCTCATTGCGGGCGCTAATGAAACAGCATATATTTTGTCGCAATTATGACAATCACCAACAATATATATATATATATATATATATATATATATATATATATATATATATATATATATATATGGTACACGTATTGTATTAGTTTCTGTAGACATAAATCCGTTAAAACTCCAGTGTTTATAAAAAATCGCTCTCTGTGAAGAGTACAACCGAAAAATGTATGCACATATGTAACCAATAATGTTTGTATAAATAAACATTTATATATATATATATATATATATATATGTGTGTGTGTGTGTGTGTGTGTGTTTGTCACAAATATACGCTACCATATCCAACTCGTCTGCTCGTTGATTTATTTCCTCTCTACTGCGTATTTGATGGCATTCTAATCTATCTATCTATCTATCTATCTATCTATCTATCTATCTGAGCCTACCAAGGAAAGTAAAGCCTTCTTCTTTCGCTCGAGGCTAACTTCTGACTGCTTGTCTTGGTAACTTAAGCCAGGTCTGTTTATCGAAATCAAACTGACTTTGCGAAAAGTCAAAACACAGCAGCGCCATTTTTTGCTTGACACAAATGTCAAAACAAAGAATGTCGCCATGAAATTAAAATTGACACGAATGTTGTTTGTCATATTGAACTGCCATATATGACCCGGAAACCCGTTTAAGTACACACTTTAAGTTTTCTTCTGAAAGGGGAGTTTGAATTACCTACTATACACCTTCCTCGAGTGTCTTCGGTCTCTCTGTATAAGGGTTTGTCAGGACAACCTGACATGAGGATACTTCACCCTAGAAGTTAACCCTGACCAAATATTCAAAATAACATAGTATTCGAAGCCCAAATAAGATCCCTTAGACACGGCTATACATTGACTCATGGTGCACCTTCTCTAAGTAATGTTACCTCAAGTGTTCTTGGCCTTTTGGCTAAGATCAAAGTGTAGTATCTGTTCCGATGGATACTGCACCCCATAGACTGGTATTGTCTTGGCTTTCTGGGCTTGATTTACGCCGGTCTATGGGTCTGTCCTGTGTAGTTCTAGGAGGTCCACCCTCCCAGGCTTCGCCTCCCCTCTTTGGGGAGGAGTAAGTTTATTGCTTACTGCCTGAGGCGCCCCTACCGAGGAAGGCCGACGGGGCTGCCCAGGCAATTTTTAAACCCCACTTTCCCGACCCGACCTTGGGTCACATCTTACTTGTGGGAGTAAGATAAAAACTGGCCTTGTGCCTAACTCCTGGAGAGGAGTAAATCAATACTCCACCAGACCAGATGAATTATTGTCCTGCTAAGACAAAGTAAGACATTGTTTACTGGTCGATTGGGGAGAGGAAAATTAATGTTCTTTAGTTCTTTACGAACTCAACGTTCAAAAGATTAAAAAAAAACTTTAATAGAATATTTGAATATCTATGTATCTCATAGAGAGTCTTTGCCCCTTGATTTCTGAGAACTTCGACTGAAGTAAAATGAAACGAAAAAAGTATTTTAAATGAATTTCTTTTCTTTGAAGTGTCCGAATGCAAAACACGATAAACGCCATCTTCAAAATTAGGACAAAAATCACCACAAAAAGTGTTGCCTTTAAACACTCGAAGAAACCCCAAAATTGTGTTTTACATGATTTTAATATCAGTAGAATTTTGTTTTATTCTCAATTAAAATAAGCGATGCTTCTTCAGTTTCGCTCCGACATGTTAGCCATCTCTTGAGAAAAAAAAAATAGCTAAAGAAATGTATAAACTTTGTTATGTACTTACGTGGTAGCTGAAAAGAAGACTGTACACCAAAAATTACGCAAATTCATCCAGTATTTATTAAATTTAAAAATGGCCTGATTAAACACAATTTTATCTATCGTACGCCATTTAAAAAAAAAAGGTGCTTATGCAGATGAGCGGACCATTAAAAAATCATTTTTTTATAAAAACATTATTATATACTTATTCAGTGTTATCTTCTTACTCACTGTGCAAAAAAGTAGAAACAATTATCCACTAGAACTTTAATTAAAAGTATTTTTCCATTCTGCGTATCGTACCAGCGATTCGTTCACAGAGACGCCATGTTGTTTTTTATTATGATTTCGCAAGTTGATTATCTCCCCTACGAAATCTTCTTTCTTTAGAAACAAACTGAAGTCTCTGTGAACGAATCGCTGTTACGATACGCAGAATGGAAAAATACTTTTAATTAAAGTTCTAGTGGATAATTTTTTCTACTTTTTTGTACAGTGAGTAAGATTATAATACTTAATAAGTATATATTATATATTTTTATTAAAAATAATTTTTTACTGTGGCCGCTCATCTGCATAAGCACCAAAAAAAACAAAACATTTTGGCAAGGGAGATGACTCAAATTTGGGAAGTAGGACTGTTATATATATATACTGAGATGAAAAAAAAATAGCTAAAGAAATGTATAAACTTTGTTATGTACTTACGTGGTAGCTGAAAAGAAGACTAGCCCCAAAATTATGCAAATTGATCCAGTATTTATTCAATTATAACCAACCAAACATACGATGAGTGCACGTGCAAAAAAAAAGAAGAATCTTTCTCGTGACCCTATTTCACTTCAAATAATTTGGGTGACTGAAATAGGAATTGACCAAAAGTAAAACACGAAACCTCTTTTCTTTCTTAAAAAAAAAAAAGAAAACATTTTTCTCACTGAAATAAAATTAATAAATCATTTTTCTTCTTAAAAAAGAGAGCTGACTTTTCTTCTTAAAAAAGAGAGTTTACAAGCACCAACAAAGAAAGACGTCTTCTCTCTCGCCTCTGTCGCCTAAACGCCGAGATAAGCTATCTTCATCTTTGAAGACTTCGTTGGTCTGCCCGGTATTCAAAAATACTGGAGACCGATCATCTGCATCCGAGTACAGACCGATCAGTCTCATCCGCATCATGAGTAAGTTGCTTGAATCTGTAATAAATCAAGTAGTTGTCAACCACCTCAACGAAAACAATCTTCTTAGTGACAAGCAATATGGATTTCGTCCTGCCAGATCTACAGCTGACGTGCTGACTGTGATGCGTTACCATTGTCGACCAAGGGAAGAGTTTATCGGGCATGTGTACGTAGTATGATAATGTAAGGAAGTGAAACCTGTCCAGTGAGGATTGAGGATATGTGTTGCATGGAGAGAAATGATATGAGAATGATGCGATGCGTGTGTAATGTGAGTCTGAAAGACAGGCTTAGTTCTGATGATCTCAGAGGAAGATTAAATCTGGACAATATAGGAATATGTGTGTAGAACAGAAGACTTCGATGGTATTTCCACATTGAAAGAATGGATGGCAGTTCTTGGGTTAGTAGATGTAGAACAGTTGAGGTTGCAGGGTCAGTTCACACAAGAAGGCAAAGGTGTTGGATAATGGCCCTGTGAGGCAGACGCATCTTGAAGTGGGCGTACGTGTTGGAACTCGTTTGGTTTGGCTTGCACGATTTAGTGCAGGTGAACCCGTACAGTCGAGTGCAGAATGGGGCTGTTCTCACAGTCGGAGCTCACAAACGTTGACAGGGCCACCACGTTGACGAGACCTCAGGTCAAGGGTCAAGGTGCACCTGCACATAGGGGCTCTGTGACGTCACGGGCTTTTGTGTGGGAAATGGAGTTTTGTCAGTCTGGGTTTTGGAAGCAAGCCGAACGGACGATTTCTCTATGTAGTCTTCAAATGATTAAGGGAATTAAATTCCCTAAGAGAATACAGGCATGAGATTCCTTCTTCCCCCCCTCCTCGAATCGCTAAGGACTTAAATAGGAATTAACTATGATAAAGCAGTAATTTGGTCTCTCCCTCGACGTTAGCGAGGCATCTCCAGCGGCGATGATAACTAACGCCTGAAATAAACAAATGAAAAGTAAAAGAATGTTGCCTCGTGAATTTGTATTATGAAGGTTTTGTTGCAGACACAACGGACGGCGAGGTTCTCGGCAGAAAGAAAGAAGAAAGAATTCAACCACTAGACAACATCGAGACGGCGCCCCTCCGCGACGAAGAAGTAAAGGTACGAGAAATTAAAAGGTATGCAACATATACATTTTTGGTGTTGGGAGTGACCAGTTGTTAAGCGAGAACTGCCAGGGCCCATTCCGGGACGGGTATATGGAGCGAGAACTGCCACACCCCATTCCGTCATAGGCAATCAGCGATAAACCAACCTCCTGCCTAACGAATGAGATGATGGGTAATAACTCTGGCCACTATAGCAAGGCAAAGGTAAAGCTTGGGAGCATGGCCTCCCGAGAACCGAACAGTACAAACATTTCAAATCATCTCATAATATTTCTCAATACTAGGACTTAGACTTGAGTCTTTGAGGCATATAATCAAAGAAATCAACAGACTTCTGAACGTCCCTGATCCACATCGTATCCATATGATTTATCATGATGAACAGAAACCTGATTAAATGCACGTTGTTTACAAAAAATGGAAGGAAACAACATTTGCAGATGTGTTTAGAGTAGATGGAAATTTGGTATCATTGTAGATTAGCATCCTCAGCTAATCCCCCTGAAATGAGATTCTACTTTTATTAGGCGATCACGTGTGAACACCCTAAATAACTAGGCACAAAGAAGAAAAAAAATGCAAAAACAATGCATTAAAATTTAGAGTGGGGGATCAGTCCTTTCTTACTCCGTGTGTCTAACACCAAACTCAATTTCCACGAACATGGTTTCTTTTTAAGAACTCTCATTTATGGAACACGTTGCCACAAAACTGCTTCCCTGAAGGCTACAACATGGTCGTTTTCAAATCAACACTTGTCATAAACTGTCTTCATAAGTAATTAATCCTAATCCTTTTCATCAGTGAAAAAAAGAACAACAAAAGAAACAAACAAACAAATTACTTATTTGATTCAAAGAAACGTTAATCCTCTCAGGGGATTAAAATTTGTGAAAGGAATTCTTTTCGTATCTCTGTATAAAGTTAGGTATGTGCATATGCTTATATATTTGTATATTCAGGTTTCATTCCTAAACTAATCATTATGAATTTTGGAACACAGCTACTAGGCGTAAGGGGTTGTAATGTGGGCTATATTTAGTTTAATGCAAAGGAAGTAAAAACGGGGTGGAAGCCCTTTGTGAAAATTCAGATAACTTTGATTTGTGAAGTTTTAACAATAGACATTAGACATCAATTAATGTTCCAAATAATTCAGTTTCTTTGGAGTATTTTAAAGGGTTTATTGAAAATTCAAATATTTCAGATTTGCATTAAATTTGACTCATAGTCATTCTTCAGATATCAGGTCTGTTTGCAGACATCGATGATCATGGCTCTCCATTCTTCTCTGCATTCGGTCTTTCTGATGAGATCTAGTCGTGATTCCAGTGACCCTGTTGAGACCATCTGTGAACTTGGTACGCTGTCTTCCTCTACTCTTTTTGCCGTCGATTTTTCCTAACATCAAGCTTTTCTCCAAGCCGTCCGCCCACATTATATGGCCAAAGAACTTCAACTGTCTGGCGTAGATAGTATTGAGAAGCGATCTGTTGTAGTCAGCCTTATGCATGCCTTCTTTGTTTTTCTTTCCTTTCTGTCCATGCGATTCGTAAAATTCTTCTGAGGAACCATATTTCTACTGCTTCTAAATGACTTTCAGCCACTTTTGACGACGTCCAAAATTCACAACCGTAAAATAGGATTGACCATTTGTACGCCTTCAAGATTCTGATTTTTGTGTGCATTTTTATGTTTCTGTTTTGAAAGATGTCCTCCATGCTATGGAAGGCGGATTTTGCTATTGCGATTCGTTTCTTGTAATACTACAACCCAAGTAGTTGAATGTACCCACTTGTCTAATGGTCTCGCCGTTGCATTTGATGTTGCATTTTGGTACTTCAGCCTTTTTGGAGATAACCATAGCATTATACACCAATTAAGTAAGATTCCCTGAATTTCAATTTATTCTTAAGACCCCTTAAGCTTAAGACCCTTAAATTTTAGACATTTCTAGAATCAAAATTGGAATAAGGATTCTAGGAAATTGGAATAAAGATTCTAGGGTTTAGTATCATTATATGTTGTTTTTAATCTTCATAAGGAGACATAAAAGTGGTGCAAAACGGTTCTGTTCAGGAAATTAATTTTACCCGTCCGTCCCGAGACGGGTATTTCTCTAGTTGTACATAATATTAAGAAGCGCAATTAACGTATAGATGATTTGCTGACGACATAACTGCAAATGCATCGTGCAGATGTAGCATCTGGTTAATGTATTTATGTTGGGGACTAGCGCAACTCGCAACCGAACTGGAAAAGATATGGTAACAACTGCAAAAGCAGTTAACTGTTCGGAAAGACGACACCGTGAGCACGATGGGTTTACACGCCTATTTACATCGCCGGTGCGGTGGTACGAAATCAAAGCGTCTGTAAATAATAATGAAGCGCATCCCAAGGGACGCCGGTTAGGGTTGGAAGAGAATAAGATACGTGAGAATGAGCAAGCGAAACGATACTTTAATATCTAACGAATCATCATCATATTTGGTTTAACGTCCGTTTTACATGTTGGCATGTGGTGGACGCCTTTTAGAAATTGATTTCCAAACCAACCTATCTCTGGCGAGGTTTTCCTAAGTCCATCCTTATCATTTTCTCCTGATTGTCCTTCCTGTAATTGGTTCATACCAATTAAAAATAAATTAATAATTAATTTACTCTTGATTGGTTAAAAAAATTATCTATTTGTCTTAAAATTTTTTTTTTTATCATAGTTCAACCCAAACAAGGCAGGCCACCACTGTAGATGTAAGGGGCTACTGAGAAAAAAAAGGGGGGGGGGTTCAACCTAAATTAGGAGCTGCGCAGCGCGATGTCTGTTTACATTAGTTTTAAATTTCTGCATGTCAGTACCGTCAGGAAGCAGGGAGGGAGTTCCAGAGTCCAGCAGCACGAGGAAAGAAGCTTTTGGAATAGAAAGCTCTTCGACATCTGGGGACCTCCACAGTGTATGGATAGGATTTGACAGATTGTCGGGTTGGTCTAGTGAATTTACGTCGTGGGGGTACCAGAGCAACAAGCTCATCAGAGCACAATCCATTGAAGTACTTGTAAAACAGGCACAAGGATACAACATTGCAGCGATGGGACAGGGGCTGGAGCTTGGTGGATAGTGAAGGACCTATTAAGTTGACAACTCTTTTTGGGACCTTGTCTAAGAGGGAGAGACTAGCAGATGATGCACCAGTCCAGATGTGGCAACACTACTCCATGCATGGGTGGATGGTGGCTTTGTAGAGATATAGGATAATGTCAGGTGTGAGAAGTTTACTGGCACGGTAGAGGGAGCCCACCTTCTTTGCGGCAGCCTTGGCAAAGTCTTCAATGTATTTGTTCCAATTCATGTTTTCTGTGAAAGTAAGGCCGAGGAGTTTGAATGATGAGCTCTCAGGTAGGGTGTTTTTTGCCATGACAATCGATGGTTGAAGAAGTTTCTTGTAATTTATTATATAAAAAGGGCAGTTGTCTGTGTGTGTGTGTGTGTGTCTATGTTTGTATGCCGATGACTCAGCTGCCAATCGGCGAAGGTGGACCGCCTTGATGCAAGATGCAGTAAACTCATTTGGAACCGACTCAACCCACCCCGTGTGAATGCGGTTACAGTTATTTTTTTTACAGGCGGCCATCCCTACAAGATTGCAATGCCTGGCACGTAAATGGCTCAGCAGCCCAGATTTACTTTTGTAAGTCTTGCTCCAAATGGTGCACAAGAGCACAGGCTTCTGTTCGTACATACTGATGTTCTGTCCCATCCTTCGATTGTACCTCATTTTATTTATCTACCTCCCACAAGGTAAGATGTGACACAAGGTCGGGAAAGTGGGATTAGATAAGCCAGCGCTCGAGAGGTGAGCACTCTGGCCATTTAAAAATTGCCTGGGCAGCCCCGTCGGCATTCCCCGGTAGGGGCGCCTCAGACAGTAACCAATAAACTTACTCCTCCCTAAAGAGGGGAGGCAAAGCCTGGGAGGGTGCACCTCCTAGAACTGCACAGGACCGGCAACCCCCAATAGACCGGCGTAAATCCAGACCCAAAGGCCCGGACGATACCGGTTTTATTAGGCGGGGTAAAAACCGCTGGTTGTACCTCATGTTGCTACCATGGGATCCCCCCATATGGTTGCGTAGTTGAGTCCCCTTTTTCTTTTTTTTAAACTAATGTGTCGCCGCTTACCACTCGAGATGGACAGATTGACAGATTGAATGATGAACAAAATTTGATGACTTATGAGAACAGTTTATGATAGGCTCTATTGCAGGCGCCACACACTTGGTTAGGGTTAGGGTGAAATGTATCTGGGATGTTCGACACGTGCCGCTTCCACAGAGCACATTTCAAGATGGAGTACCCTAGTCAATTTGCCTCAAATACCCAGCAGACGTGCTTCAGCCAAACCAATTGCTGATGTTCTTCCATACCCCTTGATTATCCCTCGCGTAATTGGTTGCTCATGTGGCTCAGTAGTCCAGTCTACTCCCCCCCCCCACCACCACCACAAACACACACTTTTATGCTTCTTCTTTCGTGTGAATCAGATGATTCTGGTGTTGGCATTAGTTTCCCCGATATTTTTCTAGTTAGAAATCTTTCTCGAAAGACATCGGGTACTTACGGGAAGGACCACGAGAAGGTTGCCAACATCCCTAAGCGAAAGTGATACTGTGGAACCGACTGGATTCGAACTTGGAACACCCAGGTCTTCAGTCCGTGTTGTTATCCACTTAAGCACCGTCACCTCCCACTTTTATGCTAATGAGTTATCATTAATCAAGGCTAAAATCCCCTCGAGGACAAGGGTTAATGGGATGGAGAGACTGACAGTTGAATGATGATGAATATTATGAGAGGATTGAAAATGATTAACGGGATGACCAAAATAGGGACGACTTATGACAGGTTCTGTTTCAGGTGAATAGTAAGGTGGAAATTCACCTGAGACGTAGACACGTACCGTTTTCTACAGAACATGGTATCAAGATGGAATACTCTAGTCACCTTGCCTCAAATATCGCGCAACCATCGTAGAAGTATTTCTACCAAACTGACTGCTTTGACGCCGCCCTCCAGATTTATGGTGAGAACCGTAAGCTGGAATGATGATGAATATTATGAGAGGATTAAAAATGACAAACGAAATGAAGAAAATTTGATTACTTATGGGGATGGTTTATGAAAGGCTCTGTTGCCGATGAATAGTCAGGCTGAAATGTACCGCTTCCGCAGCGCATGTTTCAAGATGGAGTACGCTAGTCGCCTTGAGAACTCCAAGTGAGTAAACTAATAATTTGAAGAAACCAGAGTATATAAAGGAAAGGGGGGGTGGGGAGAATGTTTTTTGTCTACTTATCTTATTTGTTGTATTTTTTTTTTTTTTTTAACTAATGAGTCACTACTGAAATCAAGATGAATTCCCAACCTGGGGGCCATGAACCCCACCAATTAAGCAAAAATATTTTTTGTATGGGAGATAAATTCTGTGTGTGTGTGTTTTTTTTGGGGGGGTGGGGGAAAGGGGGGTTCATACAGAAAAGTCAATAATAAAAAAAAATTTTTTTACTCTACAACTAATCCTAGGTGTGCGTCGTACACACCCAAACCTTTTCCTTAACTCTACCAATAACCCTAAGTCCGAATGGCAAGCTTAACCCCTCAAAAATGTTCCTTAACCCTCCTACCTGTCCCCAGAATGCGAAAGCTGTTGCAACAAAAAAACAGTATTGAAACAAGAAAGTTTGTTTTATAGCTTACAATTTATTTGGAATAGAATGTCGACATTCCTTTGATAGACTCCTCCACTACACTCCAAGCCCCAGCAGGGAGGGAGCAAAAGGCAGAACGTCCGCTTACTTCGACTGTAAGTCTTGTGCTATCACCCGCCCCCCCCCCCATTCTCTCTCGGTTGGTGATGTAATTCTGCAATTGTTTTTAACACATTCCTCAATCGGCATACTTCAAAATACAAACAATAAAATATTTATACTTTCATCTTCGTTTCAACCTTGAAATTATCAAAACAACTACAGTCGAATTCCAAACGAGAAGTCTACCTACACCCTTGACCTACATCTTGTTACTATCTAGGTTATAATTTTTATTTACTATTGTTTTTTTGTAACAGTGCCGCAGTTTCTCATACAAGAATTTCTTACCAGTTCTATGTTACCTAGAAATAAGCTAGAAATTAAAAAAAAAAAAATTTTTAAATTTAAAAAAAAAAAAAAAAATTATTTTTTAAAGTTTTCCATAAATTCAAATTTGATATTAAAAAAAACATACGTCAAATACCAAAAAATATTTTTTGGCAAAACAATTTCTCTTAAAAAAAAAAAATATTTTTTAAAGTTTTCCATAAATTTAAATTTGTTATTAAAAAGAAAAAAATTTTTTTTTCAAAGTTTTCCATGAATTTAAATTTGTTAAAAAAAACAAAAAGAAAGAAAGCGTCTGATTGAATTTTTTAGAAAAAATTAATTTTTTATTTATTTTTGAAATGATGACAGCAGGATATATTGTATAAGAATGACAATGAATCACTTTCTCTTCTTGTTGGTGACTGGGGCTGGGGGCGGAGCATAAACAGTCACAGATATCCTGTTGATGAAATACAAGGCCACTGCGGAAAAGATGAAACTAGAAGAAAAGAAAAGAAAAGAAAAAAGAACTATTCAATTACACTCACAGATCATCTTATATAATATATATATATATATATATATTAGTATTTCATGTATCCACATAAAATTTTATAAGGAGATATAATTTTTTATGTATCAATTTTCAGTATTTACTTCAACAGTGCTCGATACGTAAGTAGAGCTAGGTAGTAAGCTATGAAAATATATTTATATATTTATATATATATATATATATATAGTGTAAAAGTGAATAAGTTTGGTAAGAAATCCGACTAAAAGAGCTCAATGTAGAAAACAGAGCAAGAATAAAATATAGAAAGAAAAAATTCACATACACAGATATCGTAATAAATTATAATGTGACTGTTGGATCAAGGGAAGAATAAGGACCCCAGATCATTAACACAAGACGCGGGACATATTTTCAAATCACCGGTTGACCTCGCAATACACGTGGTCTCTATTTACAAAACACTTGTAAATAGATCTTTTATTTATGTTAATATTTATTTTAAGGCAGAGAGTTCATAAATAAAACAAATAAATATTAACATGTTTTCTTTTCTTTTAACATGTATACGCTTTTTTAAAAATCGGCTGACTTGTAATCTGTCGTTTTGCAATAAACAAAACAATTTATCATTTTTTTTTTTACTTTTATTTACTAAATAAAAAACAAATTTTAAACGCAATTCTATATTTCGTGTTGTGTACTTTTTTTTCTTTTCGTAGGGAGGCGAGTAGCGAAGTTTTATATATTTGTTTGTAATTGTTGCTTACAGAAAAAAAAGGAAAAAACTTCATAAATTTTAAATTGCTTCCGTTTGGAAACTGATTTTTGAAGTCTAACTCCGCCCTCGTGGGGAAGCAAAACGAAAGATTACAAGTCAGCCGATTTTTTAAAAGGCGTATATATTTCGTTTATTTATTAAAATAACTTGCGTAATCATCCGTTTTGCCTCCTCGGGCTAGGAGCAATGTGTAGTATGGAAAAATCCTTCTAAACTGAGGTAAGATCCATAGTGCCCCTTTTTGGGAAGCTTGATTTTTCCCTACAAAACGAAAGATTACTTAAGTACGGTGATAAATATTTCATACCCCCCCCCCCCATTTCTGCCCTCGTGAAGTTTTTTCCTTTTTTTTCTGTAAGCAACAATTATAAACAAATATATAAAACTTCGCTACTCGCCTCCCTACGAAAAGAAAAAAAAGTACACAACACGAAATATAGAATTGCGTTTAAAATTTGTTTTTTATTTAGTAAATAAAAGTAAAAAAAAAAATGATAAATTGTTTTGTTTATTGCAAAACGACAGATTACAAGTCAGCCGATTTTTAAAAAAGCGTATACATGTTAAAAGAAAAGAAAACATGTTAATATTTATTTGTTTTATTTATGAACTCTCTGCCTTAAAATAAATATTAACATAAATAAAAGATCTATTTACAAGTGTTTTGTAAATAGAGACCACGTGTATTGCGAGGTCAACCGGTGATTTGAAAATATGTCCCGCGTCTTGTGTTAATGATCTGGGGTCCTTATTCTTCCCTTGATCCGTGACTGTTTTATCCATATTTGGGACTTCGATATACTCAACTATTTCTTAACCCCCATTTACTTTTTTTCTGCCAACCCTATCAATTACCCCCCCCCCCCACCATCTGGAGTTTGACACAAAACTTAATTCAATGGGGAGGCCTCATTTTGAGTGTTTTGAGTAGTGGATTCAATCTTTTATTACCACTACTCCCAGGTCCACTCTCACCCGAAGTAGTAAGTAATAAGTAGTACCTGTCTTGGCCCCTCCCATCTATCTTATAGAAATAGTCTGGGAGAAAACATTTTAACGAAATGTTATTTTCACCCACATAACTTCGTAATAAATTTTTTTTATTCTAAGATTATTTTGAGCTTTTAAATCAAACATTTTAATAAAAAAGGGACAAAATGCTTAGTAACAGCTAAGTGGCAGCCAAAAACGAAATAATGTTGCCGACGACACACGCGAACGACGTTAGCTGCTTAGCGTCCAAAAACAGATCTCTTTCTTCCTCGAGCAAAAATGTCACTCCTTTTATTCAGCTCTTTTGGATTGCCAGAAGAGCCTATTTTGCATAATCACAACCGTTGCCTCAAAAGCAGACAGTTCCAGGTTCGCTCCCGCACGCGGCCACTGTTTCTTTGCAGCGGGCGCATGCAAGTCGTGGCCGCTTATCCCTTGGTTTCTCTGCACCGTCATCGCAGTGGAGTAATCCTGGGAAAGAAGTGGCACCTCCCCTTTACACCTCAGTGTCGTAGCAATGAAAAAAAAAAAAATGATTGCGTCAGTAAAAGACTTAATTATGCAATTATTTTCTTTTCAACATTTTGAAAATAAAAAATCTCTTTATAAAAACAAAATCCGATTCTGCTTTTCTAAATTAACGCGCATTGGTTCGTAACTTAAAAAAAAAAGAAGAAAAGAAGCAGCAGCAGCAGCTTAAAACAGTCATGGCTAAAGACATGTTAAGAGGGGGGGGGGACATACTAATGTAGAAAGCCAGTTATCGAAATGCAATGTCCCCGTTAAAAAAAAAGAAAAAGAAAAAAGAAAAAAAAAGAAAAAGAAAAAAAAGAAAAAAAAGAAAAAAAAAAGCAAAAAAAAAGCCAATATTCTCTAAAGCAATCAGGTGAGAAAGAAAATCTGGTTGCGAGAACTTACCATGTTGTAACACACACTCTGTGAACAAGTCCGGAGGCAAACATGGCCAAAAATAAGCAGATGGCAACTGAAAGATTATAAAATACAAAAATAAAATATTTCTTCACAACAAAAAATGAGAACTTTAGTTTTATATTAAGTGACGACAATGGTTGATTGTATGCAGATAGCAAACAGAATTTGTATAATTTGTATTATTCAGACTACTGTTCTCATCTTGAGCGTTATTCTCACAATGTTTTGGCTGATATAATGTTCGACCTCCTTCTGGTGTATATTTTCAAACTCGGCAATCTGCACAGAATTTTGAACAGAAGGAACCCTTTATTAAATCCATCGGGGTAGCATGCTATCGTTCCGTCAGCCATGTAATTCGCAATTCCTAGTATCGCCCGCACTGAGGATTGAACCTTCAACCTTTAGAAGACTGCACCCAGAACTGAATTTTACTTAGTACTTTATCCATTACGCCACGGGAGTTTGACAAGATACACCTGAAAAAGTTCAGAGGTTACATCGGCCAAAACGTTGTGAGAATAACACTCAAGATGAGATCAGTAGTTTGAATTATCCAAATAATACAAATTATCAATCCTCATCTAAAAAAAAAAATATTTAATAAATTATTTTTTTAAAAAGACCTCTAAACATTAAAAAAAAAGAAAAAGAAAAGAGAAGAGAAAAAGAGAAAAGGACATGAACGATAGAATTTCATGGA
Source organism: Sepiola atlantica (assembly GCA_963556195.1). Classification (NCBI taxonomy): domain Eukaryota; kingdom Metazoa; phylum Mollusca; class Cephalopoda; order Sepiida; family Sepiolidae; genus Sepiola; species Sepiola atlantica. The sequence continues at coordinate 24,214,517 of OY744541.1, read as the reverse complement.
GAAAATCAAAAATAAATCGCAGACGAATGTAAAAAAAACAAAAAAAAAAAACAAACTAATTTGTTCCCCCTCTAGAATTTATAATTTAGGAATTTATCTTTAAATGGAAACCTACGTAAATGAAAAAATTACATGGAGAAATTACAGCCAACGAGCAATCCATATCTGATTTGGAAAAGACACGCTAATCAATGCGTATAATAAATAAAAGGTGTAAATTTCATACTTTTCTCTTACGTAGTAAACCGTCTACCAACGTCAAGCCAACAAATACCCTTAAAATAGTGCAACTACGTGTTTTCAACTAATGGACATTTTTTTTTGTTTCATTTTGAATGATAATTTTTGAGTCATAATTTTCAAGTCATAATTATGACATTCAAACAAAATCAAGGGAGGCGCGAGAGTGCTCTATCCCTTAATAGACTTCACGAATGGCCTATGCTGGAAATCTCATTTTTTTGATCAATCATAACTCAAAAACCAATAAACCAAATTAGTTAAAACTTTGCACAACTTTTTATTTGATAGGTTCTATAAGTGTGTAGAATTTCAGCATCATTAGTCAAGGCAACCCAGAGATCCAGAAAGTTCAATCATGAAATCATGTTATCTGTGTGTACGTACGTATGTGCCACCCTGTATCTCATCAACTATTTGATGGATTCAGCTGATTTTTTGGCAGAGATAGAGGTTCTAGGGTCTAGTTGATGGCATTTTAATTTTAGTTTACCATATACCTTAGTTTTCCAGAAAATTCAAAAAAACCTTATGAGAAGGCATTGTATTGAGGCATAGCTTTTACAAAAGTAGTGACATTCTATGATAAATGCCAGTATACTGAAATCATGTGCCCTTTATAGGGTTAAGATGAAAATTCATATACACTAAATGTACAAAAGCATGGAAATTCCCAAATTTTTACACTTATATTGTCATTAAGGGTATGACTACATATCAACCAAAGCATTTCATTATCACATCACTACAGTATAAATCTCTATGAAAGAGTGGATGAAGTGTGTGAGGTGCGCTCAAGAAAAATTCTTATCAGTAAAATACATAGCTCTTTTGTGCTTGCATACCCTTAATGACAATAAAAGTGTAAAAATTTGGGAATTTCCTTGCTTTTGTACATTTAGTGTATATGAATTTACATCTTAACCCTATTAAGGGCATATGATTTCAGTATACTGGCATTTTTCATGGAATAGTATTTTCTTTTGGTTGTATTACACATAGATGTAAAATTTTGGATTATCTCCCTTGAATATGACCAATAATGCCGTTGATATATCAACATTACCCGTTTATCAATAAAATTTAATTTTCTTTTATAAAATAAAAACTACTTGATTAATTTACGTGATTTTTGGTATACGATATTTTCATTCCGTCACGGATACGTAAATCATACAGATATTTCTCAGTTTGTCTTATTTTTTTCCCCCTCCCCCCCATGTCTCGGTAATTCTGGATGAGCACCGATATTTTATATCTTCAGTAAGTCAAGGTCGATGCTCTATTTTTTGTTTTCTTTTCTCGGGTAGTTGGTACACTTATGAAGAAGGACGATGACTTCAAGTATACCTTATTTAGTGGATATCCACTTCCTTAACTATGAGTTGCCTCAGGTGTTTCTTCAAAAGGGGATCTAGGTGCCACTATTTACCAAAACCTAACAAACAGGAACTTAAATCTAACGTCTTTCGTTTTACAAAACAATCTGAAGATTTGAAAAGTTGTGTTTCGATAGATTTTAAGGTTCTCTGTAAATAACAGGATCTGATACGTTTTTAGAGAAATGGTGTCTTTTAATTTATAAATGGCATTGCAAGAAGTTAGATATGACATTAATAAGGAAAAGGGGTTTCCACATGTTTACAAATCTGTCAACATTTTGTAAAATTATTCAAAACGCCATCATAAAGGGAGATAACACAAAAGGGAGATAATTACCAAATGGTTTCATTTTATCTTAAAACTATCTTACGCAAAACTTGATGTTAAATACTAAAAATTAAAGGAGAAAAAAAAGATGGAAAAAATAAAAATACAAAATCTGAACAAAGGAAAAATAAAATGATTGTGCTTTCGATTAATACACAAGTGAAATATGGCAGTTCAAAATAAAATAACAGGAAAACTTTTTAGTATACTTACGTATAAGGCGAAATTATTTGTGTACACCAACAATTACGGAAAATTATCAAGTAGAATTTTAGTTATAAATAAAATTAATTTCTTACTTACGTTTCCATTATGCGTCTTTAAGCCAGCGCGTTGCAGAAGATTATCTCCCTTTTTCTAATATGCGGCCTTGTTCTTCAGAGTTCGTTCAGACGAATAGTAAAAATAATTTTATTTCTTATTAAAATTCTACTTGATAATTTTCCGTAATTTTTAGTGCACACAAATAGTTTTGCCTGATATCTTGTATTAATTGAATCAACCACCAAAAAAATAAACGAAAAATAAAAACATTTAAAAAAAAAAAAGAAAAAAAAAAGAAATCTCAAAAGAAAAAAGTCTATTACCTTCAGGTAAAAACTGTGCTTGAAAGTTTTTTCCAAAAATCAACATCTCAAAATTGTTACAACTCTGAAGGAAATGGTTAAAGAAATAACAAAAAAAATGTTGATTTCCGTATTTTGAATTCGTTTCATAGTTTTGAAAAACATGTCTTTGGGAAATAAAATTAAAAAAAAAAAAATGAGGTCAAAAAACAATAAGAGCATTGAGAAAAAAAAAGATGTTAAAATATTAAAAAAGGAGAAGAAATAAATAAATTTGAGGTTAATTAAAATTTATTTGTATCATTTGGGCTACTATTCTCATCGTAGTTGTTAATTTCACGTTTCGACTGATGTAATCTCTGGCCTTCTTCAGGTGCATCTTGTCGAACTTGGGAACCTACATGCTGAACTCGGGGAACCTACACGCCGAACTCGGGGAACCTACACGCCGAACCTCGGGGAACCTACACGCCGAAACTCGGGGAACCTACACGCCGAACCTCGGGGAACCTACACGTCGAACTCGGGGAACCTACACGCCGAACCTCGGGGAACCTACACGCCGAACCTCGGGGAACCTACACGCCGAACCTCGGGGAACCTACACGCCGAACCTCGGGGAACCTACACGCCAAACTCGGGGAACCTACACGCCAAACTCGGGGAACCTACACGCCGAACTCGGGGAACCTACATGCCGAACTCGGGGAACCTACACGCCGAACTCGGGGAACCTACATGCCGAACTCGGGGAACCTACACGCCGAACTCGGGGAACCTACACGCCGAACTCGGGGAACCTACACGTCGAACTCGGGGAACCTACACGCCGAACTCAGGGGAACCTACACGTCGAACTCGGGGGAACCTACACGTCGAACTCGGGGAACCTACACGTCGAACTCGGGGAACCCTTGTGGTTAATTCACGACAGTAGATTGTTCTCATTCCATCAGCCATGACCAGGTAAAAGCATTAATTATTTTTAGTTATTATCACCTGGAGTAAGAATTGAACCTTCAAACTACACAAGAATGTCATTTAGAATGGATTGTAATCAACACCTTTATCCGTTGCACAACAAATCTATAATACAAATTATCAATCCCATCTTAAAAACTCTAAAACTTAAAGTTTATTTACTCATTACTAATAGAATACCCGTCCAAGGAAAGGTATAAGTAATAAATATAGCATTAGTTTTTTTCCTTCTATTTTTTGCTTTCTTTTCTCGGGTAGTTGGTACACTTATGAAGAAGGACGATGACTTCAAGTATACCTTATTAAGTGGATATCCACTTCCTTAAATATGAGTTGTCTCAGGTGTATCTTCAAAAGGAGATCTAGGTGCTCCTATTTACCAAAACCTAACAAACACGAACTTAAATCTAACGTCTTTCGTTTTACAAAACAATCTGAAGTTTTGAAAAGTTGCGTTTGGATAGATTTTAAGGTTCTCTGAAAATAACAGGATCTGATAGGTTTTTTAGAGAAATGGCGTCCTTTAACTTATAAATGGCATTGCAAGAAGTTAGATATGACATTAATAAGGAAAAAGGGTTTTTTTTTTGGGGGGGGGGGGGTTGACGTGGGTTTAAAAATCAACAACAAGAATGGGGTCAACAAACAAATGTGCAACAAATAAATGTTACCAAAGGCAACTTAGGTTACTCATCTACTACCTGGATAAGTTTATTTGTATTTTTAACTTATTTTAAAGGGTTGTTTTTCGGTTCAAAACAAGCCGTATATGCTCTTCCGTTTCCACGAGAAAAAAAAAATGGCGGATACTGGGTCGGTCGATAGCGCACAAAAACTGAAACCTGGACAATATACTGTTAGAAACATATCCAATAAATGTCAACAATCGTGCGAAAATGTATTGGTGACATTTATTGTATGCGTTTCTATCAGTGTATTGTTTAGTTTTCGATTTTTTTTTATCGAATTTCAAGTCCTGGGCATGGGCGAGCGGCCATTTTGAATTTCTTTTCGAGCAGTCAACACCGACTGTTTTGAACAAGAAAAACACCCTTTAAAATCAGTTAAAACACAAATAAAATTATCCAGGTAGATAGATGAGTAACTTCACTTGCCTTTGCTAACATTTATTTGTTGCAGATTTGTTTTTTTTTTCACCCTTTTTTCGTTCTGTTGATTATAGTAAAAGATACCCAAATTCTCTTAAATAATTCAACAGATAGACCCCAACAGTGTCCTTATAAATTCATTCTTTCACTATTATTCTAAGTTTTTCCAGTTTAGTCTTAACATTTTCTTCACTTATGATATTTCTAACTTGATCAGATAATTCCAAAAGTATATGACTCTATTAACTCGAACAAATTCCGGTTGATCCTTGAACAAGTTGGCCTCCACAGAGAGGATGGCAAACGGACCAATAGATTGATGGTGTTTTCCTTTGCAAATGGCAAGTTGCTTATATGCGATGTGACTTGTGGCCTCGTTAGTAACAGAATCGGCAACAAACCCTGGACATGCAGCAGCGTCAGCATAGGACCGCAACCAATCAAAATATGCCAGTCTTCGATAGATTTCTTTTCCAACTGATCGCCTTGGAGACGAGTGGTGCAATAGGTCCCACCACAGGCGACTTCCTCGACAGCCTTGGTCTGTTAATGACGCGTCACACCGGGGGAACCTTTGTGAATCGACTTGGCTTTACGAGCGCCTCTCCATCGCCATTATTCTGTGGAAACGCATCGAGTCTGCTCTTGGCCTGCCAAGACAGCTGAAACTTCCTGATATTTGCATATTGGTTTTGCAAAAGGACATTTTCAGTAACTATAAAACTAATCTCTATCCTACATTAAACATATTGTGCGGTGGATACAGTTATTTTTTTTTTTTGTTTAAATCTCAAAATTAAAGAGTATCGGTAAAATCTAGAGACGGTGAGGTTCGAGAACAGATGAAGGATACAGTGAGGAGGAGGATGAAGATGCAGGAGCCAAGGAATCCTCCAAGAATGGTTAAGTATTCTGTGGAACCCAGCAGATTGCGGGACATTTGCATTCCTGCAAAGAGCAGCACGGTCAGGGTCGAGGACAAAAAGCAGGAGGTTCCCAAAGAAACAGCTGAAAAGACAGAAAAAAAAAAAAAGAGTAAAACAAAGTTAATATCACAGCAAAAGCATCATATTAAATGGGATGGCTACTATATATATATATATATATTACATATAATATATATATATATATATATTACATATATATATATATATATATTACATATATATATATATATATTACATATATATATTACATATTACATATATATATTACATATTACATATATATATTACATATTACATATATATATTACATATTACATATATATATTACATATTACATATATATATTACATATTACATATATATATATATATATATACATTACTATTTCATGTATCCACATAAAATTTTATAAGGAGATATAATTTTTTATGTATCAATTTTCAGTATTTACTTCAACAGTGCTCGATACGTAAGTAGAGCTAAGTAGTAAGCTATGAAAATATAGTTATGCCAATTAAGCTACACAGAGGCTCCCATGTTTTATCCCCGGGAGAAATCTTCAAGCTAAAATGCATGGAGTTATTTTTGCCGGGTGTTTTTATATACACGGCTGCATGATTGGCTGAGGGAACAAAGAATCTGATTGGTTAACTAGCTAGCCGTGTATATAAAAACACCCGGCAAAACTAACTCCATGCATTTTAGCCTGAAGATTCCCCCTGAGGATGAAACGTGGGAGCCTCTATGTAGCTTAATTGCCATAAATATATTTTCATACAACAGCCAATTTGGCGACAGGGCAATAAAAAATAAATTTCAAAAGAAAATCCAAGCACTCCAAGAAAAGGAGATGACCAATAAAATAAAGGTAAAAATAACACGTACTTAATAAACACACACGACTTTGATCAAGAGAAGCAGAAAAAAATGAATAAATAAAAAATAAAAATAAAATATATAAAAATATCAAAACACGTACACACGCAAACCCACACATGCACAAAAACGCCAAACAATAACACATTTCCTCAAATGAAACAACACTCTTTCAAATCGAAAGACATTTCTTCAAATGGATTTACATATCTGATGAAAGCGGACCACTGCTTGAAACGCGTTATATAAAATTATAAAATAATAAATAGAGATGGGCGGTTTTACCGAAAAAACGCGTTTTTTCGGTTTCGTCTCCATACCGAATAGGTTTTTTTTTTTTAAAACCGTAAACGTTCGGTATTGTGTTTTTACTACAGTAAGCCACCATATACAAGGAAACACGGTTGAAAAGATTTTCTGATTTGAATAAAATTGAATATTACCAAAAAATGTTATATTAGTAAGAGGACAGATTGAACAAATATATGAGAAAAACATTTAATTGACTTGTAGGAAGAGATCTTTGTTTACAGTTTGTTTATCATTAACATTTTGAATTTTCAAATGAAAAAAAGAGAAATACGACAGACAACATGACATCGTATTTTTGTAGGCCCTGGTTGAAATAACAGAACATGATAGAATTATTGTAAAAACATTGCTGATTTAATTTAACACCTCACGCATTTTGAGTTTAAGAAAAAATAAGTTGTAAAAAGTTGTTTTGAACTAATTCCCAACTTAAATTAATTTTCTTCAAAATCGATCAAATGCGTCCCATTAATCCAACAGTACATCCAAGCTAATTATTTATTTATAGAAAATTAAAGGGAGAAAACTCATGTCTGCAAAACAGAAACGCTATAAAATTGATTATTTGTTTTGTTTTTGTTGAAACTAATTTCTGTGGCATAATAAGGATTAAGCTGGGTTATTTAAAAAAAAAAATGAGGAATGGTCCATTTATTTAAAAAAAAAAATATGACCTTCAGGGCGGGTCATAAATTTCCATTCCGCCAAGATATTTTGACTATAGGGCCCACCGTCCCCCCCCCTTTAATAACATTTGTAAATGAATGTTTTTATGGAACTAAAAATGCTCACCTCCCAAAGCATACCAACATTCAATTTGCTGCTTTTTAGTAAAAAAAAACAACAACTTTAAATGAAATCCCCCAACTACCAAACAAGCATGTTAACTTCAACAGGAGATTCTCCCCCCCCCCCAACCACCAAGTTAAATGATATGATTACTTTAGTTAAACCTGCATATTTTTGTTTCTTTTTTAGATTGCTGCCACAATTCCCACAGTGAAGCAAGAGAACATGTTTTCTTTTGTTAATTCGACAATTAAATGGGACAAATCAAATCCAAGAACAAGAGCAGCAAACCAGAGTCTTGTAGCAATGATATGCAAAGATCTCCAAACCGTGAGCATTGTAGAGGATGAAGGATTTAAATCCTTCGTCAAATGTCTACAACCTGTATATCAGTTGCCGACCAGACGACATGTTAGAGAAATGTTAATTCCTGATTTATATGAGTCGGTCAGTACTGACATTCGGCGGCAGTTGTTAGACATAAAGTCCATTTCCTTGACAATGGACTATTGGACCAGCCGAGCTAATGATTCATATATGTCTGTGACTGCTCATTTTCTAACGCTATCTTTTGATGTTAAAGATTTTTGTTTAAATGTTTCTCATTCTCCTCAGCCTATATTTTAGCTTCTGATGGGTTAAAGAATTAGATAGAATGTATATTCAAACTCAGTTTTATTCTTCAGAAATCTTTCATGAATCTTTGGTCACTGTTTTAACGAGTTAACTGTTGAAAAGGTATCAGAACTTTGATTATAACAGTCAACACCTTAAACCTTATATGATTCATATCATGGAGAATGATTCAGTCACAAAATTATCGAAACAGTGGCATAATTCAACTAAACGTTGAATAATAACTAATCATCACACAAGAGAATGAATAGCTTCCACAGTAAAATTTTTTTTTTCAAAAAACCGAACCGTAAACCGAGGTTTTAAGGGAAAAAAACCGAAACCGATACCGAAACCAAAATTTCAAAACCGCCCAACTCTAATAATAAATAAATGTTGAAAAAAACTTTTTACAAATGTTGGTAGCCTTACTCCTTTACATACATACTTTTCTCTTGTTGGAACTGCACTAATACTGCACTACCCTCTTATATATATATACTTGCCTGCAAAAGAAGATGCTACCAATATATATATATATATATATATATTGGTAGCATCTTCTTTTGCAGGCAAGTATTGTTGAATATAACAGACAACTTATGTCTGGATATCCTTTGGTAGATCCTTTCAATACTCCGAATCAGAATCTTAGTTCTGGGGGAGAGGGAGGATAGGTTGATGAATCTGCCATAGTTTTGATTTGTGTCCCAAGTACTTTACGACCCATCCGGGTCCATCTTCAGGGGAATGAGGATAATCAGGTACAGACCATGTGTTAGTATATATATATATATATATATATAGATAGATAATTACCTATCTCAGTATCCACCTGCCCACCCACCCATTCGTGAAGACAGAAAGAGGAGGTAAGGTGAAAGACAAAAAATAATTCACAAGTGTTGATAAAAGTGGGAAAGTCAATTATTATAAATATAATTAATACAAATATTATATGGTAATCATTACTATTATCGATAAATTATTTTAAAAGGAAATACAGTTCGGAAATTAGTAAAAAAATAATTTATTTTGCTTTACTGACTTATTTGTGCTAAAAAGAAAAGATAAATATTTAATAGAAGTTATAAGCCTATTTTTAAGTTAGCGTAAATATCGATTCTGAGCTAAATAGCCATTTTTGTTTATTCACTTGTTTATGTTCAACAAAGATGGCTAACTTGCATATAATCGGTATTTATGCTAACTTAAAAGACGTATAGCTTCTATTAACAATATTTTGAATGCAAATATGTCAAATGAGTTTTAATTACTAAAATAAATAGTTTTTAACTAATTTCCCAACTATTTTTTCCTTAAAAACCTTTTAGCTGCTGATTGTGATGCTTACCAATTATATTTATAATTTGACTATCAATGGATGTTTACGTAAGCGAATGTTGGCTAATATCTTCAGAACGGTGCATCCTAGAGAAAAAGTTAGATCATATTTGGAATCGGTGAGAAAAATAGAAATAAGTAAACACCCTTTTTTTTGTGTCCACCAAGCTCCAAGATAATATTTTAAGACAGCAAAACTGAAAAATTATGTTTGGTTGTTGCTACAGCCACAAACAAAAAATTGGGAGATAATTGCAATCTGTAAAGAGAAAAGGGGAGATAATTGCAATCTGTAAAGAGAAAAGGGGAGATAATTGCAATCTGTAAAGAGAAAAGGGGAGATAATTGCAATCTAAAAACGAAAAAGGGGAGATAATTGCAATCTAAAAACGAAAAAGGGGAGATAATTGCAATCTAAAAACGAAAAAGGGGAGATAATTGCAATCTAAAAACAAAAAAGGGGAGATAATTGCAATCTAAAAACGAAAAAGGGGAGATAATTGCAATCTAAAAACGGAAAAGGGGAGATAATTGCCATCTGTTAACGAAAAAAGGGGAGTTAATTACAATCTGTAAACGAAAAAAGGGGAGTTAATTACAATCTGTAAACGAAAAAGGGGAGATAATTACAATCTGAAATAGAAAAAGGGGAGATAATTGCAATCTGTAAACGGAAAAAGGGGAGATAATTGCAATCTGTTCAGCTTTGATAATTGATGGCATGTTTCGTACAGTTTACTCTAACAGTGTTCACGTTGGTCGGATTGAACTGGCTTTTTTCCTGTCCCAAGCCAGGGTGGTCGTGTGCAAGGTCGCAAAAGATCGTTAACCAGTCACGATTCCGACCAGAGATCTCAGCCAAGTCCTCTCTGATGATTGTTGCCACATCCTCAACTGCCACCAAATGCTAGCACCATCCACGTCAAGATATAAAGAATCCAATTAGCGGCTACAAACTGGCAGTTAAATAAACATCCCCCACCCGGTCATTTTAATTTTACATTTTTTTTTTAAATTCTTTTTTTTTTAAAACTTACTATTTTTTAAAATTCTATTTTTGTTCTCTTTCTCTTAATAATAACTTACCAGAGACACAAATATTCGACATCATTCCCCACCTCCACCCACCAAATTAAATTTTTTTTGAGGAAATAGAAAAAAAAAATTACTTTCTTTTTCACATGTCATTTTGCTGCTGGATAGTATGCTGCATGTTAGAATCGTCGATGCAACATTGAGGCATTGGCGAAGTCGGGACACAGTCGGTTATTATGAATTTTGTCTATTAAAAGTGACTATTATAACTTCATCCTCATCATTCGGTTTTAGTATTTAAGATGCTGCGAATGTCCCAGACTCTGGAGTGGGCAACATCAGGCAACGTCTCACGCCTACTCTCCATGCGGTCCGACTCAAAGGGGTGATACCAGTCACGTTGCAAGCGATCTAGTCACTTCGAACGCACTCAAGCCAGGTCTTCCTCGGTCAACCACGCACTTTCGTACCTGGGGTGTCTATGTATGTTATTGAGTTGATGCAGGAGACAGCACGCTGTACATGACCAAACCACCTGAGACGCTGAGCACGTAAGGCATCCAAAATACGACCAATACCAAGATTCTAATAGAGCAGTTGACGGGATTCTTTCCTCTAATTTGCTGCCAGACATCCACACGATCATTACGCCAAATCTGTTTGAAAAATTATTTATTTATGAAAACAATATTATGTACTTACTCAGTGGTATTTTATTGTTCAATGTTGAAAAAAGTAGGAAAAATTATCCACTAGAACTTTAATTACAAGTATTTTCCCATTTTACGTATTATAGCAATCGCTTCGATAAGTATGCCTCCATCTTGTTTCGTTGGACACAATTCAAGGGCAGATAATTTGCAAATTAGTGGATAATTTTTCCTACTTTTTTCAACATTGAACAATAAAATACCACTGAGTAAGTACATAATATTGTTTTCATAAATAAATAATTTTTCCGTAAGCCCGAAGCACTGAACCAGCACCGAATTTTTTATTTATTTACGGGGACTCATAACAAAACGATTATATTCAAATCTTTTTTCTCACGGGAAACAGTAACACAGACGGATAAGCAAGAGAATTTGTACGAAGATACCGAGCTGAAATAATAACGTTATAATTTAGAAACCCATTCTTAACATGGGGTAGTGGGGGGTGATTAACTATTCTGTACTTTCAGCTAACAATGTAATAAAACAAAAGATACCGTAAAAATTAAGAAAAGACTAAAACAGTTTGAATTATCTCCCCTTCTGAAAAAAAAAAAATCAAATTATCTCCCCTTTCTATTCACTCTTCTGGAAATAATGAAGGAAATTTGGTTTGTTGTCATAATGCAGAAGCACCCATTTTAAAAAAATCAAATTCATCCCAACTATATCCCAAACTTATGGGCGGATATGCTTTTTATTCTTTTAATTAAACATCTGAAATTAGGTAAATAAATTAAATAAATTTAATATATGAACAATTAAGTAAAATAGACCATGAAAGCTGGCCAGTGAGGGTTGAGGACATGTGTTACATGGAGAAAAATGATATGAAAATGATACAATGGATTTGTAATGTAAGTCTGAAAGACAGGCTCAGATCTGATGACCTCAGAGGAAGATTAAATGTGGACAGTATAGGGAGATGTGTGCAGAACAGGAGACTTTGATGGTGTGGCCACGTTGAAAGGATGGATGAAAGTTCTTGGATCAGTAGATGTAGAACAGTTAAGGTAGCAGGTCGAGTTCACATAGGAATGCCAATGAAAAACATGGGAGGAAGTTATAAAAATGGACTGGAGAGAAAGAAGAATTAATAAAGACCTAGTCAGAGATAGGTTAGTTTGAAAGTCAATTTCTTAAAGCTGTTCAACACATGCCAGCATGCATATAAAATCGGCGTTAAACCAAATACGATGATGATGCCATAGCTCGGGTTATAGATACTAGATATTTTTAATTCGTAAAAACGGATCACACTGATGTTATTGGAATAATTTATGTCCATAAGTTTAGGATATACTAGGGATGGATTTGCTTAACAAAAATTTTTTATTGTTTAAATAAAACATCTAAAAAGGAGGTAAAGCTGTACTTTAGTGGATCATACCGCTAAAGCGCACGTAAGAAAAAAAACTATTTCTAAAAAGAAGAAAAAAAACAAAACTATTTCTAAAAAGAAAAAAAAAAAAAAACTATTTCTAAAAAGAAAAAAAAAAACAAAACTATTTTTAAAAAGAAAAAAAAACAAAACTATTTCTAAAAAGAAAAAAAACTATTTCTAAAAATGAATTATTTCTAAAAAGAAAAAACTATTTCTAAAAAGAAAAAACTATTTCTAAAAAGAAGAAAAAAAACTATTTCTAAAAAGAAGAAAAAAAACTATTTCTAAAAAGAAGAAAAAAAACTATTTCTAAAAAGGAAAACACTATTTCTACGTATTTATCTAAAAAGGTAGAATCTCACTAAAAGAAAATGCATAGTTGAATTTTAATACTGCTCACAAGTAATCAAGTTAGCATTTTATTTCAACACACAAGAAAAGACAACTGCAGAACCAAGTTTTTTTAAAGAAAATAAAAAGATTTTCTCTTCCATTTAATTTTAGTAGAAGTCTGTTCTAAGTGATGACGTCATCCTTTTGTTACTCTATCATTTAGACTGTCATAAAGAAACCCTTCATCTCTTGATGTATTCAACACACGTTGAAGCGTAGTGGATGAGGTAACCCTTTGCCATAAAGAGTCTTCCCGGTGTCTTTCAATTTTAAATTGGGGGCTACTATGATAATCCTATGTCAACCTATATTTTTTCACTTTTAACTAATTAACCAAGCTCTGTTTTACCCTTAAAACTGGGCTGTAACATGCGTATGTTACAACTGTTACATGCGTATGTTACAACTGTAACATGCGTATGTTACAACTGTAACATGCGTATGTTACAACTGTAACATGCGTATGTTACAACTGTAACATGCATATGTTACAACTGTAACATATGTATGTTACAACTGTAACATGCGTATGTTACAACTGTAACATATGTATGTTACAACTGTAACATATTTTGTTTCTTGCTGATGCTGAGTCATTGCAAGAAATTCTTGGAAATAAGGTTATCAGTATGTGCAAGGACTATATTTCGCCAAAGAAGTAAACATCACAAAAACGTGAACCAAAGATAACTCCAGCAACAGATGATTCGCATCCATTTTTGTTCCGAAGGATGTTCATGTACCTTATTACAAGGAAGGGTTATAATGATGTTGTATGGTGGGGCTACTACGATAATCTGTTGACATAAACAAACATTTAGCGGTTATACAGTCAAAAGCACATATGAAAAACGCATTTCCAAAAAAAAATTTGATGCTTCTGCTGTTTCACAATTCACTATTAAAAAAAATAGCTAAAAAAATGTATACACTTTGTTATGTACTTACGTGGTAGCTGAAAAGAAGACTGTACACCAAAAATCACGCAAATTCATCCAGTATTTATTAAATTAAAAAAAAAAAAACGATTTTATCTATATGTCGCCATTTTTCTTATATTTTGACTTTTTCCGAAAGTTATTTCCCTTGCCTACTGAGTTTGCTGAAATGTCTATCGGTACGTAAGATCGTTTTTTTTCTTTCTTTTTTTCTTATAATTTAATAAATACTGGATGAATTTGCGTAATTTTCCTGTACAATCTTATTTTCTAGCTAACACGTATGTACATCAAAGTTTATACATTTTAATGTCATCGTGAAACAGCAGAAGCACCAAAAACTCTTGTATATACTTACATATCTGACCAAAATAAGTATCCTAACCAAAAATTAGGAAAAATTATCGAGTAGAATTTTAATTTAAAATAAAAATCAGTTTTATCGTATTTTGCCGATCCGCCATTCATTATGATTTGTTTAAAGAACAGACTGACTTATCTCCTCCTGCTTTACTGGTGTTCCGCTCGTATCAATGGCGGATGGGTAAAATACGAAAAAACTGATTTTTATTTTTAATTAAAATTCTAATCGATAATTTTCCGTAATTTTTGGTGTAGATACCTACTTTTGCCTGATATGCAAGTATATCAAAGAGTTTTCCTGGTTATTTATTTGGAACTGACATATTTCAACTGTGCTTGTAGCTGTATAAGCAAAAAATTATTTTAGTTCTTTATACATTTTTTTATCACTTTTTCGTGTTATTCATTTTGGAAGAAAGAGAGCGGCACAGAAGGAGCAAATGCCCCCAAACCTATCATAGTATGGTACGTCATCCAGTGTGCACGGAGACAAACAAACCTCAAACAAGATCCAGAGTTTTAGTAGTATATAAATATAGGTAGATAATAAAAATGAAACTTGCTAAAACTTAGTGGTTTTAATGTTATTTACTTTAAAAAAAAAATTATTATTAAAAAGATGGTTTAAGTATGCAAGTAAAAATAAGTTGTTTGGTAGTAATACCAAAACCGATTTCACATGGAATAATTCATCGGTACTTCTATTGATCCTGACCCAATCTCTGTTAACTTCGCGTCAGCAGGGTTCGGACATGCTACGTAAACACCCGAGAGATGACGAGCCCAATAGTGGCAGAGAGATGCTGAGCGATTAGCCAATCAGCTGCCAGTAACCAGACGACAATTTTTCTAATTGATTAAAGCCAGAAGCAATTGATCAAAGCCAGTGCATGTTTATTTCCTGTTAAATTAAAAAAGAAAGAAAGAAAAACAACTGAATTACGAAGAGCTGTGTAGCAGAGTTGAATCTCGCGAAGGAGTCATTTGATTCTGCCAGGAAAAAAAAGCTGTTGGCTAAAAGAAAAAAATGTCCGAAATGCTATTACATGTGCCGCTTGATAGAAATAAAAGGTGTTATTATTATTATTATTTTTTTATCATTATTTATTAACAGTTGTTTAGCATTGTTTTGTTACAAAAATAAAAACCAAAAACTTATTTATTAACAGTAATTTTGTTATGTTTTGTTCACTTTAAAATTTTTTTTACAATCTTTCTTGAAAATAAAACTGAAAAAAAAAAATACGACGCAGCAACGCATCGGCTACCACCATTCGGCTCGTCATCTCTCGGGTGTTTACGTAGCATGCCCAAACGCTGCCGACGCGAAGTTCACAGAGATTGGGTCAGGATCGATAGAAGTACCAATTTATGTGACTGAAATAGCCTATTTCAAATAGGAATTCACCTCTATTTGGAACCTCTTCTTCCTGAAGATTTCTTCCATTTCAATATTTGGTGCGTGTGAACTGTAGGCCCGAAAAAAAAAAAAATTCACACACAAATGATGGAATCCTTCGGCACCTAGGCGATCATATGCTCGCTAACAATCAGACAATCGCCGTGGCGAGTGTGTGATCGCCTCGGTGCCAAAGGATTCCGTCATTTGCGTGTGAATCACAAATACAATTTTGTTGATCTACTAACATGTGCCACAACCAACCACGTAGAACGAATGTGGAATGAGGCAAAGAAAAGGGTACTACTCCAGATGAAGTGCCTACTTTCCGTGACTGCTCGGCGGCAATGATCGGGCAGGTCGCGGAAGCGCCCGAGAGCTGTTGAGACTAAAACAAGGCTGAAGCAGAGCTGACCGATCAGGTTGCTGCCAATCGTCTGTGCTTAGCACAACAAAACAAGCGATAGGAAGACCTTTCGAACCAGCCGCAAACCCTGACCCTCGACGAGAAAATATATGAAATCCCCCCCCCCCAAAAAAAAATAAATATACAAAAAAAACAAACTTGTCTAAATATCCTCAGAAAAAATAACATACTTCTTTGTTTTATGTTTAAAAAAAAAAAAGACCAAAAAAAGGTTGTCTAAATATCGTAAAAGAAATAGCATTTACTTCTGATTTATGTAAAAAAAGACAAAAAAAATTAAAATGGTTCATCTGGCACACGAAAATTTTTTAAAAAAAAGTTTATTTATAGTTCTTCAGCTATGGTTTGTTCATTTTGTTGTTTTTTTTTCTTCAAATACATGTATTTTTTTCTTTTGTATTCTTCATCTTATATTGTCGTCTGCCACTCTTCCATTTTTACGACTTTCAGTTTTGCTTCAGCCTCGTTTTCGTCTCGGGCGCTTCCGCGACCTGCCCGATCGTTGCCGCCGAGCAGTCACGGAAATTAGGCGCTTCATCTGGAGTAGTACCAAGAAAAGAAACAAGGTTGAGTGTGGCACCCACACGCAAATGGTGGAATCATACCTAGCCGAATTTATGTGGAAACAAAATGGGTTTTCTTTCTTTCTTTTTTGATAATTTATTTTAATAAATCATTTTAATTTTTACTTTTTAATAATTACAATAGTAAAATCCATTTTCAGATAAATCGTGGTTGAAACTGGAAACTAGAGTTCTCTCCCCTCTTATTTGACTTTCCTCAACTTAAAGATAAACAAATTTTTTTTTTCGGACATACAGTTCACAAGCACCCAATATTTATACCACCACGTTATACTCGTAAACATTAATTTTAAAATCGTTATTTAAATTTTTGGTGGATTTTTTAAAACTTTAAGTGCTTCTTGAGTTCAACCCGAATATGTAAAAAAAAGGAACTCTTTTTAAGAAGAGCTAATCAAAGGGGAGATAACATTGTTAAATATTAGTAGAGTTAAGAATAGCGACAATATTTACATATTGGGGTTGAACTCAGTTAAGCCCCCAATATTTAATTGGTAATTCATTTCGATAATTTTATAGATCACTCCCATCTCCAAACGGGGGTGGGGTAAATACAGCTTCATATTCCAGTAGTTTCTTTCCAATAACTGCAGGCTTGTGGAACTCTCTTCCTGCTGACTGTTTTCCTCCTACATATAACCTTAGTCTTTTTAAGACTAAGGTCAATAGGCACCTCCTGTTTTTGTGATAATCATATTTCGTTCTTGTTAGCTCCTTACATCAAGTGGCTTCATGCCTTGTTTGGAACGATTTCCATGAAAAAAAAAAACACAAAAAACCCCCCTCCCCCCCCCCCCCCCAACCGAAAGAAAAAAAAAGTTTGGAGACGGGAGTGATTCTATAAAAAGAAAATCACTTAATTTCGTGTATTTTTGTTGCTTATTGTTGTTTTGTCTGTGATTATAGAGTGGTTGGTGTTGTACTTTAAGCAAACACTCGCAGAACGTGGGCAGGTTTAAGTAAAATAAAAGCAAGAAAATTACTCTGAGTTAACAAAACTAAAAAAAAAATTTAATTTTCATAAAAAAAAAAAAGGGTACTTCTACAGAATTTTAACCGAACTTTTTTTTTTAACCATAACCTAACCCTAAAGTAAGTTTTAGTTTGATTCGGTTCAAATTCTGTAGAAGCACCACAAAAATCCCACCTTTTATTAGTTGGAATTAATAACACGTGTCATTTTAGAACGAGGGGATTGAGGTCAGAGGTTAAGATTCAGATTTTTATTTATCAGTTTTAAGCAAAATGATATCAAGATTAATTTAAATAATTACAAATAAAAAAAGCCTTAAAATCTATGACAAATACATTGAAATTCGTTAAATAAATAAAAATAACTTTGATGTGGAAAATTTGGGGTTTGTGTTGTCGCAAATTCTCTCTTCAAAAGAAACGTCATTCGAGACGATTATTCGAATTTGTAGTTTTTAAATTATATTGCAATTTCGGATGTGATGAAGTAGAATTATTTATGAAGATTTTATTTAATATGTATTTTTTTTTGCTTTAATATGGGGGGGGGGGGCGATAACAAAACAACCCGATAAATGGGAGGGAAAAAAGAAAATAAATTTTAATTAATCCCAACTTTTAAGTGTCGGGATTATAAATCCCTATGTAAGAAAAGATCCACTTCAAAGTCAATACCCTGAAAGGGGTCGAGGCAGCAGTTGGGGGTGGGTTGCAAAAGGAATTGCTCCCTTAGCGACCCAACCAATAGGTCCGGTAACAATATGTAATGGGGCAGAGAATGGATTTCTCTGCAGGAGTAACGATCCAGTGTCTGGTCTATAGTGAGTCGAATTCTGTACTAATTCTGGTCTCCTCCAAACTCTGGAACACAATAACACTTCTAACAGTTCTCATCAACTGATCTGAGCACAACTTACACATTGAGCCCTACAACAAGCTGAGAGGTAGAACCTCTATTTATAGGTTTCTAACAACCTGCCACCCCCATCTTAACACATATAAATATCAGGTCTTTATCTGTGCTCTTATTGGCCTTTCCCCACCCCACTTGAAGGTCGGCAACAGCCACGGTATGTAGCACTTTCTTTTTTTTTCTTACACAAGTAACAAATACAAGGAAAGACGATGGATCCAAAAACTTGGTTTTAAAAAAACAAAAAACAGAGGGTATTTTTATAGAATCACTCCCGTCTCCAAACCGGTTTTTCCCTCTCGATTAAAGTTACGTAGAAAAAATTGTTTTGGACACGGGAGTGATTCTATAAAAAATATCCCCGATTGGAGATGGGAGTGATTTTATAAAATTTAGAACTTCGAGCGAAACTGACTTTAACGGCCATGAACAATCTATTGCATGGTTAATATTCCTGATTGAACTTTAAGTCGTAAAAAAAAAAAAAAAAAACATATTCATTCCTTAACCATACTATTAACCCTAAGTCTGGGTGACAATATAAACAAACTAAATACAAAAAAAAAGAAAAAAAAAAGGTATGCGTGACGTGGGTGTAACGGGACCGTTAAAAGTCAATTTCGCCAAAAAAAAAAAAAAAAAAAAAATGTGCCAAAAAAGAAAACGTTTTTTTTCTTTGAAAAACAAAAAGAATCGATATTAAATCAAATCTTTAGGAATATTTTATATTGTTAAAACGTGTTACATTAAAATGTGATTTCAAAACTACAAATCGAACGATCGTCTTTTGAAAATACAATTCCAGACACTTATGAAATGAAAACGTACTGTACATGAGATCGCCGGCGTAATTCCTAATAATTATATGAAAAAAAACAATTTTCATAATATATTTAATGAAAGCAAATAAGATTACTAGACTTGTATAATTAAATTTGTTAAAACAATGAAAGAAAACTTATTTTTTCCATCAAGGAAAAGAAGTTGACAAAACTCACCCATGATGTATGTTGTTAGTTTAATGTGATGGCGTGGCAAAGCAAGCCGCAAACCGGAACAAAGCGTAAAAAGGACAACTTCCGGTTTGAACGAGACTAACGGTTCCCTGCCTCGTATTAGCAATAACGCTATCTTCCGCTGTTAACTCCCTTCTTCTAAAATGTTTTTTTTATTTTTGATTTACTATCGATTAAACATCATTTTTTTCTTCAATATTATCTATCTTTTATTATACGAAATTTGAGTTAATCACGTTCGTTTCCCTAAGTTTTTCCTCTATACTTTAATCGGTAAGACAGCATAACACTGATCCCCCTGGCTGTGCGCATGTGCCAACAAACGGAAGCGCTAATAGAATTCCTCATCAATGGGAGTATATTTGTGAATATAATCTTGGATATTTAGCCAGGATCAAAGTGTAGTATCTGTTCCGATGGATACTTGGCCTTCGGGTCTTGATTCCACCGGTCTGTGGGGTTGTTCTGTGTAGTTCTAGGAGGTCCACCCTCCCAGGCTTTGCCTTCCCTCTTTGGGGAGGAGTAAGTTAATTGCTTACTGCCTGACGCGTCCCTACCGGGGAATGCCGACGGGGCTGCCCAGGCATTTTTTTGTAGGCCAGAGTGCTTAAATTCTCGGGCGCTGGCTTTTCAAATCCCACTTTCCGACCTTTTGTCACATCTTACCGCTGTGGGAGGTAGATAAATAAATTATTTAGAAAAGAACACAAAGATGTTTTTACTGCATTAGTAAATAAAATCCACAATTTGTATCCAATTTAAATTTAGGTGTGTGTTTTTTTTGATAGACTTTTAATTTTTGCATTTCCGTTTGTGGGCGCATGCGCACAGCCATGGGGGCCAGTGTTATGCAGTCTTACCCTTTAATCACACAAAATACATGCTGAAATATGCATAGTTCTGGGATTGAGTTATGTCTGAAAAAAAAAAGTTTTAATTGTTCTAATTAGCCGTAATTTATAATTAACTGAACAAGTCATCCAGCTCTCATGTATTTTTCTCGGTGCATGATAAAAATGGTACAAGTGAATAAATAGGAAAAAATGGCATAAACATGAGATTTTAAGTGAAATCTTTACTTTTAAGTGTAGATATAATTTTACTTTTTAAATTGACAAACTTTTTGGTATTATTATAGATGAGGATCCTCAGCAAAATCACCCCCTCCCATACACACACACACACAAAATGAGATTCTACCTTTTTTAGGCGATTACGTGTGAACACCCTGAAAAACGGGTAATAGAATTTACAGTGAGGGATCAGTTTTGGAATGTAGCTATCAGAACCTTGATGGAGCTCTATCTTATGCTCATCTGTGTCGATACTTCCTTTACCCAAGCCAAAACTACTTGGCCCTGATAATGTTCGCTCGCCTTGCGTGTTGTCGCGGTATACGTTCATCGCTCGTAAAAATAGCAAACAAACCCAGAACAACTACCTGCCCCAGTATTTTTCCACTGGGGTGTCATCAGCAGCAACCGTGGTAAATCTCTGCTCCGCTTTTGATCGTTGCTCTACGTTCATCATCACCAGCGGCACGGCACTACCCAAGTATTCTGCAGTACTTTCCGGTGGCCCAAGGCTTACTCCAACGAATCCAGCCCTTGGTCACGACCACACAGACCAGACCTACCTGAGACACCTCATCACACCTCAGGGACGTCTACACAAATCTCCGTGTAACACCAACCAAGTTTTCTCGATCCTGTCAACCCAGTCTTTCCTGCTGTCCAGGTTCCGAAAACCTCCTTTCCTGACTCTGGTGACGTCACTCCTGTCGTTCCAGCCTTTCCTGCCTCCGGTGATGTCATCTCATCTATCCTTCACACGTTTGTTACCTTTTATGGTAAATAAACTTCTTTATTTTAAACTGTTCATCTGCGTTTGTCCTCTCTTCTTTGCCTTTGTCATAATTTGCATGTGTCAACTTTCTTAGTTGTAAGACCGATCACTCCGGTGATCGGACACCGCAACAGTTGCGAGCCCCTCTTAGCTAGTTCTATGGTTAGGGCATCCCTCCCCAGCCATCACCCAGGCCAGTTTATCTTCTAAGTGCTTCTTCATCTTAGCCTTATCTTGTGCAAGACGCTGGGCAAACGTCTAATCTTAGTTTTTAAAGTAACCCTAACTACTTAAAGCCGATAGCTGCCCTACTAGGATTTCTAGCTAAGGTATCCAACTTCTAATGCCTGGCTAGTTTAGGCTTATTTCTTAACTGTAACCTGACCATAACCAATTTATGGTCCGATCTCCTAACCAGTGGAACGTAGGACACAATATAAAATCTACATTGCCTCTTTTAACGAGCATCCTATCAAATCAGTATTCGGACAGGAAGGCATGATATTGGTCCGTGTCCACATTTCCCACCCCGGGTGATCAAGATGAAATCTGTCGATAAGATCGCATCTCGTCATCAGGTCAGACAGACTGATTTTCCGGCTCCCTCTGACCATATCTATCTTGGGATCAAGGATGCGATTCCAATCACTTATTAAAGAATTTTCGACCCATGATGAACACCTCCAACTGATGAAAAAGTAGAACCTTCTCCGCTACCGAGTTAGGCATATGAACTGCGATTACCTGAAACTTGTTATCTTTTATATCAACATCGACCACGACCAGTTTGCCTTTTGCATTCGTATGGGCAGCATCCACTATCGCAGACAGGGTGCGTTTCACAAGCAGGGAGACAACTCTGCATCAGAGATTCCTATATGCTGAGAAGACATCAAAGTTTCTAGTCAACAATATCCAGACGAAATGCAGTGGGTCTCTTCAATCACAGCTACATCTACCTCGAGGGACAAGAGATCTCTTTGAATGCAAACAGCCCGATTTTTAGATCTAATATCCTTTGTATTCAGACGAGCCAAGTAAAGTGCCATGGACTTACCTTAAACAGTGTCTCAGATAGTCCCAAAGTCTGCTGGGGAAAGGACATTGATGCTGTATGGCATGCTCAATATGGCCAGTTGCTTGGTATCTTGGCTGTTGCATTTTTTCCCTTTTTTCCCCCAAATATTTAAACTTTTACTCTTATTTTCATTAAACTTAGAATTAGAGTAGAAAGTGACTAACTTGGGTTTACTTTCGGTATCCTCGTAACTCTCGCTTCCCTTATTTTGTCCGTTAGTCCTCACATTCCATGAGTGATGTTTCTGATAAAGGGGGAAGAATTGCTGTTTTCTGGGTCGGAATCTATCCATCTAACACTTATTGTTGGCTATTTTTGACCTTGAAGTATTTTTTTTTTAGCTCCATACATCAAGTGGCTTCATGCCTTGTCTGGAGCGACTTCCATAAAAAAAATAAATTCTGCCAACGTCCAAGGGTTAGTTTAATTGCTCTTTATAAGATGATGTGAACAGAAATCGGGAACCTTCCCTTACATGCAGGTAGGAGTTCTACTAGGAAGGACTCTTCCTCAACCTTCAGTTTAATTTCCAGTTCTCCTTCTGTGGCTGGCTTCCAGCATTTATCGGATTGTGTTTCTGCGGGCAAATCGAAGCCTTTCAAAGGTTGCTATGCGGGAGGGGGGGGGCATCTGCAAAGTCTTCAATGTCTTTTTTTCCAATCTGATGGATGTCGAAAAGTGGTTTCAAATTCCTCTTTTAGTTGAGGGATAACCCTGTACCAACTGACAGGGGTTCAACTTTGCAGATCTTCTTCCCTTCACCAATTTAAAGGAGAGGAATTTTATTTCGAGGAGTGGACAGCGACTGGCTCCTTCATGTTTCCAGTTCAACTTTTTTTCTACTGGAGACCTCTGAGCGAAAAGGTGATGCATGGATTTAAATGGGGTGTTGATGGTATAGGGGATGCTGTTGTTGTAGGGGGGGGGTAGTGCTGTTGGCGTCGCAGATGGGGGTGATGGGGAAGATATTAGGGCGGATATTGATGGTGTGAGGGTGGATGTTTAGTGCATAGGGAGGATGTTGATGGTAAGAGGTGGTGTCTTTGCAGGGGTTGGTTTTGGTGGTTTAGGGGAGGGGCTTCTAGGGAAGGGAATTTGTTCCAGACGATGTTGGGTATGGGGCCAATAGAGTTCCTACTAACGTGTGGTTCAGGCATTTAGTTCTCAGATTCAATGAGCAAAGGAGAAAGAATTGCTGTTTTCTGAGTCGGTTGTTGTTTTGAGTGAATGGTATATGGAGATTTTCAATCCTTTTATAGTATTCATCATCATTTAACAGTCAATCTATCCATCTCGTTAACCAACAACAAGTACGTATTTATCGTCCTTCTTGGCGGTTGTGCAGCTATCAAAGAAAACCTCGGATACTCTCCAGCCGGACTCATTTATGTGAAGCGCTAGCCCTAATATTGGGCTGGATATTGCATTGCAGAGTTTCTCACAGAAATTACCACCGACTATGGTCTGGTGATACCAGATCAGGCTGCCCTGTGGCTCCCTGAGACGAAATTCACCTACATTGACGTTTTTTTTTTTTTTTTTTTTTTTTTTTGTAAAACTTAATTATGTTCTACAAAACCAAAAACAAAAACAACAGCCCCTCTCCCTTTCTCCCTCCCCTTTTTTATTTTTATTTTTCCTACCCTACTCCCGGTCCTGGATATGACCTTAAACTACATCCGATGGTGAGATCCGGTTTACGGACTTTGGGGAATGTGGAGCCTCCTCTTAATTACCATTGCTCCCAGGTCCACCCTGACCCGGAGTGGTAGTACCTGTTAGGGTCCCAACTATGGGTTAAATAGAAACAGATATTAAAAGGGAAAAGAAACAAAAAAGAGAAGAAAACAAGACCAGATTCGGCATTAAATAACCCAAAAAGGGTTGATATGCCGTAAAACAAAACTACCAAACCAAAAACCCTGATTAAACATTTGAAGATATAAAGAACTTGAAGCATAAAAACTTTCACTATAATGACCAGATTCGGCATTAAATAACCCAAAAAGGGTTGATATGCCGTAAAACAAAACTACCAAACTACCAAACCGACTATGGTGGAAGGTTCGAATCTCATTTCTTTCCAGAACTTTGCAGGATTTTGGAGATTAAGCATATTCGTACGACTAGCTGTCATCTAGCTTCTAATGGGATGATAGAACTTGTTATGTCTAGCCTAGAATAAGTCCCTTAGAGTTATCTCCCTTTCCCGGCCCCCAATTCGTTAGGGACTTTTTTATCTCGACACCGGCCGGCAAGCAGCTGCCGGTGCTCTGTTTCTGAATTCTTGCTGCCACTATGTAACGAACAAAACCGCATGGTGAAAATTCAATCTCCCTACAGATTCTGACTTTTTGGCCATCTTCGGTAAGAGACATTATCCCTTCTCCTTCCTCAAACAGAATTGAATATCGTGCCCGTTATTTCCTTTGAACATTTCTCTAATTTAAATGAACTTTATTCTCCCTTCTCATCCCATGTGCGTATCTCCTTGTCGATCACTCGTGACATGTGTACCTCTTCATAGTATCCTTCACCCTCAAAAATACTTCCTATTAACAGTTTTTTAGATTTGTAGACTCCTCGTACCTGTTTCGTCGTCATTTATTGTATTCACATTTCTGAACAATGTTTTTATTTCTTTTCAGTTTTTTTACCTTTTCGTGGAACAATAAAACCTAACATTAAACTATGCTATGGCTCAGAGTCTTGTTTTTCGAAAGGAGTTATGCTAGCTGTCTTGACGGTTAAATCCAGCCCTAAGGCAGCATAGAACTCTTTCATTGCCAATTGAAAGCCGCGTTGCGTACTTATCCAGACCAACAACGAGTACGTAGCTATCGTTCTTCTTCGCTGTTGTGCAGCTATCAAGGAGAATCTCAGATACTCTCCAGCCGAACTCGTTTATGAGGTACCTCTACCTTTGCCAGGTCAGATGCTGATCTCGATAGATTTAACGGCAACAGATCCAGCTCTGTACGTAAACAGAATGCGATCGTTTTTTAATAACCCTCAACAGCAGGCCACAAAATCTTTGGTCCTGAAAGACATTTAATTATGGACCCATGTCTTTTTATGAAACGACACTGTGAGAGCCACTCTCCCTTCACACTACGCTGATCCTTATCACGTGCTTACATGCGCTGACAGGAAGCAAGTTTTACAATCAGTTAGCAGAGATCTTTTTAGCTTTTAACAACTACAAATCGGTGAACAAATAAAACAAAATCAATTTAATCTTCAATAAATAATATGTGTAATAAATATATGGTACAATTTTCCTCAAACATGTTTTATTCTGCTTCTAATATCATTTAAGAAACACATATTGTATTATGATTTATAGTTTAACGGGTGAAATCACGTGTTTAGCATTGTATATGGATTATGTAGATCCACGTGTATATTGTCCAATATTCACATACACATGTTTTCCAAGATGCAAACCTACATATGAATTTGATATATGTACTCACATGTCATTGCTCCTGGAAAATTTCATTCTGAAAGGATTCTTACCATAGTCATGATCAAGTACCAATTCTCTAAAATAATATATAATGATATAAAGGCTAGCGCTACAGATTCAGCTGAAATGTCTAATAGGGGAATGGATCAGGCCACCGTGTGAATTGGTCTAAGGTTAGGGTTAGAGTTTAAGGTTGGGGTTAGGGTCTAAGGTTAGGGTTAGGGTATGAACCTGTATGTGTGCGTTCACTGCACTGGCTGCAATCGTCTCACTTGTTGTGCCGGTCCAATCTTGTTCTTCGACTCGGTCAGTGCTGTAACAAAAAATTCCCATCGCAAGTTCGGCCACAAGTCCAGGTTATAAACAAATAACAGATCTATTTATTGGAGGTTAAAAATGAAACTTGTGTTTCCAAGTTGAATGGCAGACTTGCAAAATGAGATTTTTCCCGACCCCAAAAAAGATAAGTTCAATCAGCACAATTCTTTAGCTAAGAGCCCGAATCGGCCCATCTTGCCTGGAGAGGTACCCAGCTCCAACTGATCGCCAGCTTTCTGAAAAACCCACTGACGGTCATACCCAGAGGGCCAGATCTCTTCCTCCCCTTCCCATCTCCTGGGGCCCTTTCCTCCTGACCGGAAATCTTGGACCTCAGCCTTTCTCACTGGTCACCATTCGATCACCCAGAGGCTGACCGCTGGACTTATCCCCTAGAGATAACTGCCAGACAGTCTACTTAAAGGGTTTACAATGGAGCCCATTTACGAACATTACTTTTTGGTCTCAGCATGATTCCCTGTTTTTATGCAGCACTTATTTAATTTAAAAGAGAAATAAGATTCTGGGTGGTCCAAAATACAAAATCAGAGATATTTTCAAATTTCTTTATGGTTTTCCTTTGGTTGAGCATCTATCACTTGCAACGTCTGCCATTCGCATGCACCACTAAACATGCAGCTTAGTGCATATTTACAAGGAAATAATTAAATCCCTGACTGACCAGCCATGATTCAACAAGATGAATATAAACATGGCTGAACCGAGTATTTTGGAGTATTGAATGTTCCAAGAGGTGTGCGGATATGTGTGTGCACTTTTGCCTTTTGGCAGGATACACAGGAACATGTTCAGGCAGTGATGTCAGGCCTCCTACTCGGACACAAAAT
Source organism: Sepiola atlantica (assembly GCA_963556195.1). NCBI lineage: Eukaryota > Metazoa > Mollusca > Cephalopoda > Sepiida > Sepiolidae > Sepiola > Sepiola atlantica. The sequence continues at coordinate 24,187,333 of OY744541.1, read as the reverse complement.
CTTGCTGAAATCAGCTTCACTGTGGCTTTGATTACGCAGTGTGCCAGATTGTGAAGGGTATCCAAAACGAACTGACGATGAGTGATTGGAACAAAAGGGCGAAGAGAATCTGTTCAGGTGTCACAGATGATCTGCATGTCCGAAGTGGGCAAGTATGTGAATTTGCCGGTTGCAAATTCAGGTGGTTTTATTTGACACAAGGTCGGGAAAGTGGGATTTGAAAAGCCAGCACCCGAGAAGGTGAGCACTCTGGCCTACAAAAAATCCCTGGGCAGCCCTGTCGGCATTCCCCGGTAGGGGCGCCTCAGGCAGTAAGCAATATGTATATTATATTTCTTCAGCTGCATTTGCCCAGGATTGAACTCAGCACCTTGGGATTACGAGATGGATTACGTGCACTTGCATATATTTCCGTTAAAGTAAAATTACTGGGTTTTCTTGTCCACGTGACTTTTTAATTTAAATGCGTTCTCTTTCTTTTACCATATATACGTTCTTGGCCTCTTGCCTTGTTGGCATTGTAGTTTTGAATTAATTGAATAAAGCCTTAGAAAAGGTTTTTCTATTCGTGTCTTCTTTTTACATTACAATTTATTCAATTAATTCATTTACTAAATTTCTCATGGATAAGATTATTCGTCTGGACAAGTTTGATATATCTTCTGCAGACCCTCAGGCTGGCAAGCTCTGGAGACTATGGTACCGTAATTTTACTTATTACTTATCTACTATTGCTTCTTTAAATCCAGACAAACTCGAAGTCCTTTATTTAAACATTGGTGCTACCGTTGCTGACATTATCGAGGGTTGTTCTGGATTCGAACATGCTGTTGAATTGCTGAAAAGTGTTTATGATAAGTCTCCAAGCGTTATTCATGCTAGACATTTGCTTTCTACACGTCTACAACAGGAAAATGAGTCTGTAGACCAGTACCTTCAGGCCTTGAACCGACTTGCCGCAGACTGTTGCTTCAAAGATGTTACTGCTACTACTTACAGAGATGAATCTGTCCGTGATTCATTTATACGTGGTCTCCGGTCTTCCGTAATACGTGCCAGACTACTTGAAAATGATACGTTAAATCTCAAGGAGGCTACTCAATGTGCTAGAGCTTTAGAACAGGCTCAATTTCGTGCTGAGTCATACGCTTCTCAGATTGGACCTACCGTTGCTGCTACCACGACTAAAAATGTGTTTACTGATTCTGTCGAGGAGGCCACTATTACTGCTCCTATGGAGTGTGAATCTGTACAATTGTCTGCTGCCCTTCCTGCTCATGGAAAGTGCTACAACTGCGGAGGGAAACGTCACATTAAGGATGATCGCCGCCACTGTCCTGCCCGCGATAAAGTATGTCGAAACTGTGGCAAACTCGGCCATTTTGCCAAAGTTTGCCGTTCTACCATGTCTACACCTTCACGTTCCACCTCAGCTATTATAGTAGCCCGTGCTAAAGATGATGATAGGTTCCCTCCTATTACTAAAATTGTAAAATTAAAGGGTAAACGATTAACTGCTCTCATAGACACCGGCAGTTCTGATAACTTTATCAGTGCTCGTATTGTTAAAACAATGAAACTGTCTACTTCTAAACGGAATTCCGTAATTTCCATGGCATCATCGGCCATTTCCCTCCAGCTATCTGAATATTGTACTGAGGACGTTATCTTCAATGGTTACGAATATAAAGAAATTGACTTCACAGTACTTCCTGATTCCTGTATGGATATTATACTCAGAGTGCCCTTCTTAAAACTACACCAGAGTATCACTATTTCTTTTGGAGGGTCTCAGGATATTCTAAAAATCTGCGCTTTAACCAAAATCAGTTGTGCACCCGTTAAATTGTTCCGAAACTTGACCCGTGATTGCAAACCTATTGCTACTGGGTCCCGAAATTACCGTGCGGAGGACTCTCGATTCATTGAAAAAGAAATTCTACAAATGCTTGAGGATGATATAATTGAACCAAGTTACTCTCCGTGGCGCGCTCAAATTGTTGTGACTTCGTCAACTAATAAAAAGAAACGATTGGTAGTCGATTTCTCCCAAACTATTAACCGTTTCACCTTACTTGATGCATACCCCTTGCCACGAATTGGTGATCTCGTTGACCAAATAGCCCAGTATCGTATCTTTAGTATAATTGACTTGTCCAAAGCATACTATCAGATTGAAATTTGCCCTGAAGATCGCCCCTATACGGCCTTTCAGGCTGGAAACCGTCTGTACCAATTTAAACGAATACCCATGGGGGTCACAAACGGGGTTTCTGCCTTTCAACGATTTATGAATTCTTTCATTTCTGATAACAAATTACCTGGAACCTTCTCGTATATAGATGATATAACTATTTGCGGTAAAACCCAGGAGGAGCATGACGTCAATTTGGAGTATTTCTTAAAAGCTGCCTCGACATACAACCTCGAAATAAACCGGGAAAAATCAAAGTTTTCACTTCGTTCTATTAACGTGCTTGGATACCAAATTTGTAACGGAACTCTTCAACCTGATCCAGAGCGTTTGAGACCTCTTTTGCAAATGCCTCCCCCTTCCGATTCAAAATCGTTAAAAAGGTGTCTTGGTATGTTTGCTTACTATGCGAAATGGATACCTAAGTATTCATACAAAATTCGTCCACTGGTCGAAAATAAACAATTCCCTATGCCTCCTATAGTTGTAAATTCTTTCGAAAAACTCAAGAAAGACATTGCTGAATCATCCGTAAAAGTTATTGATGATGAATTGCCGTTTATTATTGAAACCGATGCCTCAGAAAAGGCTATCGGAGGCACTCTTTTACAAGCTGGGAGACCTGTAGCATTCTTTTCTCGGTCGTTAAACCTCTCTGAAATGCGACTTCATATAGTCGAAAAAGAAGCATATGCCATAGTCGAATGTGTTCGTAAATGGAGAGATCTCATTGTTGGGAAACATTTTACTATTATTACTGATCAACAAGCCGTATCTTTTGTGTTTAAACCTGCTAATCGTGGAAAAATTAAAAACGATAAAATTATACGGTGGAAAATGGAACTTCTTCCCTTTTCATATGATATAAAACACCGTCCCGGGAATGAAAATATTGTCGCTGACACATTATCCAGAGTATGTGGTGCTGCTGTTTCTTCCTTGGAGGAACTAAAATCAATTCATGATTCCTTAATACATCCTGGAGTACAACGCTTTTGGCATTTTGTAAGGTCACAAAATTTGCCATATTCACTTGATGAAATCCGACGTGTGACATCTCAATGTACTACTTGCGCCAAAATAAAACCCCAATTCTTTACTTCTACTAATAATATTCTTATCCGTTCTACTGCTCCATTCCAGCGTCTTTCTGTCGATTACAAAGGACCTATCCCGGCATCTTCATCAGGTTGCCGTTACATATTTACAGTCGTCGATGAATACAGTCGATTTCCGTTTGCTTTCCCTTGTCGTGATTGCTCCTCTCAAACCGCGATTCAGTGCCTGGTGAATATTTTTTCTATTTTTGGACTTCCCTCATTCATCTCCGATCGAGGAACTTCGTTTATGTCGGAGGAATTCAAACAATTTTTGCTGCGACTTGGAATTGGATCCAGTAACACTACTGCGTATAACCCAAGAGGTAACAGCCAATGTGAGCGCTATAACGGCATTATTTGGAACACCATCTTATTAGCTTTGGGATCAAAACGGTTACCCATTAGCGCTTGGCAGGATGTTCTACAGGATGTTTTACAAACTATTCGCTCTCTACTATGCACCTCCACAAATGCTACGCCTCACGAACGCATGTTCAATTTTAAAAGGCGCTCTTCCACTGGTACTGCATTACCTGTTTGGCTCTGTGAGCCTGGGGAGGTGTTATTAAAGCGATTTGGTAACAGGAGTAAATATGACCCGATCGTTGAGGTAGTGGAACTCCTCGAGGCTAACCCTACACATGCAAGAATACGATATCATGATGGCCGGGAAGATTCAGTAGCACTAAGACATTTAGCACGTTTTCCACGCTCGGGTCGATCTCAAGATTCTGCTGAAAACGTTCTACCTGACATGGGCCCTTTGCCTGATACAAGTTCCACAAATACTCCTTCACCTAGGGAAAGTTATACAGAAAATGAATTAGTGAATCAGAATTCAGAGAATCAACCTTCCCAGAGATATGGTGCTTCTGATAGTGAACTACTTCCCCGCCGGTCTAGCAGGATTCGCAAACCAGTCCAGCGTCTGGATTTATAAAACTTTCTGATAACAATCTCTGTTACAAGTGGGGGAGAATGTTATGTATATTATATTTCTTCAGCTGCATTTGCCCAGGATTGAACTCAGCACCTTGGGATTACGAGATGGATTACGTGCACTTGCATATATTTCCGTTAAAGTAAAATTACTGGGTTTTCTTGTCCACGTGACTTTTTAATTTAAATGCGTTCTCTTTCTTTTACCATATATACGTTCTTGGCCTCTTGCCTTGTTGGCATTGTAGTTTTGAATTAATTGAATAAAGCCTTAGAAAAGGTTTTTCTATTCGTGTCTTCTTTTTACATTACACTTACTCCTCCCCAAAGAGGGGAGGCAAAGCCTGGGAGGGTGGACCTCCTAGAACTGCACAGAACAAACCCACAAACCGGCGGAATCAAGACCTGAAGGCCGAAACGATACCGGTCTATGGGGTGCAGTATCCATCGGAACAGATACTACACTTTGCTCTTTGCCAAGACAGACTCAAAGTGTCCAGACGTGGCTGGTCTAAGGCCATTTTTTGTAGATTAATATCCGAAAGTGATGATACCGTTGGGTGTAGGTTGTCAAAAGTTTAGACAGTGAAAAAAAGGAATTAAATAACAATAATAAAGGTCGGCTGCCTAAAGTCTTTTGTTGGAACAGTATATCTTCAAGTGAAGATAGCCTTGCTCGGTGTCTAGTCGACAGGATCAGGAGAGAGGGTCAACAGCCTTCTTCGTGGCTGTCTGGAAGCTCTCTGCCTACAAATCCCTAAAAGTCTCCGGGAATTTCCGGGAATTTTTAAAAAGGTCCGGTCGAAATTAATACGCCCAGGAGTCTGATTGGTCATCATGTGACCAAACCACCTCACTAGGGCTGCTCTCCACAAGAGGAATGAGATGTCAATGTTTATGACTGGCACAAGGCAGGCTCAAGGCGTTTCCTCGAATAATGTCGATTGAGAGACGTTTTAAAGCCAAGTCAATTCATGATGGTCTGCAGTGTGGCACCCCATTAATAGATGAAGATGGTTGCAGATGTCCCATGTGGCTGGCCCAATCGCTTCACTTTTGTAAATTAAATTTCTAGAATGAGGTAAGAAAAAAGTTATTTCCCAGTTGTCTCCCTTTATTAAATTGTCAAATAAGAGTTATGGTTACTTGAGTCTCTAAGTTTGGGTGACGGTCGAAAATGCCGGTACCGGGGTCAAGAGTCTAAAATCGACCTCGCCTCATATTTCACTTCAGACTCTAAATTCGTCTTTACCGCATAATTAAAACCATCACGAGAAGGTATGCTCATAACATATCCAAAAAAGAAGAAGAAAAAACGCGCCCGATTTCCGTGACTTCGCATCGACAACAATCGGGCAGGTCGCGGAAGCACTCGAGCGCTGACGGAATAATATAATTTTTTCTTTCTTTTATCTTATAAAAACATTGACAAAATTTTACCCCCCCCCCCTCCAAAAAACCCCCCCATTATTTTCACACAAAAAAAAATGATTTTAATCTATGTATTTTTTCTTTGAATTTATTCGTCTTATATTAGCGTCTGCCAGTCTTCCAGTTAGAGCTTGGCAGTTTGAATGCAGGGCTTGGCTATCACTAAGAACGGGAGCCCTAACCCTAATGGCAACCCTAACCCTAATCTCTAACCTTAAACCCTAACCCCTAAAACATTTTTCTTTCTTTCTTTGTTTTATGTTAGCAAGAAAAAAAACAAAAAACAGCGAAACAAACGAAAAAGAAAACGTTGACAAAATCGCCCCCCCCCCTCAATTTCTTTCTACACATTTGATTGAAAATGGTTCATTTGACCCCCACCCTACAGTTTGTTCGGTTTTTATCTTTTTATCTATGTATTTTTTCTTATATTATCACTTGCTTGGCGTTTTCGTCTCGGCAACTCTCTGGCGCTTCCGTGACCTGCCCGATCGTTGCCGACGCGAATTTACGGAAATCAGGCGCGTCATCTATAACATTAAAAACTGCAAATATAACCAATTATATCTACTTATTGATGCAAAGCAAAGTTAAAACGGAATAAAACACTAAAAAAATATTAAGTGTTGTTTGTTTTGTTGACTTTCGTTGGGCATCATTAATTAAATTTTTTTTTTTATCTCAATCTACATTGTGGAAAAAGGGAGGGGGGAAAGCTACAATGAAAATAAGGACATAATATCCCATATTTTGCAGCGTTTTTGAAAAACGTCAACAATAAAATTACATGGCTCTTGAGGCAGGCATAGCCAAGGTCCAAGATCACAATAACTGGTATATTTAGCTAATTTAGACCTTGGAGAATGGGAATAATAGCAGTTTCCATATGTTTGAAGAAAAAGGTAAATTTTGAAGAGGTCTAGAGGGGGGTTTCTGAGCAGGAGACAGATAGGCTATCAAACAGTGGTCTCTGACAAGCTAATTTGCATACGTGTAACAAGCAGTTATGAAAACGGTCACCTCTTTCCCCTTACCGTGTTCTTTCAATCATTGATAAAATGGGAAGGAATTAAATACCGTTGCGCAACCCCAGTCCCTTAGTCTCTCAGTAACTTCGGTTGATTAAGGACTTCGGGATTGGGTAATACTAGTTCTTGACAATCAATTGGACAGGAACTGAGCCATTTCGGTGGCCTTTTATCTCTCAGGCTGAGGTATTGGTCCTGGGTTGTCCTAGGAGGTGCATCCTCCCAGGCCTTGCCCCCACCCTCTTTGGGGTGGAGTAAGTTTATTGCTTACTGCCTGAGGTACCCCTACCGGGGAATGCTGACGGGGCTTCCCAGGCTATTTTTGATAGGCCACAATGTTTCTTCTTTAGGGGCGCTGGCCAGGGGTTTTTACCCCGCCTAATAAACTGGTATTGTCCGGGCCTTTGGGTCTGGATTTACGCCGGTCTATTGGGGGTTGTCTGGTCCTGTGCAGTTCTATGAGGTGCACCCTTTCAGGCTTTGCCTCCCCTCTTTGGGGAGGAGTAAGTTTATTGCTTACTGTCTGAGGCGCCTCTACCGGGGAATGCCGACGGGGCTACCCAGGCAATTTTTAAATGGCCAGAGTGCTCACCTCTCGAGCGCTGGCTTATCTAATCCCACTTTCCCGACCTTGTGTCACATCTTACCTTATGGGAGATAGATAAATAAATTCTTTAGGGGCGCTGGCTTGCTTCTCCCCCCCCCACCTTCCGACCTTGTGTCACATATTCCTGCGGTGGGAAGGGATTTAATACCGTTCTTTCAATCAACGTGTATTGCTAAGTGAAAGACGCACGCACGAACGAACGAGTTGTCGTGATCCAAGTTACTTAAAAGAACGAGCGTTCGTTACAGCTGTTATTTGAGGAAATACCCCCACCCCACCCATGTTACCAGTGAGGGTGTTTAGTTTTCTCAGACAGTTAAGGAGAGTACTTTGTTATCTGTGAAGGTCGCAAAAGGCAGTATTTTCGCAAAACACTGCCAGGGCCCGACCCGACTGTTCTTGTGACAAGCCCCCCCCCCCCCCGTCCAGAAGAATAAGGGAAAAATTTCAACAGCATGCTGGTAAACTCCTCACACCTGACATTATCCTGTATCTCTACAAAGCCACCATCCACCCATGCATGGAGTATAGTTGGTGCATCATTTACTAGTCTCCCCCTCCTTGACAAGGTCCAAAAAAGAGTCGCCAACCTAATAGGTCCCTCACTGTCAACCAAGCCCCAGTCCCTGCCCCATCGCCGCAATGTAGCATCCTTATGTTTGTTTTACAAATACTTCAATGGATTATGCTCCGATGAATTGGCTACTCTGGTGCCCCCTCGACGTAAATTCACTAGACTAACTCGACAATCAACTAAATCTCATTCATTCACTGTGGAGGTCCCCAGATGCCGGAGAGCCTTCTACTCAAATAGCTTCTTTCCTCGTGTTGCTGGCCTCTGGAACTCTCTCCCTGCCCTCTGTTTCCCCGACAGTACAGACATGCAGAAATTTAAAACTAATGTAAACAGACATCTCGCTGCGCAGATCCCAATTTAGGCTGACCCCCCCCCCCCCCAAAAAAAAAATTTTCTCCCCTTTTCTTTTTTCTCAGTAGCCCCTTACGTCTACAGTGGCGGCCTGCCTTGTTTAGGGTGAACTATGTTAAAAAAAAAAAATGTAATCATTGCTTTTCTTGAACTTGTTATGGAAATAAGTGGAAGCACTATGGGCCTTATAATGAACACGTGCACTTTTATTATTTTATAAACAGTTTAAAAAGAAAGAAAGTTCGGGAATCTTTTACGAGACTCAGCAGAGTAAAAACGCAAAAAAAAACAAATTACAACAAATAAAAGTAACTGTAAGCTGTAAAAGTTAGTTTCAAACTTGCATGTGATATTTGTTTGTATTTTAAACCCGTTTGAAGTGCTATTTATTAGAAATCAATAGTTTTGACACCGTAATTTCGAAAACAAACATGGCCGATTTGGGGGGAATTACTAACAAATGCACCTGGAGCGGCCATATTGATTTTTGTGAAAACGTTGGAAAAAAAAACAAGACATTTTTTTTTTACATCTAATGAAAACCCATTTATAATACGTAAAAATAAAAACAAATTACATAGGTAAGTAGAAAAATATCTATTCTCGTCGTAGGTCAACTTCACTTGTTGCAAATTTATGTTTTTAAACCCTTTCTCGTTCTTTTTTTGGACCCCGTTCGCGCCTCTGCTGAGTCTCGTAACATATACCCGAAAGTTCTTTTAATATATAGACCGGCCGGCAAAATAGACTACATGAGAGGGAGGGAGGGGGGGGGGTCTCGGGCTGTGACAATAATATAAGGTAGATAACTCTGAATCACATGATCCGTAGTTACTTCCCTTCAAATATTTAGCTAAGCTGGAAGGATTATATAAATGTGAGAGCACAAACGTACAATACGTAGTTAAAGCAAAAAAAAAAAAAAAATGTTTTGTACTTTAAAAATAATTTCCGACGCTATTGATAATGTTTACCGATTTATTTATAGGTTATTATCGCTTATGTTAAAATTCATGTTTTGAAACATGACGGAAAACATAAATCTAGAACGTCACACCAAAGCTATAATTATTTTGTTAAGGTAATCTTTTAAGCTCTATTTATGAGAAAGGCCAAATAACTCAGTTGTTAGAACCTCAGACTGAAGATCTCAAGGTTTCGATTTCCGGTCATGGCATTTATTATTTACTATTGATGCAATATTCTCTGTTTCTAAAAGTAGTCAAGATCTCTAATATTTCGAAATGAGACAAATTCCTCAATGTATGTATTACGTTTAAAAAAAATCTGCAGTGCATTTATCACATTTAAAAAAAAATCCGCAGTGCATTTATCACATTTTAAAAGAGATCTGCAGTGCATTTATCACATTTAAAAAAAATCTGCAGTGCATTTATCACATTTTTAAAAAAATCCGCAGTGCATTTATAACATTTAAAAAAAAGTCTGCAGTGCATTTATCACATTTAAAAAAAATCTGCAGTGCATTTATCACATTTAAACAATATCCGCAGTGCATTTATTACAGTTTAAAAGAAATCTGCAGTGCATTTATCACATTTTAAAAGAAATCTGCAGTGCATTTATTACGTTTAAAAAAATCTGCAGTGCATTTATCACATTTAAGAAAAATCTGCAGTGCAATTATCACATTTAAAAAAAATCCGCAGTGCATTTATAACATTTTAAAAGAAATCTGCAGTGCATTTATAACATTTAAAAAAAAATCCGCAGTGCATTTATTACATTTAAAAAAAATCTGCAGTGCATTTATCACATTTAAAAAAAAATCCGCAGTGCCTTTATCACATTTTAAAAGAGATCTGCAGTGCATTTATCACATTTACAAAAAATCTGCAGTGCATTTATCACATTTAAAAAAAAATCCGCAGTGCATTTATAACATTTAAAAAAAAATCTGCAGTGCATTTATCACATTTAAAAAAAATCGGCAGTGCATTTATCACATTTAAAAAAAATCTGCAGTGCATTTATCACATTTTTTAAAAAATCCACAGTGCATTTATAACATTAAAAAAAAAAGTCTGCAGTGCATTTATCACATTTAAAAAAAAATCTGCAGTGCATTTATCACATTTAAACAATATCGGCAGTGCATTTATTACATTTTAAAAGAAATCTGCAGTGCATTTATCACATTTTAAAAGAAATCCGCAGTGCATTTATTACGTTTAAAAAAATCTGCAGTGCATTTATAACATTTAAAAAAAAGTCTGCAGTGCATTTATCACATTTAAACAATATCCGCAGTGCATTTATTACATTTTAAAAGAGATCTGCAGTGCATTTATCACATTTAAAAAAAATCTGCAGTGCATTTATCATATTTTAAAAAAAATCTGCAGTTCATTTATCACATTAAAAAAAATCTGCAGTGCATTTATTACATTTAAAAAAAAATCTGCAGTGCATTTATCACATTTAAAAAAAATCTGCAGTGCATTTATTACATTTTTAAAAAAATCTGCAGTGCATTTAGCACATTAAAAAAAATCCGCAGTGCATTTATTACATTAAAAAAAATCCGCAGTGAATTTATCACATTTAAAAAAAAATCTGCAGTGCATTTATCACATTAAAAAAAATCCGCAGTGCATTTATTACATTTTAAAAAAAATCTGCAGTGCATTTATTACATTTAAAAAAAAATCTGCAGTGCATTTATCACATTTTAAAAGAAATCTGCAGTTCATTTATTACGTTTAAAAAATCCGCAGTGCATTTATCACATTTAAAAAAAATCTGCAGTGCATTTATCACATTTAAAAAAAAATCCGCAGTGCATTTATCACATTAAAAAAAAAAATCTGCAGTGCATTTATCACATTTAAAAAAAATCTGCAGTGCAATTATCACATTTAAAAAAAAAATCTGCAGTGCATTTATTACATTTTAAAAGAAATCTGCAGTGCATTTATTACATTTAAAAAAAATCTGCAGTGCATTTATCACATTTTAAAAGAAATCTGCAGTGCATTTATTACGTTTTAAAAAGAAATCTGCAGTGCATTTATTACATTTAAAAAAAATCTGCAGTGCATTTATTACGTTTAAAAAATCCGCAGTGCATTTATCACATTTAAAAAAAATCTGCAGTGCATTTATCACATTTAAAAAAAAATCCGCAGTGCATTTATCACATTTTAAAAGAAATCTGCAGTGCATTTATTACGTTTTAAAAAGAAATCTGCAGTGCATTTATTACATTTTAAAAGAAATCTGCAGTGCATTTATCACATTTTAAAAGAAATCTGCAGTGCATTTATTACGTTTTAAAAAAATACGCAGTTAATTTATCACATTTAAAAAAAATCTTCAGTGCATTTATCACATTTTAAAAAAATCTGCAGTGCATTTATTACATTTTAAAAGAAATCTGCAGTGCATTTATCACATTTTAAAAGAAATCTGCAGTGCATTTATTACGTTTTAAAAAATACGCAGTGAATTTATCACATTTAAAAAAAATCTGTAGTGCATTTATCACATTTTAAAAAATCGGCAGTGCATTTATCACATTTAAAAAAAATCTGCAGTGCAATTACTACATTAAAAAAAATCTGCAGTGCATTTATTACGTTTTAAGAAATTGCCTCAGTCTAGAAGCATTTCTTCTTCACTGACCGAGGACAGAAAAGATGAAGCACAGCATCAGAACAGATACGACACTTTTCTTTTAGACAAAAGGCCAAGGTAGTATTCTCTTGTTGCTTTATTTATTTTAAAATTTTTTACTGCAAGTTCATCTCGACAATTGCATTGTATTAATCTCCCATATGGGGTTGGAAATGGAAAAGTCCCAAAAAGATGCCATTTTGATTCTCCATCAAACACCCAACAGACTGTATGTATCGCGCTTCTATGTCAGGTTGACTTCCTGTCATAACGTCATTTCCTGAACACGTTAGCTTAATTTTCTAACTTTAGCTTCTAATAAAAATTCTTCTTTAATTCCGTTTCTCATACACCAAATATTGTGACATAAATCTTTTAATGGATATGATACCAGGAAGTAGCTGACTCATAATGCAATCCTCTACCTCTATAAGAGGCAGAGACGTCCTAAGATGGGGGGTTGCTGCCACATCTGGGGAGGTGCCGTTCAGAGCACTCTTTCTTATTTCGACAGAGTAAAAAATTGCCTTTTTTTAAAAAAACTTTTATTCATCCCAAACAAGGGGACACATTGCCACTGAGACTTAAGGGGCTTCTGTGAATTAGGGGCAAGATTTATTAGGGCATTCTAAGTGGGGAGTTGTGCAGCAAGATGTTTGTTCACATTACATTTAAATTTCTGCATGTTTGTACCGTCGGAGGAACAGTGGAGCCCTCTACAGCCGCTTTCCCACAGAAGAAACGTTGCTAGTCTTTCTCTACTCGATCGTTATTTCCATGGAAGCTGCTCGACTGAGCTCCAGTCTCTGGTTCTATCGTGTAAGACATTCGCAGCAAGAACTCGTCTTCCTACCACAACTGCAAAGAACTTTCCTTTCTTCCTTACTATGAAATTTGAAATAACATTTGTGTATGTTTCACGTTTAAGTGTAAAATCGAATTTCTATCGTTCTCTACCGTTTAAGAAGTCTGCAATAGTATTTTCGTCACTCTTTCAAACTGAATTTCTTAATTTTTTTCCCCAGAACTTCCGATCTGTAAAACACGTTACCATGGTATTGCTTCCATGTGGGCTACAACATGATCGTCTTAAAATCCAATGTCAACAGATACTTATCATAACCCTAACCCTAACCCTAACCCCATACGTCATCTAATCTTTTTCATTTCATTCATCATTTTCAATCCTCTCATTATACTCTGCATCATTCAACTGGAAACCTATCCATCTCATTAACACTTATCCTCGAACGGATTTTGGCCTTGATAAGCGGTGACTAATTAGTAAATAAACAACAAAAAAAAAACAATTAAGTTATTCAAAAAATTTTCTCGGCCTTCTGGCTGAGATCAAAGTGTTTATTTACCTCCTCTCCAGGAGGTTAGGCACAAGGCCAGTTTTATCTTACTCCCACAAGTAAGATGTGACCCAAGGTCGGGTCGGGAAAGTGGGGTTTGAAAAGCCAGCGTCCGAGAAAGTGAGCACTCTGGCCATTAAAAATTGCCTGGGCAGCCCCGTCGGCATTCCCCGGTAGGGGCCCCTCAGGCAGTAAGCAATAAACTTACTCCTCCCCAAAGAGGGGAGGCAAAGCCTGGGAGGGTGGACCTCGTAGAACTGCACAGGACAAACCCACAGACCGGCGGAATCAAGCCCCAAAAGACAAGACGACACCGGTCTAGATGAAAGTGTAGTATCTGTTCCAATGGATGCTACATCTCTTAGACCGGCACCGTCTTGGCCTTCGGGCCTTGATTCCGCCGGTCTTAGGGATTGTTCTGTGCAGTTCTAGGAGGTCCACCCTCCCAGGCTTTGCCTTCCCACCCTTTGAGAAGGAGTTTATTCCTAATCGTCTGAAGCGCCCCTACCGGGGAATGCCGATGCAGCTGCTCAGACATTTTTTTGTAGGCTAGAGTGCTCTTCCTATAAGGCGCTGGCTTTTCAATCCCACTTTCCGACCTTGTGTCACATCTTACTGATGTGGGAGGGAGATAATAAAAGTTTGAAAAAAAATTAAGTTATTCAAAATTATTTTGAATCAAGATATTTTTCTTCTGTAAAATCTTCCAAGGAAGACACGTAGAGTAAGATACTCATGCAAGGGAAATAACTCTCGACTAAGAGATTCATCATTTTTTTTTTTCAAAAGAGAATTTGGGACGTTAGAACCAACGCAACTTAGAGGAATTATATTTTTTTATTAAAATATTGAAAATGCGACGATAGTGGCTTACTCTACATGAGCGCCATGCGACCATAGTTGCAGAGGAATTGGAATTTTTATTAAAGAAAACTGCAACGACTTTTGTTTAAAATTTACGTTAAAAAGTTACATTAAAATAAAGTTGGCGCAGTTTTCTTTAATAAAATCTCAAATTCCTCTACAACTATCGTAACATTTCCTTTTTTTCTAACGTTAAAGACCTTAACATTAAAAACAAATCTTATAAACTTTGTTACATTAAAAAAAATGTACAATTCCTCTAAGTTTCGTTGGTTTTAGCGTCCCAAATTCTCTTCTGAAAAAAAAAAGATAAATCTCAACGAGAGTTATTTCCCTTGCATCAAGTCTCTTACTCTACATGAGCGCCCAAATATATCCTATTTTGATGAAATTGAAATCATATGTATAACATTTTCTTGGAAAGACAATGGAAATCGTCTTGAATGTCTAAGTGCCCTTACAAGGGAGCTATGAGGACCGAACCTTTAAAACTTCAAATATTATGATGAAATTTATATAATATGTACAAAATTCTCCGGAGAAACAACAGAAGTGATCCCGGATTTCTACATTCCCGTCTATGTACTGAATGTGTACGTACCCCAAGTGAGCTACGGGAGCAGAACCCTATAAAAAGTCAAATTTAAACCGTAAGTATAAGACACTAATACAGGAAGTTTTCCAAAATTTCAGCTTCTCCCGATTATATTTGGGGGCGAAACGAGGAGTGGGCAGTAAAAACAAGAAAAGTAATATGGTGTTATGGGAAGGGCTTTACGGGCACCACTACTTTTGGAGCTGCTCCCGCTCCTGCTCCAGCGCCCCAAATTGGAGCTGGCTCCTCTCACGCTCCCCATTTTTAAAAAAGAGACTCACTGGCGCATTTAAAGATATTCGTTGCCAAATTGCCTTAAGAAAACTGTCCCATCAAAAATTTAACACATCGATGTAAAAATCTGAGAACTTCAAATGTCCTCCTTCTTTCTCCCTCTCCCTCCATCCCTCTTCCTCTTCCCGTCCCTCTCCCTCTTCCCGTCCCTCTCTCTCCCTATCTCATGTACATTTACCAAGGATATCATTTTTAAAAATAACTCTGAGACTTTCTTTTCTTTTCCTTTTTATTGCTGAATAAAAAACTAATGTTTAAAAGAAAAAAAATCAAATAATTTTGGAACGAGGAGCGCGTAGCGATAAAACCACCGCTCTTTAGTCCCAAATGGAGTTGCTCCCGCTCCACTCCCATTGAATATAAAATGAGCCCTCCTCTCCTTCGCTCCAGCAAAAAAGAGGCGTGCTCCTGGAGCGCGCTCCTTTTTGGAGGGCTCCGTAACGCCCTGGTTATGGGCATAATGAAATAGGGAAAAGGGAGATAATAGTGTTCTTCGTAAGCTGATAAAATCTTTCTCTTTTGTGAAAGCGCTCGTGTTTGAAACAGCTGTTCCCTCCCTAAGGGGGATGGGTTATGGGGTGATGGTATTATGTATGTATACTGTATGCTGTAAAAGAAAAATTTCCCCCTTCCCCATTGGAGCACAGAGTGGAGCAGGTACTAGTGTGATTGCAAGAATTAGGAGTGGATGGAGTAAGTTCAAGGAACATCTGCCATTACTAACCAGCAGAGCGTTACCACTGTCGACCAAGGGAAGAGTCTATCAGGCATGCGTATGCGGTGTGATGATGTATGGAAGTGAAACCCGTCCAGTGAGGGTTGAGGATATGCGTTGCATGTAGAGAAATGATATGAGAATGATGCAATGGATGTGCAATGTGAGTCTTTAAGATAGGCTTAGATCTGATGACCTCAGAGGAAGATTAAATCTTGACAGTATAGAGAGATGTGTGCAAAACAGGAGACTTTGATGGTATGGTCGTGTTGAAAGAATGGGTGAGAGTTCTTGGGTTTGTAGATGTAGAACAGTTGAAGTAGTAGGTTCGTTTCACAGGGGAAGACTAAGGAAAACATGGGAGGAGGTGATGGAGATGAACTTGAGGGAAAGAGGGATAAATAGAGACCTGGCCGGAGATAGGATAGGGCCCCTTTTCCTGAAAGATCACCTGCTGGATCTTTGCTGACCCCCTGTCTACAATACATCCTGTTTATCACTCACATCGGCACAATATATTTTTAACTAATACATCTACTAGATGACATATTCACCATGTTACATGTTAGCGCATTTTAGAGAATAAAATAAAACGTTAAAAACAAACGCTAATATTTCAAAGAAAAATATAAAAAAATCAAACAAAACAAGAGCGAACACGCAGACACAAAGAAACGCTTGATCCTAAATTAATTTAACAGTGCTATGTTATCAGCAGCAGCGTAATCCCTTTCCTGCCGTAATAAAAGATATGTGTGCGAGAAACTGGGCAATTCAAAAATATGCGCAAGGCAGCGTTTGGGATGGACGGAGAGAGAACAAAAAAATCTTAACGGACGAATGAATACGCGGAGACAAAGAAAAACGAAGAAAGTCGTTAGTATCTGAAGAAAACTCCACCGAGCAAGGTGTAAAACTGAAAATGTCTTCCCAGAAGGTCTGATCGTTGAAAGCAATACAGCAACGAACTGAAAATACATGCGAAATTGGTTAGCTTCCTGCGAAATGACAACAAGACCGAAACAATGATGCGAGGGATACACATGCGAAGCCGATGATCTAATAACACCAAACAGGGAACGGCAAAACATGTCGGATAGAGAGTATTGATTTACTCCTCTCCAGGAGTTAGGCACAAAGCCAGTTTTTATCTTACTCCCACAAGTAAGATGTGACCCAAGGTCGGGTCGGGAAAGTAGGGTTTAAAAATTGCCTGGGCAGCGCCGTCGGCATTCCCCGGTAGGGGCGCCTCAGGCAGTAAGCAATAAACTTACAAAGCCTGGAAAGGTGGACCTCCCAGAACTGCACAGGAGAGACCCATTGACCGGCGTAAATCAAGACCCGAAGGACAAGACAACACCAGTATGGGGTGCAGTATCCATCGGAACAAATACTACACTTTGATCTTAGCCAAAAGGCCAAAGAGAGTAACTCGGATAGAGAATTATTTACTCCTCTCCAGGAGTTAGGCACAAGACCAGTTTTATCCTACTCCCACAAGTAAGATGTGACCCAAGGTCGGGTCGGAAAGTGGGGGTTGAAAAGCCAGCGCCCGAGAGGTGAGTACTCTGACCATTAAAAATTGCCTGGGCAGCCCCGTCGGCATTTCCCGGTAGGGGCGCCTCAAGCAGTAAGCAATTAACTTACTCCTCTCCAAAGAGGGGAGGCAAAGCCTGGGAGGGTGGACCTCCTAGAACTGCACAGGACAGACCCATCGATCGGCGTAAATCAAGCCCCGAAGGCCAAGACAATACCAGTCTATGGGGTGCAGTATCCATCGGAACAGATACTACACTTTGATCTTAGCCAAAAGGCCTCGGATAGAGAGTAACTTGGCAAGATACGCTCCAGAAACCAAAAGATCCTACTGTGAGAAATGTCGGAGTTGCAAGATCAATACGAAAGCACAAGCGACATTTATGAAATGAGACAAAACAGACAAGCATAAAACAACAACAAACAAAAAGGGTGGAGTGAAATTCAAAATAAAAACAATTCCCCACTCAAATAAGTGACATTTCTTTCATTGCCCAAAACATTCAAATGCTGCAAACCCGTTTGTTTTATTTTCATTGTTCATATTTAAGCTCCATTTATCCCATGATAATAATTTCATTATTCATTTAAATAAATGTTATATGTATTCAATAATTCGTTGTGTTCGTTATTCACACTTGTTGTTGTCAACCCCATAAATATTCGAACCTGAGAAAAAACATTTTTATTTTTTTTTATAAACAGAATCACTGTGCATTCCATTTACATCGCATAATTCCCTTGTGATATGATAAAGCAATCGGGAGGTACCGATTCGTAACAACTAATATATATACAATTATTTAAGATAAAGACAGTTCAGAAATAAGAAATTAAGAACTTAGCTGTTTTTTTTCTTTTCTAAAATTTTGCCTATAAGCTTTAGTTGAATTTGAGGTCTCACTTGAGAACCTGGTCATCACCTCATCTCAAGTGAGAGACATCATAAAAACTTTGACACCTCCAAAGCCTGTGGGCCTGATCTTATACCAGTAATAGTAATAAAGAAATGCTCTGCTGAGCTGGCCCCTGTCCTCTCCAAACTATACAACAAATGCCTTACTGAATCTTGTTTCCCTGATAGTTGGAAAATTGCCTCTGTTGTACCAATCTTCTAGAATTCTGGAGATAGAACTGATCCTTTAAACTACCGCCCAATCAGTCTACTCTCGATCTTTGCTAAAATCTTTGAATCATTAATCGATCTAGCGATAGTCAGGCACCTAGTTAATGCTAAACTTTTTTTCTCAGTAGCCCCTTACGTCTACAGTGGCGTCCTGCCTTGTTTGGGGTGAACTATGTTAAAAAAAAAATCCAAAAAATCCAAGAAAAAAAAGTATTTTCTTCATCTTCTGTGAAACAAAGATAAATAGCTGGTTTGGCTAGGTGACATAAAATCACAGAATCAAATTTGCAAAAATCATCAGAATTTTTGTTTCTCTCAGATTCATTGCTTTTCTTACCAGACTTTGTTGATAGACGATTTTGTCGAATGTTGAACTTGCTTTCTGATTGTATTTGTTCTGACTTTATCTCGGCCATCTTTCTCGTTTTCTTTTTTTCGTGTTTTTTTTTCGCCTCTTCCTGTAGACCAGTGGTTCTTAACCTGTGGGGAATTCCCCACTGGTGGGGAATGGCGGAGTTTCCAAGTGGGGAATGACCGGTCGGACAGAAGAACCACTGCTTCAAAATTTAATACACTACATCCAAATGTTGACTTACTTTGACCATGATTGAACTTTTTTGAATTGAAGGCAAACTGCTTGAAGAAAATGAGAATGGATCAGGGCGGAAAATTTCAAATTGAGTCGAAAGCGATATTACACTACTGGTTGCATTTCCCTCTACGTACCTGTTCGAGTCGGCGTTTTCGAGCATGGTTGAGATCAAAAACAAATCGCGAAACCGCCTGATTGACCTTGAATCTGATTTGCACTGCGCTATTTCAAAGGTGGAACCGAACATTGAAACACTTGTCAAGGCAAAACAAATGCAAAAGTCTCATTAACCTGTATGCGTCTAGTGCTAGTGTTACATTTTTTGTATGCTTTTTATAGGCCAAATATATTTAGAAAAAACATAACGAATCTTTTCGTATGTATTTATTTCCATGTGATAACTGTGGTGGGAATGGAGAGCTGGCTCACTAAATAGTGGGGAATTGGAGAAAAAAAGGTTAAGTACCACTGCTTTAGACAGACATCACTCGACTTTCTTGCCCTTCTGGCTGGGAGCAAAGTGTAGTATCTGTTCTGATACTACACTTCATCTTTTTTGTCCTCGGTCAGTGAAGGAGAAATCCATCTCGACTGAGGCAATTCTTATTTTTGTCCCAATCCAGAGTGCCCCTTTTTAGGGAGCTGGATTTTCACCCCATTAAAAATCGACCTTATGTCTAACTATGCCCTTGGAGGAGGGGAGAGCAAGTAAATAGAGAAATCACTCCATTTTCAAGTTAGCACTTGACTTCCAGTCCGAATGTATTCAACTTTGAAATTGCCATCACTTGGCTCGTTACAAAGTCGGGGATAAACCATGCCACATTCTGACACAAGGTCTTGCTCACTGAGTGCCTGACCCTTTTTGTCTGAATTGAGGTATGGTTTGGATCAGTTTTAGGAAATGTACCATTCCAGGCATTACCTCCTTCTTCTGTAGGGTGGTGGTGGCTATTACCGCGGAATGCCAACGGGGACTGTCTGTTCTCGACTATTTTTTTACGCAAACAAAATACCCCCCTTTGGAGAAGCTGTTTTTTCTCACCTTTCGGCCTTGTGCCACATTTTACTTTAGTGGGAAACAAGTAAACACCAATACAAAAAAAATTACTTACCTAACCCTAAGTCAGAGTGGCAAGCCCCCTTCCCCCAGACTTAGGGTTGGCGGTAAGATAAGTCATTTTTTCTTTTATATATTTTTTTAGAACGAAGACCCCCCTCCCCCGCGCCTCAACAGTTAAACAAAAAACGGCCAATTTTTTTTTCGTGCGGCATAAAAACAACTTTTAACAAAATAAAATTTTTAAATAAAAGCTTTTTTAAAACAGTTTCAGTAGGTTAAAAATATAAAGGTCGGTAGATAATTAAATTCTACTCCGTTTGGTATAAGTCATTTGTTATTTCTTTTTTTGTTTAAGATTTCTCGACTGTTAACTATTCTGCACTTTTACCCATTTTTATCATTTGTATATTTTAATTTTTGGAACATTCTTTTTTCTCATCGAATTTCTAAAGGTCTCATCATTTCGCATGACGCAGCTTCCTTTTCGAAATTCATATCCGTAAAAAAAGGTCCATCTGATTACTCTCAATTTAAAACCTTTGTTATACTATCATTTATACTAACTGCGTCTACCTGGCGTTGCCTGGGAGTCTTTTTTTTTAATATTCACCCCAAACAAGGGGCCACATTGCCACTGAGAATTAAGGGGCTACTGAGAATTAGGGGCCAGATTTATAAGGGCCATTCTAAGTGGGGAGTTGTGCAGCGAGATGTTTGTTCACATTCCATTTAAACTTCTGCATGTTGGTACAGTCGGGGGAACAGGGAGCAGGAAGGGAATTCCAAAGGCAAGTGATTCACGGAAAGAAGCGATTAGAATAGAAAGCTTTCCAGCATCTGGGGACATCTTCAGTGAAGGGGTGGGATTATGCTTCTTGTTTGGTTGGTTGGGGGTATTTAAGTTAAGGGAGCACACGTGCAGCAAGTTCATCGGAGCACATTCCACTGAAGTTCTTGTAAAATAAGCACAGAGATGCAACAGTGCGGCGATGAGACAGGGGCTGGAGCTTGGTAGACTGTGTGGAACCTATTAGATCGGAGGTTCGTTTTTGGAGCCTGTCTAAGAGGGAGAGACTAGTGGTTGATGCACCAGCCCGTATCTGGCAACAATACTCCATGCATGGGCGAATGGTGGCTTTCATTTCCGTTTTTCTTTTTTTTTTTTAAACTATTCCAGTTTTTTATTTTTACCAAATTATTATTATTTTTTAAATAGAATTTTGACATTTAAATTTAATTATAACGGTATTGTTAGCTCATAAATTATTAATTGAATAAAATTGTTATAAAACTGTAACATTTTTCTTTTTAAGGTAACATTGTTTTAATCTTTATTCATAAACTTATTCGATGTAAATAGCTTCCAAAACTTTCAATAATGCATGAGGTTTTGCTAAGAATTTAAGTCTTTCTAGTCGACAGTTTAAATGCTTTCAAATTCCATTCAAGTTTCGAAGAGTCCTGGAATAATTTCTTCATTAAAAAAAAAGAAGAAATTATTGCCAAAAGATTAAAATAACTGACTCATTTACAAAGAAACTGAGAAGATATCAGGCGGATTTAATTTTGTAATTAATTTTTATTTTGAAATACGATTTAAAAAAAAGATGTTTTGGGTACTTTACACGATCTGATTTTTTTTCGATAAGTAATCGATTGATAGTAAGTAAAAATAATAATTCTATGTAAGTCACATAAAGTGAGAAACACAGACACAGACACATGAGGTAATAATATAGAGGGAGGTGACGGTGGCTAAGTGGTTAACGACACGGACTGACAATCTGAGTGTGCCAAGTTCGAATCCAGTTCGTTCCACAGAAACATTTTCACTTAGGATGTTGGCAACCTTCACGTGGTCCCTCCTGTAAGTACCTGATGTCTTTCTAGAAAGAATTCTAACTAGAAATATATCGGGGAAACCAATGCCAACAATAGAATCATCTGATTCATCCTTTTGGCCAAGATCAAAGTGTAGTATCTGTTCCGATGGATACTGCACCCCATAGACCGGTATTGTCTTCGCCTTCGGGTCTTGATTCCGCCGGTTTGTGGGTTTGTCCTGTGCAGTTCCAGGCGGTCCACCCTCCCAGGTTTTGCCTCCGCTCTTTGGAGAGGAGTAAGTTTATTGCTTACTGCCTGAGGCGCCTCTACCGGGGAATGCCGACGGGGCTGCCCAGGCATTTTTTGTAGGCCAGAGTGCTCACCTTCTCGGGCGCTGGCTTTTCAAGCCCCACTTTCCCGACCTTGTGTCACATCTTACCTTGTGGGAGGAAGATAAATAAAATCATCTGATTCATACGAAATGAATGAATTAATATAGAGAGTTATTTTGATTGTCTCCCTTTGATCGTAACATTTACGATCAAATCAAATTACAACAAACCTTTTTGTAGGATCACCGAAGTTAAGCAATGTTGCACCTTGTACTGAAATGGGTGACTTTTTTTGGGGGGGGGGGGAATACCAGGTGCTGTAAGTAAACACTTCACTCAGCAGGTGGAGGGGGGGGGGGGAGTCATCGCACAGATGATACACATGTATGGGTACTAATAGGAATTTCCACAGTTTAGTTTTTGGTAGTACCCCCTACTCCCATCTGATCCCACTTAGTACCGGATACCAACATGGTTTTGCACTAAATGTCTTCTCTTCCCCCTCCCCACTACTATCAGATGCCATCATGATCTTATTTAAAAATAAAATAGATAAATAAACTAAATATTAATATACACAATCATTTAAAACGAACAGATAATGCAATGTTTAATGGCAGTATTAACCGACATATTAATTTAAACGAATAGACATGGTTTAAATTTAGATTTAAAATTTAAGGGAAAAAAATTCATAACAAATTTTTAATAAAGATAAATAGATGGATAAATAAATTAGATAGAAATAGATAAATAAAATATAAAAAAAAACTAAAGTTTATTCATTTTGTTTTGTTCGTTTGTTTATTATTTGTTAATTTTTAAGTCTGGTTAGAATTAAAATTTAACCAGTATTTTCTGCGAGACTGCTCCCTTCATATGCACGCTTGAATTTGAGTTGACCACGGTTCTGAAGAAGGGAAGAGTTCCCGAAATATTATATCATACGGAGTTTCCACCAGACCATCTTGATACAGGTATTACATAACATTGTAACATTGTGTAGATAAACAGATATATGTGTGTTTGTGAAAAAATAAATATATATATATATATATATATATATATATATATATATATATATATATATATGTGTGTGTATGTATATATTGTATTAAGGGTGAAACTATTTAACTTGTTCCACCATTATATGTCTTATTTGCTCCAACTTGTGTCTATCCGTCACACCTCTGCATTGTATTGCCTTTTAAGTATCACATTTATATATATATATATATATATATATATATATATA
>OY744541.1:24141416-24158916 GCA_963556195.1 Sepiola atlantica | reverse complement strand
GAGGTAGATAAATAAATAAAAAAAATAAAAAAAATAAATAAAAATAAATATAATTATTGTTTGTACTTTCTTTTGCAAACATTACTGTGTGGTATCTGTTCCGATGGATACTACACCCCATAGACAGGTATCATCTTGACCTTCGAGGCTTGATTTCGCCTGTCTGTGGGTTTGTCATGTGCAGTTCTAGGACGTTCACCCTCCCAGGCTTTGCCTCTCCTCTTTGGGGTGGAGTAAGTTTATCGCTTACTGCCTGAGGCACCCCTACCGGGGAATGTCAACGGGGCTGCCCAGGCAATTTTTAATGGCCAGAGTGCTCAATTTCTCGGGCGCTGGCTTTTCAAATCCCACTTTCCGACCTTGTGTCTCATACATCTATTGTGGGTAGGTGTTAAATAACTATTGTATCGTAGAATTCAATAAGCACGACCTGTTCTAATGTTAACATAGTTAGGAAGGATGGAAAAAGTTTTGCATTTATTCATTCTCTAGGTAGCAATTAATCAAGTTGTAGCCTTTTTACACACAAAAAAAACAAACAATTTTCATTTAACATTTTGGTAATTTAGAGAAAAACAGCAAAAAGATGATTGTCATCGTGTTATTTGATATATTCCACTATTGAAGAAATTTACTGTGTATAAACATAGTCACATTTTGTTGATTATGAAAAAAAAAACCCAACAAAAAGGTTATTTTATTTGTTCTTTTTGATGTTTAAAGGCGAGGGATTTGATTTAGTATAAGTATAAAAATGAAAATGAATTCCCTATCAAAAACTGGTTGTATAATGAAATGAATAAACAAAAAAGCGGAATGTTGATTGGTCAAATACAACAATTATATACTACTGAGTAATTTTAAATAGTTGCTTTATGCTTTTCGTATATATATATATATATATATATATATATATATATATATATATATATATATATATATTTACATATATATATTTATATATATATATATATATATATTTATATATATTTATATATGCAAATTAACATATCACATGGTAGTCTTAAGGGTAATATATTATTATTATTATTATTATTATTATTATTATTATTATTATTATTATTATTATTATTATTATTATTATTATTATTATTATTATTAATTTTTTTTTTCTTCATGCATATATTAGTGAAATTTAAGCTGAATTATTTCTACACTTCATTATTGGGGAAATGGTAGTTTGATCAGTACAATTGGAGAGCCATGAATATTATAACTGTCCTGTTTTTAAATCTCCGAAACAGTTACATGGCAAACAGCTGATGATCCCCGTTTTAATATTTCACGCTTATGTTAAGGTCCCCTGTTTTTGTTTCACTGTTAGATACTTGAATCCCCCCTTTTTTATATTTTATTTCTGAATTTTCCAACGAATGTTAAGTCTGCGATATCTTGGATTTAGTTAGTTTCTCTGGGAATTTAAATTACATTTTTCTTTTTCTTTTATTTTGTTTTAAATGACTCTTTAGACTATATATATATATATATATATATATATATATATATATATATATATATATATATATATATATATATATATATATATAGTAATCCAGTTAAAGTAAACATCCACACGATAGGAATCCAAAGAATTCCAACCAGGCTTATAAAAAATGCTCAATATTAAATAGAGCTTTCATATATATGATTAATTTATTTATACAGACATGTACAAAATCTGCGACACTGGTATGTCGATGTTATCGATCTACAGCTGAGATCTCATCAGGAAGAATGTGATCCTTACCTCAGATTATATTTGGGAAGAATGAAATATGATCTGAGGTAAGGATCGGATTTTAATTCTGCCTGATGAGATCTCAGTTTCTAACAGCTGTAGATCAATAACATGGACATGCCAGTGTCGCAGATTTGGTAAATGTCTGTATAAAAAAAAATGACCATATATATATATATATATATAGCTAGCGAGGTATGTTAGTGTACAGTTTAAAAAAAATATTAAATAGAACACCAAAATATTCAAATTATTAAAGGTTATTTGTTGGTTCATATAAATACCGTTTCAGTAACTGATGACGTCCCAAATAAAATAGCGATATGTCAGGTGCATTGCTATTTGATTGCGACTTTGAAAATCCGACTGACTTCATTTTATAGAGTAGATTAAAACGGATTCTTTTTCTTAAATGGAAAGATTGTGTTTCGTCAAATTTAGAATAACCTACATGTTCATAACTACGTTTTGAATTGTTGAAGATGTTTCATCAATGTAGACTTTGTCATATTTATTGCAATGCATTTTATAAATACCTGCCTATCTATCTATCTATCTATCTATCTATCTATCTATCTATCTATCTATCTATCTATCTATCTATCTATCTATCTATCCATCTATCTGACTGGCTATCTATCTATCTATTTATCTATCTAGCTGTCTATCTATCTATCTATCTATCTATCTATCTATCATAATAATAATAATATATCTATCTATCTATCTATCTATCATAATAATAATAATCTATCTATCTATCTATCTATCTATCTATCTATCTATCTATCTATCTATCTATCTATCTATCTATCTATCTATCTGACTGGCTATCTATCTATCTATCTATCTATCTATCTATCTATCTATCTATCTATCTATCTATCTATCTGGCTGGCTATCTATCTCGCTGGCTATCTATCTATCTGGCTGGCTATCTATCTATCTATCTATCTATCTATCTATCTATCTATCTATCTATCTATCTATCTATCTATCTATCTGGCTGGCTATCTATCTATCTGGCTTGCTATCAATCTATCTATCTATCTATCTATCTATCTATCTATCTATCTATCTATCTCCGTGTACTCCTTCTATTTCAAGCTGTTCATCTATCTATATACTATTAAAAAGTAAAAGTGCTTTTGGAGTTTGTCTGTTCGTACACAAATAGAAACATGTGATCGGTCGACGAAAAAGGAATAGGCAGAGTACACATTATGAAAGCAGTAGTTTTTACGATGTCAATACCCGAGTGCGAATTTCATGTGTGCCTAAAGGTTTTTATTTTAACTGGATGCGTTTTTTATAAATTTAAAGAAATTAACATAGCATAATAACATAAAAAAAAACATTGGGTAAATATTTTTTAAAACTAATCCTAACCCTTTTTTTGATAATCCGCAAAAAAAGTGGACATAAAGAGTATTCAGCTTTAGTTCGAAGTGACTTAGTTTTGCTTTAAAGCATAATTTCAAATGTATTTTTTTCCAATGAAAACAATATGCAAATACAATCATCGTAGTTACTTACTCTCTCATAAAAATACTTCTTTTTTTTCCACAAAATTTCAGAAATAATTTTCTTCGTACTAAAGCGGTAGAAGCTAGGTAAAGATGGAAATTGACATACCCATGTACTGTACCAACACCACTCAAAGAGCGGGTATAAACTAGCATGAACAGATTGAGGTAGATAGATATTTATTCCATTATTATCTATCTATCTATCTATCTATCTATCTATCTATCTATCTATCTATCTTTCTTTTTTATATCACCCACCCTATATCTATCTATCTATCTATCTATCTATCTTTCTTTCTTTTTTATATCACCCACCCTATATCTATCTATCTATCTTTTTTTTATATCACCCACCCTATATCTATCTATCTATCTATCTATCTATCTATCTATCTATCTATCTATCTATCTATCTATCTATCTATCTATCTATCTATCTTTTTTATATCACCCACCCTATATCTATCTATCTATCTATCTATCTATCTATCTATCTATCTATCTATCTATCTATCTATCTATCTATCTTTTTTATATCACCCACCCTATATCTATCTATCTATCTATCTATCTATCTATCTATCTATCTATCTATCTATCTATCTATCTATCTATCTATCTATCTTTCTTTCTTTCTTTCTTTTTTATATCACCCACCCTATATCTATCTATCTATCTATCTATCTATCTATCTATCTATCTATCTTTTTTATATCACCCACCCTATATCTATCTATCTATCTATCTATCTATCTATCTATCTATCTATCTATCTATCTATCTATCTATCTATCTATCTATCTTTCTTTTTTATATCACCCACCCTATATCTATCTATCTATCTATCTATCTATCTATCTATCTATCTATCTATCTATCTTTCTTTTTTATATCACCCACCCTATATCTATCTATCTATCTATCTATCTATCTATCTATCTATCTATCTATCTTTCTTTTTTATATCACCCACCCTATATCTATCTATCTATCTATCTATCTATCTATCTATCTATCTATCTATCTATCTATCTATCTTTCTTTTTTATATCACCCACCCTATATCTATCTATCTATCTATCTATCTATCTATCTATCTATCTATCTATCTATCTATCTATCTATCTATCTATCTATCTATCTATCTTTTTTTTATATCACCCACTATCTATCTATCTATCTATCTATCTATCTATCTATCTATCTATCTATCTATCTATCTATCTATCTATCTATCTATCTATTGCATTCTCTTCTATCGTTCTTCCATTTCTTTTCTGTTCCTTCTATATATATTCATTGTTTCTTTTTTTTTTTTTAACCCTTTTCTGTGAATTAATATATCATATCTTGTTCTTTCTTTCTTTTTTCTTTCTCTCTTTCTCTCTTTCTTTTTTTCTTTCTTTCTTTCTTTCTATATCCATCCACTTTTCTTTTCTTCACCTTGAAACCTACCCCCCCCCCCCCTACCCAAATACCTACCTACTTAGCTTGTGGTTGTTATCTTGTCAAAAAAAACCCGCACGTATCTTTCATCTAATATCGAATTGCTTTTCCTCTAATTTAAATAATTATCTTCATCATCCTCTTCATCTCTACCAGAATCCCATATCAGTGTATTTAGCACGCGCACGTGCTTTGCTATTTTCGAACTAACCAAGGACAATTTCTTTTGCAAAAAAAAAAAGAAGATTTATTTTTGCTTCAGTGGCAGTGGAGACTTCTGGGGTTATTGGCCGGCCTTTATTCTGTTATTACATAACGTGTTCGCATGGTTAGGGTTTGAGTGACGCCTTAAGGGTCAGAGGTGACCTCAGAACGGAAGTCGATGAGACCACGTGATTTCCGGTCGGATATATTCGCTTTCTGTAGCCGGCGAGACTTCAGGCAGAAAAGACGTGTCTGAGTACTGTTCTCAATGAGGAGGGGATCACTGTGTGGCTGGGTGTAGAGAGGCGAGCTATCCGTCTATCTATCTGTCTGTGTTTCTCTCTCTCTCTGATGCGTATACAAGTGGCCTGTCACTATGATGTTTTGTGTGTGACTGTCTCTCTTTTTAAATAAACTGGTTTTATAAACATCGGCGTCCGAGTGGGTTTGTCGGCAAACGAATAGAACCTGGGTTCACGACGACGACATGTGCGTATAGGGGTTTATACACCTATCGGTAAGTGAAACTATAACAATTCAATTGTATTGGCAACCTTCGTGTGGTCCCTCTTGTGAGCAGCTGATTCTTAAAGGGAATCGGGGAAACCAATGCCAACAACAGAATAAAACAGATTATAAACAAAGCTTAATATGCTGATTCATCTGAAAAGAAGAAAATCTAAACAAAAAATTCCAAAACATAGAAATGGTAATATGATGCTATTGGCACAAAAGCACATAGGGTTCCTTATTCGATCCTGGACATGAGCCTCATGAAATGGAGTGACTTTTGCAATGTAGATCTTACCAGTAGTCCAGGGTAATGCTATGCCATCATGGTAATGTTGAAACTTCGTACCTTCCCATAGTGGTCGAATGTGACGTCAGTGTGACATCAGCACTTTGACATCGGTGATAAGCTGAAAAATGTACCCAGGCTTACTTCGTCCGACAAAAAAGTAATTCTTTTTCTGATTTTTATAGTAAAAAATGATATATTACAAAATTTGTCTTTTAAAATTTTTATTGTGATAATAAAATCAATGTTTTTTACAAATGGATTTGAAATGCAACAAACAGTAATGTTTTTGTTTTTTACATCTTTTGGTTCAAATATTAATTAATTAGCAAATAATAAAATCAATGTTTTTTACAAATGGATTTGAAAGGCAACAAACAGTAATGTTTTTGTTTTTTTACATCTTTTGTTTTAAATAGTAATTAATTAGCAAATAATCATATTAGTGTTTTTTTCCAATAATAAAAACTTAATTTTTTTTTCAAATAATAATATCAGTGTTTTTTCCAATAATAAAAAATTAAATTATTTTTTTCAAATAATAAAATCAGTGTTTTTTCCAATAATAAAAACTTAATTTTTTTTTCAAATAATAATATCAGTGTTTATTCCAATAATAAAAACTTAATTTTTTTTTTCAAATAATAATATCAGTGTTTATTCCAATAATAAAAACTTAATTTTTAAAAAAATAATAATATCAGTGTTTTTTCCAATAATAAAAAATTAAATTATTTTTTTCAAATAATAAAATCAGTGTTTTTTCCAATAATAAAAAATTAAATTATTTTTTCAAATAATAATATCAGTGTTTTTTCCAATAATAAAAAATTAAATTATTTTTTTTAAATAATAAAATCAGTGTTTTTTCCAATAATAAAAAATTAAATTATTTTTTCAAATAATAATATCAGTGTTTTTTCCAATAATAAAAACTTAATTTTTTTTCAAATAATAATATCAGTGTTTTTTCCAATAATAAAATCAGTGTTTTTACAAATGTACACCTCTTAATAAGATGATGCCATTAAAAATCCTTGTAAATGACTTTCGAAATTATTTTGGTTTCTGCTTCTCATGCAAAGGATCCTGAAACAATTTGTTTTAATTAATTTGTTTTCAAAGTTAAAAAAACAATTTTTTTCGGGTTATTTCATTAAAAAGTAAACCCGGGTACTTTTTTCACCTTATCACCAGCTGTTGTCACATCCGGGGAGGTGTCGCTCAGAGCACCCTTTCCTGCCTTGACAGAGTACAAAACCGACCTCGAAACCTAGTGGGGGATGTCCTCTTCTCTTCTCTACTGCCTCTTTCTCACAGAAGAGACTTTGCTAGTCTTTCTCTACTCCATCGTTATTTTTATGGTAGGTGCTCGACTGAGCTCCAATCTATGGTTCCACCCTATAAAACATTAAGAACAAGAACTCGTCTTGTTACCACAACTGCAAATAACCTTTTTTTTTCTTCCTTTGTGTGCCTAACATCAAACGGAATTATAATTAACATAAAATGTATCCAAGAACTTTTTATCTGTGGAACACGTTATCACGGAATTGCTTCCCTGTGGGCTACGACATGGTCATCTTCAAATCCAATGTCAACAAATACTTGCCATAAACCGTTTTCGTAAGTCGTCAAATTTTATCCATCCCATTCATTATTTTCAATCCTCTCATAATGTTCTTCACCATTCAACTGTAAAACATTAAATACAAAAACTCGTCTAGCTACAACCACTGTAAATAATTTTCCTGTCTTCCTCTGTGTAGCTAAAACTAAACGAGACTTCCATGAGCAGAGTTTCTTCCCAAGAATTATTCGTCTGAGGAACACGATACTACGGGTCTGCTTCCCAGCTGACTATAGCATGGACGTTTCAAGTCCAATGTAAACAAATTCTTGCTGAGTCGTCTTCTTAAATAATCTAATTTCTGGCCAGTCTCAACCATTGTTACCCATCCTCACGTTGTTGTTCTTTCGCTGTCCTCCTGTCAAACTCATTTACCTTTATCCTCGAGTGGCCTATGGGCCTTGATAAGTGGTGACTTGTTAGTACATTGAAAACAGTGTCAAAGTGCTGCTGACGTCATACTGATGTCACATTCGGCCACCATGGGAAGATGCAAAATTTTAACATTACCGCCATCACTGTAGTTACCAGGTGATAGCCCTATTGGGATTCATGAGCCACTCATAGAGTGGTCAGTATGGTTGTCTTCCCTTGTCCCTTTAAGGGTCGCGTAGATTGGCTGAAAGGTAAACCTAATCACTGCTTCCTTAGGGGGTCATGTGACTAAGCCTATAAACTTTAACGCTTAGGGCTCCCGCCTCTTTTTCCATTTACACTACTACAGTCGATGTCGGTTAAGGTTGACTGTATTATGACACAAGCTCCCAGACGGCTGTCGTAAATCCTTCCTACTATGACTAAGGAGTCAACAACTGCTTGGGCCTGAAGCATGCACACCTGTTAAAAGAACACTTCTTTACATACGTTCCGCTGATAAACGAGTTGCCAAACCCTCATTCCATATATTTACCTTTTCCTATTATGTACATCATTCTTTATTACTTACTTAAGTAAAATTGTTCAATTAATATACACGGTTATGGTTCCTTTTCTTTAAGAGCTGTTGCCCCGATTCAACTTTCAGCACTTATCTTATGCAAGAACTCGACTTTCTTCCGGGGAGACAAATCCTTACCAAAAAATGTGTCTCCGTACATCTTGCACATAAAGTTATCTTGTGAGATTTTAAAAGTTGGACCAAAATAGCATTTAAGTTGACATATAAAACTGCTATTGGTGCGATGGTGATCTACCCTATTTCGTGACTAAATGGACTCTTCCAGACATTATGTATAGAAGAGCCTACGACGAAGGACGATCAGTCTTTCGCTGACGTACTATTCTGTAAATACACTCTTGTAAATATACCACCGTGTTGTCTTATTTATTATCGACTCTTCAAGGTCACAACGCTGGCGACGAGGAACTCGGACTTATTCGGACGCAACATAACCTGGACTTATATTGTACACAAGCGGCGGCGTAGAAATACCTGGTATAGTATCCAGGCGCAATGCTACCCCACTCGGTGAGGTGGACCCGTAGATTTTGTTAGATCATCCATCTAGGAAACAGAAACTCTTATATAGTCATTTTAGGGTTGGAGTTGGGGTTTGGGTTGGGGTTGGGGTTGGGGTTTGGGGTTGGGGTTGGGGTTGGGGTTGGGGTTGGAGTTGGGGTTTGGGTTTGGGTTTGGGTTTGGGTTTGGGTTAGGGTTGGGGTTTGGGTTGGGGTGGGGTGGGGTTGCGGTTAGAAAAGTTTATATAAAACTCATTTTAGTCATTTTGTCTCGGCTTGTCACTAAAATCAGACTTTGTAGAAAGAGAGCGTGCTGTGCATGTCGTACAAGCGCACAGCATGGCCATCTACATGTACAGATATCCCTACATGAGATCCAATGATAGGAGCAAACTAAACACGTATCAAACAGTGTGTGTAGCTATGTAGAAACGGAAGCCAGTAGCCTTGTATGTTATATCTGTAGCAATACTTGTAAAAATACGTCGGGCCTGCTGAGTCGTCTGCGTGCCCACAGGCGGACATTGTAATCTTGTAGGAATGACATTCTTCTGTAAAGAAGTGGCAATCAATATATATATATATATATATATATATATATATATATATATATATATATAAACAATTAAAAAAAAGAAGAAAAGATTCTAAAACACAAAAAAAAAATTATAAAAAAATTTAATAAAAATAAATAGATTAAGTAAAAATAAATAAATTAGATTAAAAAAATTAAACTTTATTTTATTTATTTATTTATTTATTTTAAATCTGGTTAGAATTCAAATTCAACCAGTATTTTCTGCGAGACTGCATCCTCACTGCCCTTCATATGCACGCTTGAACTTGAGTTGAGAACGCTTCTGAAGAAGGGAAGAGTTCCCGAAATATTATATCATACAGAGTTTCCACCAAACCATCTTGATACAGGTATTACATAACATTGTAACATTGTGTAGATAAACAGATATATGTGTGTTTGTGAAAAAATAAATATATATATATATGTGTATGTATATATTGTATTAAGGGTGAAACTATTTAACTTGTTCCACCATTATATGTCTTATTTGCTCCAACTTGTGTCTATCCGTCACACCTCTGCATAGTATTGCCTTCTAAGTATCACATTTTATGTATATATATATATATATATATATATATATATATATATATATATATATATATATATATATATATGTATGAACTCCATTCTTCGATTTGTGTTCATTTTGTGAGTCGCTGAAGATTAAAATAGGCTCTAACGACTTTTTAACAACAATAAAACATGATACTATTTAAATGAAACCATGGTACGTCTCTGAAGTATGTAACGTATAGTTTTAAAATAAATAATGTGTATATTAGCTCTCATTTTTTTTGCGATCGAACACTTTATTGATTTCTTTTCAGCATACCCCGAAGCACTATATATATAGTGCTTCGGAGTATGACAAAGAAGTATAGAGAGAGGTTTGGGTTCAAATCGTTCGACCGGCGGTACAGTTACATCATCATTAAAGATGAGTGTTCGGTAACACAAACAAACATATATAGGTCTATGGATAATTAAGAAATATATATTTGTTAAAATAACTATTAAGTTGCGTAAAATTGAGCATTTTGAGAGAGATTAAATTGAGATTTAAATTTAGTCACGTTGCAAGTTCTATCCTTTAAGCTGGTTGCCGATTTGACTCCGGGGCGAAGGGGGTGATTCATGCTTCATCTGTTCTCACATATTGATGCAAAAACTCCTTTTTGTGGCATTGAAACACTTGCAAACAACGCTCTGAATCGTTGATGCATTGTTGATTTTGATCAACTGTGAGCAAATGCGGCACCCACTTTGAACACAGCTTTCTCATTGACAGATTTTCATGAATAGTCTGCCTTTTGATATCTTCAACTCCTCTTCTATCGTATACAACTTTAATTTACGATTGGCCAAAACGAGTTTGTGGACTTTTTGATGTTTTCCGGAACAACTGCCGACTTTGGGTGACCTGAGCGTTCAGCATCATTTGGGTCTGTACGATCATGTTTAAAGTCAGTATACTCCCTCAACCTTTTTTTCCCGACGGAGCAGAGTCCAAAAAACAGTTGCTTTGCTTGAACAGTATTTTTTACCATCAGAAACCAAAGCTTTATCTACGCACGAAATTCAGATTTTTCTATTGATTTGAAAATTTGCAGCAGTAGCTTCTTTTAAATAACTGTAATTTGTAAACTAATAATCCGATTGGGTTGAAATTTTGACACGTGACATTTGAAGGTTAGTACTTTATCAAAATCATATGGATTTTTTATTAGTGGTGCCATCTATATATTAGGCCTGCGACTTATTGAGTTATGTGTTATACATCCCTCTCTCTCTTTCTCTTTCTCTCTCACTCTCTCTCTCTCTCTCTATATATATATATATATATGTGTGTGTGTGCTGGCATCCGTCAGTCGCAATGACTATGGATCAGCACCATATTGGGATGTTGCTTGTGTGCATGTTTTGTGTGACTGTAGAGACCAATTCTTGATTTGCATGGTCTACTACAGCGTTGACATACGAAGACTGTTGTGTAATGTGTCACTTCGGCTGATTAGTCTGCCTGTAAGCTCGCTCTTCTCCTAGCTGTCTTCGCAGTGTTTCCTCCAGGAAAAGAAGGTCTGTCAGATGCAGAGGCTTCCCATGTCCATTGAACAAGCTTTCATATCTCGCTGACATCCTTGAAGCGGAGATGGCGACGACCCCTTTTTCTTGATCCTGAGAAGGTCTATAGAGATGCGTCCATCCTGCGCACATGGCCCAGCCAGCGAATACGTCACCCCCTCTCTCTTTCTTACTTAAATAATGACTTGCTGCTGATATATATATATATATAATTATAAATATTTGTTTTTATCTACTTACATATACGTTTCATCCTTTCGGGTAGAGATAATTATTCATACCGGTCGCAGGATTCGAAACCCTCGAACACGAGTCACATTATAACCCAAATTCCGATGCCTTAACCCACTCGGCCACTATGAATAATCTGATAAATCAGCGAGAGTTTAAACCTGCTATAGGCAGCCGTCGTCAAGAGTGTTCAACTAATGAAGAAACATGCATTGAAGCTAGGATGACGGCTGTGTTAATACTACTAACTACAGTGCCCAGCCTAGATTGGGGGCTTGAGACAAAAGTGTTGTTTTTTTTTACCATATAGTTTCAATGGTTGAAAAACTTCCGAGACTATATATATAGTGTGTGTGTGACCATTTCTCATTGTGTTTTTTTTATCTCATTTCAGTATGCTGACGATTCCTTTGCGTATAGACTTTTAAAAAATTTAAAAAGTCAGCTCATCTGGATGAAACCGCGGTACGATTCTGAAATATGTAACATATAGTTTTCAAATAAATTATATATATATATATATATATATATATATATATATATATATATAAAGGCTTAAGCTTAAGAGATCTTAAGAAGAAATTGAAATTCAAGGAATTTTGCTTTATTGTTGTCTAAGTTTGATACATATTAAGAGACTGATATATATATATATATATATATATATATATATATATATCAGTCTGTTCATATGTATCAAACTTTTCTATCTATATATTCCATTTTACACTAACTATTAATCTCTATTTGTATCTATCTATCTATCTATCTATCTATCATTAAACTTAACATATTAATAAAATTCGTGTGTACAGATGATATATATATATATATATATATACTGAAAAAGCAATAAAATCTCAAAGAAATTGCCAAAAACTATAAAAACCTCAGAGAACTTGAGATAGCAAGTAACCTTCTTGTCCTGATGCATTATATCACCCTGGTACTCGACTGACTCCAGCCCAACGCTGTAACCACTAACCTGCCTCCTCCAACTGCAAAGCTATTTGTCTTGTAACTGCGCATATCAGAATTGGTTTGTGCTCTCCCGAAGAACCACGCCTGCCGCCGTGCCATGTCGTAAGAGTAACAGAATTCCTGGGACAGATGTGGTTTCACCCTGAGGCAATGCCAAAAAACATCTGTTATGTTTTTTTCGCCTTACTAACTTCACATTTTACCTTGACTTTTTTTAAGCGGGTCGTGAGTAATCTATATATTAACTAGCTGTACCCTACACGGCGTTGCCCGGGATGCAGGGAAGCTATTTTTGTGCCTAATTTTTATTTGTTTGGTTCACATTTTTAAACTTATGGTAGACAACTACTATTATATTATTCAATTTAAAATGAGTTATCTCCCATCTTGTTTTTTATTTTTAGGTGACTATTTAAGAATGTTTCGTTTAACATCCAATCTGGTATGCCTGTTTCGTGTATACATGATCTCAGGTTTTATTTTAACCTTTCACGTAAGGCTGTGAATTTTTAAAACAAGTATCCAGGTTGCCATTTTTCTTAGGGTCGTCTTATTCCCCCCCCCCCACACACACACACTTTTAAAAAAAAATTTTATTCTTTTTTTCTTTCTTTTTAATTTTTTTTGGGGGTTGGGTGGGGAGTATTATTATTATTATTATTATTATTATTATTATTATTATTATTATTATTATTATTATTATCATTTATTTATTTATTTATTTATTATATGAATTTACAGTACTACTCCAGATGAAGCGCCTAATTTCCGTGACTGCTCGGCGGCAACGATCGGACAGGTCGCGGAAGCGCCCGAGACGAAAACGAGGCTGAAGCAGAGCTGACCAATCAGGTTGCTGCCAATCATCTGCGCTCAGCACAACAAAACAAGCGGTAGTAAGACCTTTCGAACTGGCCGCAAACATATCCGTAAACCTTGACCCTCGACGAGGAAATATATGAAATTCTTCCCCCCCCAAAAAAATATATACAAAAAAAACTTGCCTAAATATCATGAGAAAAAGTAACACACTTCTTTGTTTTATGTAAAAAAAAAAGTTGCCTAAATATCGTAAAAGAAATAGCATTTACTTCTTCGATTTATGTAAGAAAAAGACAAAAAAAACAAATTAAAATGGTTCATTTGGCCCACGAAAAAAAAAAAATTATTTATAGTTCTTCAGCTATGGTTTGTTCATTTTTTTTTTTTCATTCTTTTTCAAATATATGTATTTTTTTCTTTTGTATTCTTCGTATTAGACTGTCGTCTGCCACTCTTCCATTTTTACGACTTTCAGTTTTGCTTCAGTCTCGTTTTCGTCTCGGCAGCTCTCGGGCGCTTCCGCGACCTGCCCGATCGTTGTCGCCGAGCAGTCACGGAAATTAGATGCTTCATCTGGAGTAGTACCGAATTTACTTCAGTTTGCTGTTGGTAATTACTAGAACATAAGTGACAATAAATACAGGTTCTTCTTCTTAGTAATGTATTTCTCTGGCATAACTTATTTGCGAGATTACATTGTTTCTTTTGCTTTTTGGTTTCACAAATCTTAGATGATTCAAATATCTCTGGAGAGTGGAAAGTGAACCATGGTTCACATTTTTAAACTTATGGTAGACAACTCCTATTATATTATTCAATTTAAAATGAGTTATCTCCCATGTTGTTTTTATTTTTAGGTGATTATTTAAAAATGTTTCGTTTAACATCCAATCTGGTATGCCTGTTTCGTGTATACATGATCTCAGGTTTTATTTTAACCTTTCACGTAAGGCTGTGAATTTTTAAAACAAGTATCCAGGTTGCCATTTTCTTAGGGTAGTCTTATTCCTCCCCCCACTTTAAAAAAAATTTTTTTCTTTTTTTTTCTTTCTTTTTAATTTTTTTTTGGGGGGTGGGTGGGGTGGGGAGTATTATTATTATTATTATTATTATTATTATTATTATTATTATTATTATTATTATTATTTATTTATTTATTTATTTATTTATTTATTTATTTATTATATGAATTATACTTTCAACAGCCTTATCCCCCCCACCCCCTTATTTTGTCCTTTTGTTCTCACATTCTATGAGCGATGTTTCTGGCAAAGGGGGAATAATTGCTGTTTCCCGGGTCGGCTGATGACTGTAAAACCTTGTATTTCCTTTTTAGAGACATCAAGCACGGGTGAAGAGCACACGCTAATGTCGTATCCGTTTTTACTAAAAACGAAAATACTTATCCTTGGCTGATCTAGTTTCAAAATGAATATGGTTATTATTCCCTAAATCCCCAGTTTTTAGGAATTTCTAAATAGATGGAAAGTATGAAGTGAACCTTGGGTTTTATTTTGTCCTTTAGTCCTCATATGAACGACGTTTCTAACAAAGAAAGTAGAATTGCTATTCTGCGGGTCGCAAAATAGCAACTTCAGAAAGATTGAAAGTGATAAATGAATCAGTAAAAATGAGAGGAAAATAAAACATTGAAAGAGTAGAATGTGGGTCTTGGGTTTTCTTTTGGCAACCCTGTGACTCCCCCTTACCTCTATTTTCTCCTT
This sequence comes from Sepiola atlantica, assembly GCA_963556195.1. Classification (NCBI taxonomy): domain Eukaryota; kingdom Metazoa; phylum Mollusca; class Cephalopoda; order Sepiida; family Sepiolidae; genus Sepiola; species Sepiola atlantica. Next base: position 24,143,668 of record OY744541.1, on the reverse strand, counting down.
TAGTCCTGGTGGCTGTTTTTGAGTGGGTGATATGTGGAGATTTTCAATCCTCTTATAGTATTCGTTATCATTCATAAAAAAAAATACAAGGAGGAAAGCCAAGCTAGAAGGTAGGATAGTTCTCTACTCGCTACATCAGCCCTTTCGTAGAATTTGTAATTTTATAGAATCACTCCCGTCTTCAATCTGGTATCTTTTATTTTTTTATTTTTTATTAACTATAACCCTAACCCTAACTGTAACCCTAACCCTAATCCTAACTGTAACCCTAACCATTGTTTTTAACGGCCCATTTGGAGCTCGGTTTGGAAACAGTAGTGATGTTAAAAAAGAATACCTTAGAATTTATACACATTTTAGAGAAAATAGATTTGTTTGCCGTGGCACCATTATTTGGACTAACCTTTCAAGCCCAAATTCCCTTCAAACAAAGGAAGCGACACCCATTGGCTGATGAAAATAAATAGTTAAGAAGGGGGTTATAAAACCAACGATCCTGATTGATTAGAGAAAAACATTAGTTAAAGATAAAAGCTTCCGGATATCAGATCTAGTTTTTTGTTCCAGATTAATTTTTTTGCTAGCCTACTTTGTTATCAAAAACTGTGCTCTTTACCTGTATTGTTCGTCTGTGTCCAAGAAAAATGTATTCGCTATTTACAAAAATTGCTGTATTTTATAGAGTTCGGACGAATCCATTATATTACTTACTTGGTTATTTATAGTTTTATGTATTTATATTATTATTTATACTTAGTTTCATTAAAAAAATATTAAATATATATATATATATATATATTTAGATTTTTCACTTATAAGATAGATTATTCAGTGAAAGACCGGGATTAGGCCAATGAAAATAAGCTCGATGATACACGATTACAGGGTACAGAGCATTTATATGTGATTTTTTGAAGGCTTACCAAAGCATTCCGTTCAGGAGACCAATCATAACCTATTTTTTCTTTTTATCTTTTTATTTTTTTCTTCTCTTATTAAGTGACCCAATTAAGGCAACACCACATTGTGTATTGTCAGTTGTTGTAACTCTTATTCCAGGTACTTAATTTCCCTGATGACTTGCCAAGCAAGGACCTGCTTGGTAGTGAAACACGTGTAGGAAAAAAACTCTTTAATTTGAATATATATGAAAAATAAATAATCTTTGAAAGAAAAAGTCTTTTGTGGTGATGATTGGTCTCCTGAACGAAATGCTTTGGTAAGCCTTCAAAAATCATATATATATATATATATATATATATATATATATATATATATATATATATATATATATATATATATATATTGGGTATTTAGATTCGTATGGTAGGTTTCCTTCCTCTTATCTACTTGCCTATTTAGTACCAAAGGTACTTAAGCTTTTTTTTTAATGCCACTTTTATTCCTATATAATTTTATTGCTAGCTACCATATCGCAGAATGGTTCTTGGGTGTACTGTTTAGATAGTATTATTATTATTATTGTTATAATTACTGTTATTTGATATGCAAATTACCATATCACACTGTAGTCTTAAGAGTAATATATTATTATCATTATTTTTATTATTATTTATTTATGTATATATCAGTGAAATTAAAGGTGAATTATTTCTACATTTGATTATTGGGGGAATGGTCATTTGATCAGTACCACTGGAGAACCATGAATTTTAAAACTGTCCTGTTTTTAAGTCTCCGAAACAGTTACAGGGTAAACAGCTGATGATCCCTGTTTAATATTTCACGCTCAAATTAAGGTCCCCTGTTTTTGTTTCACTGTTAGATACTTGACTCCCCTTTTTTATTCGTGAATTTTCCAGTTGTAAGTCAGCTTATGAAAGTGCTAAGTCTGCGATATTTTGGATTTAGTTAGTATCCCTGGGAATTTAAACTGCATTTTCTTTCTTTGTTTTAGCTGACTCAAAGCTTCTTTAGACTATATATATATATATATATATATATATATATATATATATATATATATATATATATATATATATATATATTCCATGAAAAAGGCTAGTATACTGAAATCATATGCCCTTAATAGGGTTAAGATGAAAATTCATATACACTAAATGTAAAAAAGCAAGGAAATTCCAAAATCTTTACACTTTTATTGTCATTAAGGGTATGACTACATATCAACCAAACCATTTCATTATCACATCACTACAGTATAAATCTCTATGCATGAGTGGATGAAGTGTGTGAGGTGCGCTGAAGAAAAATTCCTACCAGTAAAATAC
>OY744541.1:24131416-24136416 GCA_963556195.1 Sepiola atlantica | reverse complement strand
CCATTTCAAAAGAAGACTTCAAGAGGTGTTTCTGGCACGTATTTGAAATATTTTTTCTGGCCTAAAGACGGATACATTTTAGACGGGCCTCGTGTATATATATATATATATATATATATATATACTTTGAAAAGTCACACAATTTGAAGCGCTGGCGGGGTGGCAATAATAACAAAGATATTTTTTTTATAAAATATTTAGAAAACCTTGCACAACGCAGATTATTTGTTTTTAAAAATAAATTATTTATTCATCTTGAAAATTTTTTTTTTTTTTTATAAACTTGAGTACTTTCGGTAAATATACCATCTTCAGAAGAATATTTCTTCTTTTTTTTCTTTTTTCCTCTTCGTTGAGACATTCTCGTGGCCAAGTTGAAAATCCGTCTAGGTGTTTTGACGAAGAGAGAACAGTGTTGATATGGCTGTGTGTCACGTGGTCGGCGTGGAAGGATACTTTGAAAAGTCACACAATTTGAAGCGCTGACGGGGTGGCAATAATAACGAAGATATTTTTTTTTATAAAATGAATAAATAATTTATTTTTAAAAACAAATAATCTGCGTTGTGCAAGGTTTTCTAAATATTTTATAAAAAAAATATCTTCGTTATATATATATATATATATATATATATATATATATACAGGGTGGGCAAAAATAAGGGTCCTATTTTTAAAAATTCATAACTTTTTTATTTATTGATTTAAAAAATTTTTTTTTTTAGAATAAGTAAAGGACCCCTTCCGAAGCAAGCATGAGCCGTATTAGCCCTAAGGAACGTACCCTCATTTAGAAAACATTATTTTTGCTTAAAAAACTCAAAACAGTGTAAAAAACAATACTTTAGTTTTTGTAAGTTTTAAGAAGTGTTTTTCGGCTAAAATTTGTTTTGTTTATTTCAAAAAATCTCGGAAGGGTCAGTCTACACATAAAGTTTGGTGAGTTTAACTTTTATTTTGTGGAAGTTATTCAAATTCAAGTTATTCAAATTTAAAGATAGGACCCTTATTTTGGCCCACCCTGTATATATAATATATATATATATATATATAATATATATATATATATATATAATATATATATATATATATATATATATATATAAGGTCAGAGATATGTGGATGGACACATACGAGTCACATGTAAACATTTCATCATCTCATTTGCCTATACTCATATTCCTTTTACCCTGCTACCACATTGCACACACACACACACACACACACACACACACACACACACACACACACACACACACACACACACACACACACACACACACGAACACACACACACACACACGAACAGACACGCCTCAGTACACGGAATAAATCTTCGGCGATCGAGTGATCCCATCTTCTTAAAAAGTGATGTCAGAGTGTTACACAGGTAGGTTGACGCTAGCGTATTAATATATATATATATATATATATATATACACACACACATTTAATCATTCGTCAGTAATTAAAATGTGTTTCCATGCAAAACACACACCATTCAGGGCTGGCTTCCTCCTGGAAATTTTAATTATTTCCAAATTTCTTTTGGACATTTTAGTTATTGTCGAGGCAGGTAACCCCATAATTGTGTGCACTTTACACAGAAATACAAATTAATTAGTGTAGACTTATTTAATGTTCATAGAAAGTTTATTTATAAAGCTCTACTTTGTATTGAGCACTTTTTAATAGACATACATAAACAGAGGCTGCAGAGAGTCCGATAAAGAGTTCATTTACAGGTCCTCTTTGTTAGAATTTGAAACCGCCGGTACCGATGTTGTTCTGATCTTCTGTAATACAAACATTAATATATATATATATATGTATATATGTATATAATTTTATATAAAAACTATACATTACAGTGTCTGTTGGGTGTACCCAGGTTTTATTGATCTGGTCATGTATCTGGGGTAAAAACCGTCTGGTCGGAACAGATCGACTCTTCAGCAGTCGGTTGTTGAAAGTTAAAACGTCAAGAAAATACAAGTCTTATGGGTTCAATTTTCATAATGTGGATATTGTCCGAGTGTCATTTTCATATGTGGGCGGTTAACTGGGCACTTACCAGAATGTGTTTCGCACCGTGTTGTTACTGCATTTGTAAAGTGATGAGTGAATGGCGTAGCTATTGGATGGGATGATGGGATGATGGAATGATGGGATGATGGGATGATGGGATGATTGGATGATGGAATGATGGGATGATAGAATGATGGGATGATGGGATGATGGAATGATGGGATGATGGGATGATGGAATGATGGGATGATGGGATGATGGGATGATTGGATGATGGAATGATGGGATGATAGAATGATGGAATGATGGGATGATGGGATGATGGAATGATGGGATGATGGGATGATGGAATGATGGGATGATTGGATGATGGGATGATTGGATGATGGAATGATGGGATGATAGAATGATGGGATGATGGGATGATGGAATGATGGGATGATGGGATGATGGAATGATGGGATGATGGGATGATGGAATGATGGGATGATTGGATGATGGGATGATGGGATGATTGGATGATGGAATGATGGGATGATGGGATGATGGGATGATGGAATGATGGAATGATGGGATGATGGGATGATGGAATGATGGGATGATGGGATGATGGAATGATGGGATGATGGGATGATGGAATGATGGAATGATGGGATGATGGAATGATGGGATGATGGAATGATGGAATGATGGGATGATGGAATGATGGGATGATGGAATGATGGGATGATGGGATGATTGAATGATGGGATGATGGAATGATGGGATGATGGAATGATGGGATGATGGAATGATGGAATGATGGGATGATGGGATGATGGGACTTACGATCCCCACTAGAGACGAAGGTTGGCAGACATTTTCACAAGAGTAGCACAGATAGATCCAATGAACGGTGACTGGGGTGTGGATAGACGAATATGTCACGGGCGAATGCAAGCTCTTTAGCTATTGACGTTGATGTTGAGAGCAGTGGATCCGTTGCTGAAGAAACAGTCCTGGGGGGGGGGGTATCAACCTGGTGTTATGATGAAAGATGAAGGTGGTTCACATGTGAACAGATTTTGGTTTCAGACACACCGTCTGGAATGTTGATCAAGCATTGGCTTACCATGTATCAAAAACTGGTCTTGGAATATGGACTAATAATTGAGTTGGCACTGGTGAAATCTCAAAAGAACCGGAAATCTAAGAATGACCGGAAACCTCAGAAGAACCGGAAATCTCTGAAGAATCGGAAACCTGAGAAGAACAGGAAATCTGAGAAAACATGGAAATCTCAGAAAAACCGAAAACCTGAGAAGAACCGGAAATCTCCGAAGAATCGGAAACCTGAGAAGAACAGGAAATCTGAGAAAACATGGAAATCTCAGAAGAACCGAAAACCTGAGAAGAACCGGAAATCTCCGAAGAATCGGAAACCTGAGAAGAACTGGAAATCTGAGAAAACCTGCAAATCTCAGAAGAACCGAAAACCTAAGAAGAACCGGAAATCTAAGAAGAACCGGAAATCTAAGAAGAACCAGACCAGAGAACTCAATTGATGGGTGAATGAAATTCAGAAAGGGACAGAACCCTTAGAATCTGCATCTGAGCGTGCAAGTCATCCATCAATACAGCAGTCACCCTGGTGTGAAATGCATGCTGTATTTGGTGAGGCTGGTTCGTCCTGGAATCCCCAAATCAGCTGTTCAGACAATGGTCAGAGATTTCATATTGCATTTTAATGTAGACAGGCTAGATGTGTAGGAGAATTGGATCGGAATTCTACGTGACACACTTTTGAGACAGACTCTACCTAACGTTGATAGACTGAAGATGCAGCCGATTTTTCATTTGGAAGCCGTTTCCGTGCCAGGATTCTTCCAGTATCAACCAAAACTTGGAGACTGTGTTTTATCAAGTGGGGCCTTCTGTCGAACGGTTCATCGAAAATGTGACAGCGTTTTGTGGAGAAGTATTCACAAAGTTCACAAAGAAATAGGGGCGTCCAGATGAGATTCCGATGTGACACATAGCGTCGGGCAACAGGATAGGCGTATCCTATTGCCTATTCATTGTACGATCAAGCAGATCATCACAATGATGCAGTGCTCGATCATGAAGGCAGTATACTGGCATAACGTAACTCTGCAATGGTTTCAATAACGCCATCCAATCTGATACACATGTACAACTCCGTGCCCCTATCGCGCCACTAAACGCAGACCTATGTGCTGTTGAAGACACTCAGTGTTGTATTCTGAGTAACTCAGGACTAAAAGTGTTTTCGCAACTTAGTTGTGGACTTGGGTAAGTGGTTAGTTCTGTCGGCAACCCCAAAACAAGAAATACTAGCCGCGAACAAAAACAAATATCTATTGTGAGACAGGTGTAATTAAAAGGGAAAGTTATGTTGCTCTTGTTGGGAAGAAAAGACAAGTTGAGAAATTTGACCGGTGCTAAGACTTGATTTGGGACTTGGCAATTTTCTATGTGGTTTTGTTCCTTAGAGGAGGTCGAATTTTTTGTCTTTGATCGATCGCCGGCTACGGTCCTTCTCTCGGTTTGGCCATATCTGTCTCAACTTGGTCATATCTATCAAAGTTTCGTCATATTTATCACAGCTTGGTCATATCTATCTCAGTTTGGTAATACCTATCTCAATTTATTCATATCTATCTCAGTTTAGTCATATCTATCTCAGCTGGGTCATATCTACCTCAATTTGGTTATACCTATCTCAATTTGGTCATATCTATCTCAGTTTAGTCATATCTGTCTCAGTTTGGCATATCTATCTCAGTTTGGTTATACCTATCTCAGTTTGGTCATATCTATCTCAGCTGGGTCATATCTATCTCAGTTTGGTTATACCTATCTCAATTTGGTCATATCTATCTCAGTTTCGTCATATCTATCTCAGCTGGGTCATATCTATCTCAGTTTGGTTATACCTATCTCAATTTGGTCATATCTATCTCAGTTTGGTC
>OY744541.1:24113916-24118916 GCA_963556195.1 Sepiola atlantica | reverse complement strand
AAAAGCAATTCTTTCAAAATTAACAAGAAAATTGATTTTTCGTTTCTATGAAAGAATTAAGATTTTTTTCAAATCTATTATCTTTAATAATCAGCATGCCCTAAAGTCTCATTGCATCCAATCTAAGTAAAGAATAAAGTGTTGCCTGTCAAACATTTATCCAATATTAAAACACATCTAATCTATTGTCTGATCCAACAAATGCATTCCTTACAACTTGCGACATAAAAACATGGAAGTTTCATTAGATTAGATTCATTAACACAGGTTTTAATGTCTTTGAAAAAGATTGGTTTTACCTTTCAAATTATGAATTATCTTTTTAATAAAAAAGAATTAGTTACATAAATTTTAAGATGATGATTGATAAGTTGGATTATTCGTACTACTACTACTACACACACACACACATATATATATATATATATATATATATACAAGCAAGCGAAATGGCCGAATTAAGAACATTCGGAGAAATACTTTACGGATTGCCACCCGAAACCAGAAGGATAGCTCGACGGTTTGATAACCTCACGAAGAAGATTTACAAACGAGAAAGTTCCGTGACGTTCAACAACGTTTGCTTGGATAATGACTTGCTTCCTAAGTATATATATATATATATATATATATATATATATATATATATATATATATATATATATATATTCTTTTCCTTCTTTTTCAATATGAACATCTAATGAAAGATCAGACTTTTCTGCCTGAGGAGATCTTAGTCTCTAATAACTAAAGGTCGATAACATCGACAAGCCAGTGTAGCGGCTTTTTGTGCATGTCTGTATATATATATATATATGGACGCATGGGGGTGTCAGGTTTGTGGGTTTTGGGGAGCCCGTATAATGTGGGAATGATAGGGTGATACTCAATGTTTGATGCCCATTTTTTGTTGTTCTTTCAAACACCTAATCAAGAACAACAAAAAATGGGCATCAAACATTGAGTATCACCCTATCATTCCCACATTATACGGGCTCCCCAAAACCCACATATATATATATATATATATATATATATATATATATATATATATATATATATATATAATTTTTTATTATTTTGTTTATACACATATAATATTATAAGGAGATATAATAGCCTGATTATTCCCTATGGGAGTGAACCACAAATGTCTCTGTGTAACTTAATTGTCATAAATATATTTTCATACAATACTATATATATATATATATATATATATATATATATATATATATATATGTGTGCGTGTGTTCGAAGCTTTTTGTTATTTCAAATCATATTCCAAATAAAAAGAATGCACAAATGTATTATAGTTATTTACAGCTGTTTCAAGGCAGTGTTTATTTCAAGCCATACAATGAACCATCAAAATAGGGAGACAATTAAATAGGAACATATAATATGCACATATTTAATGGAATGTTTTTTGGGTTTCGTCCAGAAGATGAAAAACCTGGATCATCCGATTGTTTTCGTTTCTTAAATCAATTAAGATAGGGATATTTAAATAAATTTACAGTCTTCATAATGCAAATCCATAATTTGAGCAAACTATGAAATTGAACTTTAGAAAAAAATTGATATTCAGTTACGTCTTTGAAAAGAATCAGAATCGGAAATTCTCGTATCTGAATCAAGGTGATATCCATAACAGGCCTAGCAAGCATGCAACAAGAATCCACAACTATCCAATCGCCATGAGATAACTATTTTCTCCATCTTCTTTGAAACAAAGGTCAACATCTGCACACGTGACAAAAAAAAAAAATAAAATAAAATAAATCGCAGAATAAAATTTGAAAAGATTATCAAAAATAGTGTTTCTCTCGGATGAACTGTTTTTTTTTTTCATCAGAACTTTTTGATACTCAGAATACAGCTTTTATAATGTTGATACACCGGTTCTCGTTAGATCACCGAAGTTAAGTAATGTTGAGCCTGGTCAATGTCAGATGGGTGACCACTTGGGAATACCAGGTGCTGTACACTGTTTCTCTCTGGTTACTGCAAGAGTTCCTGGAAGGGGAGGGCGTCTCAAGTGGCCATCGGTTATAAATATAGACTTGAACTATTTTTGCGGACTCTGCACGATACTGCAATGAACTTGATGCTTCACTTTGAGCCGGCTTAACCCAGCCCGGATAGATGTCGTCATAGATCAGATCAGATCAGATCAGATCATCTAGGAGAAGGAAAATCGCGAAATAACTCGAGTATCTCTCCGGATGGGTACCCATTTAGGAATACCTACTGCTGGATTCTGTTTCTTTCTGGTTACTGCAAATTTTCCAAGGTGTCTCAATCGGTCATCGGTTATGTGTACGTTACAAATATAGACGGGAACTTTTTTTTACAGACTCTTGTCTCATCCCTTGATGCGTCAATGAATTTGATGCTGAAAATTCACCCAGAGCCGGCTCCACCTAACTCGGGTCAGTGCCAGATGAGTGACTATTTGAGAATTCCACGTGCTATACACGGTTTCTCTTTGGTTACTGCAAAAGTTTCTACGAGGTGAGGGTGGTCACAATCGGCCATCGGTTACAAATATAGATGGGAACTATTTTTGCGGACTCTTGTATCGTCCCAGGATACTTCGATCAATTCAATTATTCAGATTTGTTTTATCTGTACATTTGTGTTTATGGAAATAATAACCGTTCCAGTAACAAGGTGTTTCCATATTATGGTTATACGTGTTAATTATTTAATTAGTTAATATTACTAACAAGTTCTTAATTAAACAATCATCTCAAGTTATTTTTATTCAGTGATAAAAAAGGCAGATAAGCTCCATGAGGAACAACGCCCATTCGGTGCCGCTTTGGCTTTTTATCTACGTATCATGAATCTACTTTGGTATGATATCTACGTATCATGAATCTACTTTGGTATATCTACGTATCATGAATCTACTTTGGTAAGATATCTACGTATCATGAATCTACTTTGGTATGATATCTACGTATCATGAATCTACTTTGGTATGATATCTACGTATCATGAATCTACTTTGGTATGATATCTACGTTATCATGAATCTACTTTGGTATGATATCTACGTATCATGAATCTACTTTGGCATGATATCTACGTATCATGAATCTACTTTGGCATGATATCTACGTATCATGAATCTACTTTGGCATGATATCTACGTATCATGAATCTACTTTGGCATGATATCTACGTATCATGAATCTACTTTGGTATGATATCTACGTATCATGAATCTATATTGGTATTATATCTACACTCCGATGTACGTACCATTTCCCTTTAGAATATTTTTAATAAACATTTCAGACATTTTAGATTTTTTTATAGTTTCAATAAATTTACTACCGTTTCAATGAACTCAGATTTTGTCAAATGTTGCTGCTGACCTTATTTCACTTAAATTTAACATTTCTATATTTTTTACAGTTTCAATAAATTTTCTGTTATATATAATGTACGATATTTTTATATATAATGTATGATATTTTTTTATATATAATGTATGATATTGTGATTTGCGATTTGAGTCCAAAATAAATTTCGTATGATGTAGATATTTTTCCTTGTAGATATCAAGCCAAAGTAGCAAACAGTAAAGTGTAGATATCATATTATGTAGATATCATACTGTTTAGACATAATACTATGTAGATATATTATGTAGATATCACACTATTAGATATATTATGTAGATATACTGTTTAGACAATACTATGTAGATATATTATGTAGATATCATGCTATTAGATATCATACTGTTTAGACATAATACTATGTAGATATATTATGTAGATATCACACTATTAGATATATTATGTAGATATCATACTATTAGATATATTATGTAGATATTATATTATGTAGATATCATACTATGTAGTTATCATATTGTGTAAATATAATACTATGTAGATATATTATGTAGATATCATACTATTAAATATATTATGTAGATATATTATGTAGATATTATACTATGTAGATATCGTACTATGTAGATATCGTACTATGTAGATACTGTACTATGTAGATATCACACTATGTAACTATCATACTATGTAGATATCATACTATGTAGATATCATATTATGTAGATATAATGATACGTAGATAACAAGCCAAAGCAGCACCCACCCATTCATACTTATGGAGAGTAGAAAGTGACTAACTTAGGTTATCTTTCAGCAGTCTCGTAACTCTCGCTTCCTCTTTATTCTGTCCTTTAGCCCTCACATTCCATGAGCGATTTTTCTGACAAAGGGGGAAGAATTGCTATTTTCTTGCTCAGCCGTTGTTTCGAGTAAGTGGTATGTAGAGATTTTTAATCCTTTCATAGTATTCATCGTCATTCAACTTTTAATCTATCATCTCATTAACCCTTATCTTCAAGTGGCTTTGATAAGTGGTGGCTCATTAGTAAGAAATAAATAAAGAAAAAAAAAACGATAATTTTATTAAAAAGTCTGATACTGAGTTATGTGTTAAACTCATTAGTGTAAGCTTTTCAGCCAGTAACCAAACTAAACTAGAGGTTTGGTCTGGTTTGGTCTGGTTTATGGCAAAGCAATGCTTCTTTTGGTTATCGAATCCGGGAACATAAGATCTTCGGTAAATGATTCATTTTAAACAATTAATACAACACAAATTGCCAGTTTGGCCAAAGAGATTAGAGGTTAACAACATCAGGGTACCACAGGGTGACCCAAATTAAATGCCACCCACCTCATTAGTAAAAGTAAAGAAAAGAAAGTTGTGGACCATAACTGCATAGCTTCCAGGCCTTTTATTGGCATCACCTTGATCAGAATTTCATTGAAATCAGCAATAGTATAAGAATTGTTACACATTTTAATATCGTCCCACCATTAGTAAAAAAATTTTTTAAAATAGTATAAAAATAATACAAAAATTTCTGAAAAGCCCCAAAAACATTTATGTCGCGGTAAAAAAAAAAAATTGTGATGCCCTATTTTAGAAGTTTTGTACAAAAGTTTTTT
>OY744541.1:24091416-24108916 GCA_963556195.1 Sepiola atlantica | reverse complement strand
TAATGATGAATCTCTCAAGGTTCATTTGTACTTGAAAATGGATGACGTCATAAAGAATGAATATTAGCCATCTCTCTCTTTCCTATTTCTCTCTCTCGCTTTTAATCATTTAAAAATTATTTTTTTTTATATATACTTCCCTTCCACAGCAGAAAGATGTGACACAAGGTCGGATTGGAAAGCCAGTGCCCGAGAATATGAGCACTCTGGCCTACAAAAAATACCTGGGCAGCCCCGTCGGCATTCCCCGGTAGGGGCGCTTTAGGCGATTAGTAATAAACTAACCCCTTCTCGAAGGGTGAGAAGGAAAAGCCTGGGAGGGTGGACCTCCTAGAACTGCACGGGACAATTCCTCAGAACGGCGGAATCAAGGCCTGAAGGCCAAGACGATACTGATCTATAGGGTGTAGTATCCATCCGAACAGATACTACACTTTGATCCCAGCGAAAAGGCCAAGAACAAAGACGTGATTTGCATTCTCCTACTACTTCTTATAACAATCAGCCTTTATTTTATTCGTCTTTTGTGACATCATCCAGTGTGCACAGTGACAAGGTAACAGGCAAGTAAGATCCACAGACTTTTAGTAGTACATAGATAGATAGATAGATAGATAGATAGATAAGGGCCTTCCATAAGTAAAAAAATGCCTGATTTTCATAAATAAATGCTTGTCGGGTAAGTAGGTAGGTAAGTAGATAGGTACGTAGGTAGGTAACGGGACAGATTAAACTAGATTGATCGATAGATATAGAGATATAAAAAAATTGAGACAGACAGACATATTGACAAATAGATTGACTTTTGGCTAAGAGCAAAGTGTACTATCTGTTCTAGAAGTACATTTTAACTTTTTTGTCCTCGGTCAGTGAAAGAGAAATCCTTCAAGATTGAGGCAACTTTTAATTTTGTCCCCATTCAGGGTGCTCCTTTTTTGGAAAGCTGGACTATCCTCACATTAAAAATCAACCTTGTGTCTAAGTCTGCCGTCGTGGGGAGGCAAGTAAGTAGAAACAAATAGATTGCAATAGACAATAAAACAACAAAAAAAAAACAACAAAAACAAAAAAAAGCAGACACATAGAAACAGAATTATTTTAGAGCCGAAAAACAAAGAACTTTACACACAGACAGACATATAATAGCATTCACTCTGATTTAAACATGAGATCTAACTCCTTTAAAATATCACCCCATTTAGAGAAAAAAAATCCTCAACCCCACCCCCATGTGTTTTCAGAATCCTTAAATCTTGATCGGAAGCAATAAACGATAGCTACGTTACCTAATGGCAACACCTGATTACTTTCTTTATAGTTTTGTAAATTTTCACATCATCATCATCATCATCATCATCATCATCATCATCATCATCATCATCATCATCATCATCATCATCAATCAATCAATCAACCAAACAATCAATACTCATTGGTTTATTTTTTTTTTTTTTTATATACTCCCTCTCACAGATGTGACACAAGGTCGGAAAGTGGGATTGAAAAGCCAGCGCCCGAGAAGATGAGCACTCTAGCCTACAAAAAAATGCCTGGGCAGCTCCGTCGGCATTCCCCAGTAGGGGCGCCCCAGGCGATTAGCAATAAACTAACCCCTTTTCGAAGGCAAAGCCTGGGAGGGTGGACCTCCTAGAACTGCACAGGGCAGATACTCAGACCGGCGGAATCAAGGCCCGAAGGCCAAGACGGTACCGGTCTACAGAGTGAGCATCCGTCATGTTTGAATGGTTGAGATAGATGAGATGATAGATAATTGGCTACGTTTTTTTTCCTTTTTTGTCTTTTAATCGAATATATAAAATAAAGTCAGTCGGATTCTCAAATTTAATTTGTTAATCTAATATATAAAATAAAGTCAGTCGGATTCTCAAATTTAATCTGTTATAGCATTGCATCTGACAAAATCGATATTTGCTTCTTTATAACTTTTTATTCTTGCACTATGTTCTTTATGCTAATTTTTTGTTTTATTTGCTTAAGTTTCCTTTGGAAAATACTTATTCCGGCTAAGAAGAATGTTAAAATGGAGACATTTTCACTGATCATCTACACAGCTGCTGTATACATCATTAATAGAAAAAAAACAAAAAAAAAACAATTTCTACATTTATTGGCTTTTGTAGCCAATAAAAGCGGGTTAATTTATTTCTTAAGTAGATCTCCTTCGTACTTACATTCGCCAGAGAAGTATCGTGTTAGCATACAACCAGGAGACATATTTGTCCAAATGAACCCCTAAAGTTTATTAGATGTTTAAAAAATTTTGCCCATCAACATTTATGTCTCCTTCTTGAAAGAGGTTCTCAACATACAGAAAGGGGGCTCGATTTGAAGAAAAATTATTACGTTGTTTTTTTTTTGTTGGAGGGGAAAACTCAATAGTGACAAGAAATTTAGAATCCAATGAAGCATTACTTCTTTAGTAATATATATATATATATATATATATATATATATAATTGATATGTTTTTCCGATAAAACTAAAAATATGGTATCAAACAAATTGGTTAAAATAATAGCTGTTTTTTTCATCGTCGCCATACAATCAGAACATTGATAGTTTTTACAAAATTAGAATCTTGTAGACATGATGAATCTTCAAAAATGCAGAAAAAAAAACGACTTTGGCACATTTTACTCAATACAACCGTATCTTGCGATACATGTGCTAAAAAGCCCTTAACACATTGCCATCTTTGATTTCATGAAGTGAAAGCTGTTATTTTGAAATAAAGACCAATTTTCTTGATACAAAATTCGTAGTTTTATCGGAAATAATATCAATTTTAAACTGCAATCAAATATGGGATTTTATACTCGTTTAATATCATCTTAAAGTTCTTGAGTTTGACTACACAACCAATATATATATATATATATGTATATATATATATATATAATGTATTTTTATGTAATTATTTTTTATTCGTGATTGCAGCGTTCCTTGTTTTTTTGCTTACTACTATTTAGATTGTGCCACTTCCTAAGTGATTAAGATGCAGAAAATTGCATTATTAGTCACCCTTAACTTTTATAGGAGGTATTTTTCGTTAACATATATATATTTATTTATTCTATACGTACATAAAAGTAAAAGTTACTTTTATGTACGTATAATATATATATATATATATATATATATAGAGATAGATAGAAGGATGAAAAAGAATTAGAAAAGCGACGGAGGCAGATCTTTTTTTAATTCAGTTGCTCAATGCAAGGTATATTCTGCAAAAAAGCAATTTATTTAAATAATTTTTTTCCTTAAGCCAGGCTTTTCAAAGGAAAAAATTATTTAAATAAATTGCTTTTTTGCGGAATATACCTTGCATTGAGCAACTGAATTGAAAAAAGATCTGCCTCCGTCGCTTTTCTAATTCCTTTTCATCCTTCTATATATCTATCTGCTCTATCCGGTATATTGAGCTGTATACTTTTCACAATAGGTTTTACCTTTCCTAAAAGTTCGCTTTTAGTTCTTTACTTTATATATATATATATATATATATATATATATATTTTTATTTATTTTATACGTACATAAAAGTAAAAGTTACTTTTATGTACGTATAATATATATATATATATATATATATATATATATATATATATATATATAGAGAGAGAGAGAGAGAGAGAGAGAGAAATTTAAATCCATTTTTACTAATTGTATATTAATAAGAAATTAGATATTTCGAATTTTAGAAATTAGCTGTTTGAAATGTTAATGACAGCTACTAAAATTCAAAATAGCTATTTGGAATTTGAATGATAACCATTTTGAATTTTAGAAAGTAGATATTTTGTTTTAGTTTGGTGATAGACAGTTTAAATACAAGGTAGCCATTTTGAATTTTAGTGAGAGCCAGTTTGAATTTAGAAGGTAACCATTTTGAATTTTAGTGATAACCAGTTTGAATAGAGGGTAGTCATTTTAAATTTTAGTGGTAACTAGTTTGAATACA
This sequence comes from Sepiola atlantica, assembly GCA_963556195.1. Taxonomy (NCBI): domain Eukaryota; kingdom Metazoa; phylum Mollusca; class Cephalopoda; order Sepiida; family Sepiolidae; genus Sepiola; species Sepiola atlantica. The sequence goes on along the minus strand of OY744541.1, from coordinate 24,104,932 downwards.
AGGCAGCCATTTTGAATTTGAGGATAGCCATTTTGAATTTTAATGATAGCTAGTTTGATTTCAGAAGGTATCTGTTTTAGATTTATGGGATAGCTAGTCTCAATTTAGAAGGTAGGCATTTTGAATTTTAGTGATAGCCAGTTTGAATATAAGGTAGCCATTTTGAATTTTAGTGATAACCAGTTTGAATAGAAAGTAGTCATTTTAAATTTTAGTAGTAACCAGTTTGAATACAAGGCAGTCATTTTGAATTTGAGGCTAGCTAGTTTGAATACAAGGTAGTCATTTTGAATTTTAGTGAGTAGCCATTTTGAATTTTAATGATAGCTAGTTTGATGTCACAGTTTTGATTTCTATTTAAGGTGATTTGTCAATTCGAGTTTGGCTGTTTTTTTTTGCACAAGTTTCCTCATTTTTCATGACGTGCTGAAGTCCCTGAGAATATATGGAAGTTAAACAAATATAACAAAAAGCCACAAAACGATGCGGTAAACTCCATAAGAAAGAGGGAGTAAGGTAAGGTTTACTTTTCTCTTTATCTCTAGATGGAGTTTTGCACAAAAAGTAAAAATAAACATCATTGTATGCCAAGCTGGGCTAATGTTTAGCTGTCACGCAAGAAAGTTAGCAAGAAAAGAGAAACATTTCAGTTCATGTTTACACAACTGACTTCCACTCTCTCTTCTTACGGGTAAGAAAAGCTTATAGCATAAAAAAAAAAGAAGAAAGATTTCACCGGAGACAGCCGTGTTATATCGAGGGTGTCAAATGTGTTTAGCTTTGTGGGCTGCATAGAGATATAAAATGGATCTTGCGGCAGGGTCAGATAAGGACTATAAGACTTAAGAAGCTGATTTGTGGTGTAGGCCACAGTAGATGGACAAAAGTAGCGATATGCATAAAAGCTTTATTAAAAAAAGAACTAGCTGTATCTACCGGGCGCCGCCAGGGATGAAGTAAAATCATTTTAGTTTAACAAGTGGTGTTCCCTGGAATCCGAGCAACAACAGGTCTCCCCAGATTTTCAGTACTCTCTGCCTTTTTTCACTAACTATTGTAAATCATTTTGCGTTATCGGTGCAAAAATAACCGAGAACATGTTCGTCAGCATTTCCTATTAGGAGCACCTCAGGCGATTGGAAATAAACCAACGAAGATAATGCCTGGGAGGGCGTGCTTCTTAGGACCGAGTCGAACCATACCTCTTTCTGACAAAAAAATATCTGATGATTCAAGTCAGCCCCTAGGTTGTCAGAATGGTGCCAAGACGAACCAAGGTTGGTATGACAAGTGGCGATTACATCCAACTCGCTGTACTTACCCGGCGCTGCCAGGGATGCAGTAAAATAATTTTAGTTCTTAATTTTCATTTGTTTGCGCATCTAAAAATTTATAAATTATAAAATTTTAGTTGTAAGGTAGACAACTCCAACTATATTCTTCAATTTAAAATATGAGTTATCTTCCTTGATGATTTTTATTTTTAGGTTATTATTCACCAGTCGTCTGGGCTGGACATAGTAACTTTTAAAATAAATTGTACCGAAGATTGTTATTATATTGTCAATAACATAGTCAGGAGCAAAACTTAAATGCTATTTAGGTCCAACTTTTAAAATCCGGCCAGCATTTCTTTATGTATTAATTTTTATCTGTTTTCACATTTTTAAGCTTATAGATTAAAAGAAATAAAGTTTTAGTTGTAATATATCATATTCTTCAATTTGAAATATGAATTATCTCCCTTGCTGATTTTTATTTTTAGGTTATTATTTAAAAATGTTTCATATTACCAGTCATCCAGGCTCGATTAAGTAATATTTGAAATAAATTGTAGCGAAGTGCTTTATTATATTGCCAATAACATGGTACAAGAATAACAAATGAAAATTGGATAGTCGAAGGCAAAGCTTAAATGCTGTTTAAGTCTAATTTAAAAAATCCGGCCGACTTTTCTTTATGTATTAGACTAGCATTGAAACCAGGCGTTGACAAGGAGAAATCCTATAGGATCTGTTATATTTACTTGTTAACCCATGTCTGTGTTTATCTCTAAAATAACTGTATGACGTCAGAGTTTGGCATTGAGAGTAGAGTATAATATATTGAACGCAAAACTTTATGCAAAACTAGGCCAATCGGAATACAAATGTTTCAGGCGAAGTCAAAATTTGACTCTATAAGTTGAGGAGTGGACAGATGATTTTCAGATGAGTAATTATCACTCCAGTAGAAGGAAAAGTTAGAAGACGGTGAAGGTAGTGATGCTATAGAAGACAAGTCAGATAGATATCAGAGGATGGAGGGAAAGGGGAGATGCACTTGTTCTCTGTGTATCTGTATATAAGCTTAAATAAAAACTATACTTAGAATGGGGACGGCACGATGACTAGGTGGTTAACCCTAACCCAACTGAGGTCCTGGGTTTTGCCGGGTTCGAATCCAGTTCGTTCCAGAGAAACACTTTCTTCAAAACCTACACCTGACCTTGTGTCTAACCTTCTGAAGAGGAGGGAAATAAAATACTTAGAATGAAAGCGTCGTAAATGACAACGATACTTTGAAATGTCCAAAGGTCCAGAGACATGGAATCAACAATCCAAGAACGCCCCCCCCATCCTATATACATCTTTGTTTTTCTTTTAACGCAAGATGAAAGTTTGCTAATCTTCGCATTGACCGTATGACCAATACTATCCTGTAATAAAAGGGGTCGTCAAACAAAGCCCTTTCATAAACAACAACGACATGTATCTATTGAAGTGACCTACACCGTTGGGTGTAGGTTGACGAAAGTTAAGTCAGTGTCACAGTGAAGGAAGTAATAATAAAGTAAAGAAGTTCGCTTGGCTGCCGAATGTCTCTGTGGAGAAATATATCTTCAAGTGAAGATAGCTTTGCTCAGCGTAATATTTATTTATTTTGGTACAGAAAAATTAGTACAACATTCGTACCGTCGGTTTCAAGCACAGAAGGACTTAGCCATCCGGCTCTCTTCATCTTATGTTGACATCTGAAGAGAGCCGAATGGCTAAGTCCTTCTGTGCTTGAAACCGACGGTACGAATGTTGTACTAATTTTTCTGTACCAAAAGACATGAATAAATATATATACAGGGTGGGCAAAAATAAGGGTCCTATTTTTAAAAATTCATAACTTTTTTATTTATTGATTTTTTTTTTTTTTTTTTTTTTAGAATAAGTAAAGAACCCCTTCCGAAGCAAGCATGAGCCGTATTAGCCGTAAGGAACGTACCCTCATTTAGAAAACATTATTTTTGCTTAAAAAACTCAAAACAGTGTAAAAAACAATACTTTAGTTTTTGTAAGTTTTAAGAAGTGTTTTTTGGCTAAAATTTGTTTTGTTTATTTTAAAAGATCTCGGAAGGGTCAGTCTACACACACATAAAGTTTGGTGAGTTTAACTTTTATTTTGTGGAAGTTATTCAAATTTAAAGATAGGACCCTTATTTTGGCCCACCCTGTATATACACATATATATATATATTGGAATGCTACTGAGATACTGATTATGAAATTGCTTGATTTGACAATGGAATCAGTGGCATCAGTGTTATAGACATTTCTGATTTAATATTTGAGAGAGAGAGAGAGAGAGAGAGAGAGAGAAAGAGAAATTGGAAACACAAGAATCTGGAATGTATAGCCATAGCACCATAAAAAATATTAGATACGTCTTTATATTCACACCGAAATAAAAAGCGCCATATTTTTGTTCTAAATACCGATCATTGTCGACTTACAATTGGTTATAAACAACTGGTCATAAAGCGATTTGGATGTAATTCGGCTCATGTTAAAATTACCGTAACAATATTAGACTGCGTAATAATATAGTAATCACCTTAAAGTCATAATTTATCAACATTTTCTTCTTATTTTTATAATCGAACTTAAGTCATATTTTATTACTATTTTCTCTTCGTTATCTTTAAAGGCCATTGCATTCCACTGTCCCCGTTCACTTGCCTCCCCACGAGAGCAAAGTTAGACACAAGGTCGATTTTCAATGTTGGTAAAATTCAGCTCCCCCTAAAAATGGGCACTCTGGATTAAGACAAAAATATAAAAAATTGCCTCAGTCTAGAAAGATTTCTCCTTCACTGATCGAGGACAGAAAAGATAAAGTGGAGTATCAAAACAGATACTACACTTTGCTATTCCACTGTCTTATGTAATGTAATAGCCAAATTAGAACTCCTGCCCAGTATTTTAGAAGCATATAAGAAAATAAACAGTATCATTGAGCGAAAATGTATTTTCTCTTATTTTCATGAGATAAAAACTTTATTAAAACAACTGTCGGCGATTTTTTTACTATTTTTGTTTCTGTATCACATTGAAAACTGGATATCACGCATGATCGCTTTAACTTTCTTTCTGTCTCGAGCTGTTTAATCACAGTCATAGGTGTTGTGGTTGAAAAACTCCTCCAAAGGTAGGGTTAGGGTTAGGGTTAGGGCTCCAAAGGTACAATTTAAATCTACCTTTAGAGGAGTTTTTCAACCAAACAACTCGTCGCGGTCGCCGCAGTCAGTCACAAAATATGTATCATCGTCGTTTTCGTCTCAACAGAAGAAAGACAGCATTCTCTGTCTGTGTTTCTGCCCCCTGGAACAGATTGCCAGAGGAGGAGGTCGTGATAGTGCCTACCATATCCAGGTTTAAAGTCGCCTTGGACAAACATCCAGACTGTTTATAGATGCAATATCTTCTGTCTTTTTACATGGCTTGTTGCACTTTGCTATTTTGGGCCAATAAAATTGATTGATTTTGTCCAGGTTCATGGCCCTTATTTCGTTCTTGGCAGGCCGAGGAGTATTGATTTACTCCTCTCCAGGAGTTAGGCACAAGGCCAGTTTTTATCTTACTCCCACAAGTAAGATGTGACCCAAGGTCGGGTCGGGAAAGTGGGGTTTAAAAATTTACCTGGGCAGCCCCGTCGGCATTCCCCGGTAGGGGCGCCTCAGGCAGTAAGCAATAAACTTACTCCTCTCCAAAGAGGGGAGATAAAGCCTGGGAGGGTGGACCTCCTAGAACTGCACAGGACATACCCATAGACCGGCGTAAATCAAGCCCCGAAGGCCAAGACAATACCAGTCTATGGGGTGCAGTATCCATCGGAACAGATACTACACTTTGATCGTAGCCAAAAGTTCAAAATGCAAATGGACACAGAGACTGTTCGCTGTAATGTCTATTGAGTGACAGCAGAACCAGCATATGTGGCGAGCTGAGTGGAAAATTAGTTATGCTTGTAAAGTTAAATACGTCGTAAATCGATGACGACCTGTAGTCCAATTTTGGAGGGTCGGTCGCATTCCAAAATTTTGGCGCATTTTGAGTGCATTCTCAGTGAGAAGCATCACCAGCATGTGTGGAAAGGCGGAAGTGTGGCGAACTGAGGGGACAATTTGTTACGGTCGTAAGGTCGTTCACTCGTAAAGCGAATAGGTCCTAAGCCGACAATGATCTGTAGTCCAATTTTGGAGGTAGGTATTCTACGCTTGGAATCTCGGTACATTCTAATAACCAAGTTTTTGTGGAAACAAATCATTTCGCAAAATTGAAGGAAGTTTGGAACTCATATTTTAGAAATTTGTGGAAAAATATATTTAAAAAATTCAGCTTGGAAGTAATTTTTCAAATAAGACAAAATGAAAGGATTTTTTAAAATTTTAAATTTGAATTATAAAATCATAGTTCATGTGTCGCCATTTTGTCTGCTCCTGTATTAGACTATGGCAGCACAAAACACATTATTTTTTTTTACGTTTGGGTGTTTTGCAAACCTTATTTTCGATGTACCAAATGTTAATAGTTGCTGTTTTGTGCTACAGTAGTTTAATACGAAACAGACGCTCATAATAGTATGATATGATAAGCAAAATTTGAAATAACCTCACTACCCACAAAATCAACTTGCTTATTATCGAAATGAACAGATATTTTTACGGTTTATGACAACCCACCACTAAGGTTTATAAGTACCCAACCCTTTAAATTAGACGTTTTAAAAAAATAATACAACGTTTTTTGTTTTTTTTTATAGTGGTGTGATTGTCAAGAAGCGTCGAATATTGTCTGAACTTATCGTGATGAGATGACAAGAAATGATGAAGAATTATTTTTGAAGTTTTACCTATGGTGTTTCAAAACACCGGGTTTGACATTTTCGGAGATATTTTTTGTTTGTTTTATATTTCTGGTAAAACAATTGATTTGAATTGGTCACCATGGGTAAATGATTCACCGGCTTGAAATTTGGTTTCAAATATTATGTACAAAAAAAATAAAATTTAAAAAAAAAATGAAATTAGGGCTAATTAAAAAAAAAAAAAAAAAAAATTACATATATTCACAAATTGGTGGAAAACTCCCAGAAAGAAAACATCCCACAAAAAAATAGAGGAAATTTGGGACTAATTTTTCAAAATTATTTTATTTACTGTCTCTTTAGAAATTTTTTTTTTTTTTTTTTTATAAATTTGTGAAAAAAATATATTTAAAAAAAATGCAATTTAGAGGTAATTTTTTTGTGGAAGTTGGAAAAAAAAAAGTGTAAAATTTGTTTTTATTTTTTATATTTTTTAAAAAAAGAATTTATCTGTTTTAAAACCCGTTGTAGATTTTTGATAAAAAAAATATGAGTTTTTTTTAGTAAATTTAAAAATTACATTAATAAAAAATGTATTTTACAAAGATTTTTGAGATTTGTAAAAATCAGACAAAAAAGACTTAAAAAATAGCTAATTGTTAAAATAACGTTTTTTTTTTATACGTTATTATATTATATAATTCTGAAATTTGTAGAAGACAATTAAAAAATAAAACATTTCGGATAATTTGAACAAAAAATTATTTTTAATAAAAGATCCTTCTTTGTTGAAATTTGTTAAACTTCTTAAATGTATCTGTAACATGGTTGGCTTAGCTAATACAGTAGTCAGCATAGCCGGGCTTTATCTTTTATAAGTAGCCTGTATATAATAATCCGGCACCTCAATAACGCGTCTTCTATCTGAAGCACATACTTTGAGCATCGTAATAAAATGGCATTGCCGATAGGATCCGTGTTGAATATGAAGAAACCCTATGTGAAGACAGTGGTGACACTATAAATGGTGATATAAGTAAAATGTGTCGGAAGATGATCAGGGTTCTTCTGAAGAATCGAATTACGAACCATCAACCTCCGAATATGGGCATGCCAGATCAAGGGACCCCTATAATGGGGAATACACATAACACCATAGAGAGGGGCAGAGAATGGACTAGAAGCCATAGAGTGTGCAACCCATAAGATTCGAAGGAGATGTAATTTGGTTGGCTTCGTTAATACAGTAATTAACATAGCCGGGCTTTATTGCCTATAAGTAGCTTGTATACAATATAGTGTAGTGTATGTTCGTTCTTTAAAATACCATTAGCAAAAATATGCGACTTGAGGGAGTTATACTTGCTAGTATAAAATAAGATTCTTCCGAAATTGAAAAACTTATCTCTTTTAGAGTTGATTTTAATGGATTTGAAATTTTTTTTTAGAGTTGATTTTAATCGATTTTTAATATTTTTTAGAGTTGATTTTAATGGATTTGAAATTTTTTTTAGAGTTGATTTTAATTAATTTCTTACTTTTTTTTAGAGTTGATTTTAATGGATTTCTTATTTTTTTTAGAGTTTATTTTAATGAATTTCTTATTTTTTTAGAGTTGATTTTAGTGGATTTTTAATTTTCTTTAGAGTTGATTTTAATGGATTTTAAATTTTTTTAGAGTTGATTTTAATGAATTTAAAATTTTTTTTAGAGTTGATTTTAATGAATTTCTTATTTTTTTAGAGTTGATTTTAATGAATTTCTTATTTTTTTAGAGTTGATTTTAATTAATTTCTTTTAAAGAATCATTTTCAATTCAGTTTCTTAAACATTGATAATAATATGAATCATGAACATTGATTCATACTTTAGCGTAAAGGTTATGGGATGCCATCTTCTGCAGTCACGAAGGTTTGGAGGGTATAATGTGGTTGGCTCGGTTAATACAGTAATTAGCATAGCCGGGCTTTATTGCCTATAAGTAGCCTGCATACTATAATCCCGTTAGCGTGTCTGCTAAATGAACCACATACTTTTGAACATCATAACAGTATCTTTGTATTAGATTTCAGTTTCTTGTGCATAAAATGCATTACAGATAAACTTTGAGTTCTCTAACTTTTTTTAAAAATTGGATACATGGTATTTTTAAGGTATTGCAGCATATTCATGTGCATTTACTGCAGATTGCTTGAAAACTTTTAATTTCTGGAGATTTTCAATGTCATATTCTGATTCCTTGCACAAAAATACACTTATATGGCAAATTTCATTTTTTAATTTTGTGTTTTAACAAAGATATAACATTTTTATTGAAAAAGTAGTGTACAAACTGTGACAAAACACATATGGTCTTAAAGAGGGAAAAATATCCAACCGTGTGAGGCACAAAAATAGTCATAACTTCCTTATTTTTAGTCAGATTTAAAAAATTAAAAAAGATTCTTTCTTAGATCACCAAGCTCTTTTTATGTATGCCATTATTTAGATATTTTAAGCAACTTCAATTTTTTCATGTGTATTACTACTTATTTATAAAAAATGTTCATAGATTTGCAGGAAATAAAACGTGTATAATCTGAGGGGAATTACAAAACATGTATTCAATAAATGTTGATGGTTTTAGTACTTTAAAATATTTAAGAAAAATAGATTCATCTTTGAAAATGTGTCTCCTGATATGGACTACTAGAAACCAGTATGATTGCACATGATGACTTCCCTTTAATGCTACTAGATATATATAGTAGTCCACGTTTCTGATCAGTCGCAAGTGTTTTCACCCCCAGTTCTTTAAAAATGATCATACGTTTATTTATCCAGTTTTTGTATTTGTTTTAAATCATCATCATCATCATCATCATCATCATCATCATCATCATCATCATCATCATCATCATTTTAACGTCCGTTTTACATGTGTTGGACGACTTTTAGAAATCGACTTCCAAACTAACCTATCTCTGAACAGATCTTAATTTATCCCTCTTTCTTTCAAATCCACCCTCATCACTTCTCCCAGTGTTTAAAATAAATTTTGTTTTTATGGAAATCGCTCCAGACAAGGCATGAAGCCACTTGATATAAGGAGCTAAAAAAAATTCTACTTCAAGGTCAAAAACTGGCCAACGATAGAATGGATAGATTCTAATCCAGAAAACAGCAATTCTTCCCCCCTTTGTCAGAAACATCGCTCATGGAATGTGAGGACTAAAGGACAAAATCATGGAAGCAAGAGTTGCGAGGCTGCCAAAAGTAAACACAAGGTCCACTTTCTACTCTCCTTATCTTGGCTTTTCCTTGGCTCATCAAAAGTATAATTACACACGGTGACTTCCCTTGTATCCGTTTTGCGAATAAGAGAAAATGTCTTCACTCTAAGTTTTGTTAACCGAAAACAATCAAAGCAAAATAAAATATATTCATCCAAATAACATAAAAAAAATTAAGAAAACAGACTAGTCCGAATCAAATATCGATATTTCAGACGGGTTGCTGTTTGGGTATGACTTTGAAAATTCGAGCAGATAACTTTATAGGTTAGAAAAGTGACATAGAGAGATAGATCTAATCTATGTATTTCTATGAGATTGAAAAACACGGAGACTCTTGAAGGACTAATTGGCATATTTGTTAGATGCTAAATATTTTTTTTTATTGAAATTCTTCACTTTTGGATAGCAAGAGAAACCGTACTACCCTTTTTTTAGGTGTGTCTTTGTATCTATATAAGAGGCTCCATCTGTCGGTCAGATGCTTAAACTTGAAATAACATTTCATCGTTCAATGCACAGATTGAATAGATATTCTTAAGTTTTTGCTCTTTTTTTTCCTCGTCTGAATCTATCTACTGCAAGTTTTCTTTTTGTATCTGAATCTATCTACTGTAAGTTTTTTTTTTTTCTCGGAGAGGCTGCGGCGTGAGGTTCTTTTAAACGATCAAATGGGTGGGTTGCAAGGCCATACCTCTAACAGTCCGAGAGATCTAACATTTTTGAGTCTCTACTGGAGGCAAGATTTCAAGTCTGTCAGCAGATATCTTTTTAACTGCTAAACACTTCACTCAAATGCCCTCCTTAGAATTGAATTTCTAGAATAAACAATGCTGTCAATATGAAAAGAAACAAATCTTAATAAACAATGCTGTCAATATGAAAAGAAACAAATCTTAATAAACAATGCTGTCAATATGAAAAGAAACAAATCTTAATAAACAATGCTGTCAATATGAAAAGAAACAAATCTTAATAAACAATGCTGTCAATATGAAAAGAAACAAATCTTAAAAGACTTATGCATTATATACTTTTTAAGAATATAAAAAAAACCCAAATGAAATTCAGATTTTAAACAAATCAGACGAAACAATTTAACTAAATTTTAACTAAAAAAAATGGGAAAAAAATGTTATTGCTTGAATAAATAAGACTGTCAGAATAGAAAACCTTAAAAAATTATGACATGAAACTTTTACGAAAGATATAAAACTTACTAGCCAATTTGGCTTACGATACTAAACCAGTATGAACTACTGTTTTAATTTTGTTTTTAAATTAATAATGGTTAAAAAACAGTTGCCAATAAAATTTAAGTGTTTCTTTTTTACAAAACTTATAACCCAAATGTAACTTATGATATAATACAGAAGCTCAGCTGAAATAAATTTGATGGGTTAGGGTTAAGGTTAGGGTTAGAATTTCATAATTTTCTTGGGGCAAGGAGAGTAGAATGTTGGCAAGCTAAAAGTATATTTGCTGACTGACTGGAAATCTTGCCTCTGAAATGTTATATCTCTTGGCTTGTTATAGGTATGGCCTTGGTGGGTTGAGAATTGATATCTGAAAGAACATGGAATTAATATTCCTTGTGCCCAACATTCTATGATAAAGCAAAGACAGAAATTTCTCTGGATTTTCCCAAAGATCCACTTACGCCGCATAAACACATGCATGCACGTTCTTAAACACGAACACAAACATTAAGAAAAAAAGAAGACAAGAAATTAACGCCTTGAACACGAGCGTCTGGTTTTGATATTCTTATTGCACTGTGGTTAATCAGGGTTAGGGTTAGGGTTAGGATCTTTGAGCTTCTATGTGTACATGTTAATAAACTTATTACCATGTAACAGATCAACCAATTACAGAGCTTGTTTCACCTGCTTGTTGGCCTGTGTTGTTCCCCCAAAGGTTTTTTTCAGCATGAAATATTGAGTGGCCTTGTGCCTGACTAGGCTGATCTAAATGTAGGATGTTTTCAGAGGGAGTCACGAATGTTTGATCGTGGTTAAACCATAGCCATCTATACTACAGGACATTTCATGGCACAGCTGAGAAGCATGACTGGAGGCTTATTGACAAATGTTTGATTTTCATAGATTTTTGGCGGCAAATTAAGTCAACTATATTTGAAAATTTATACAATAACATTCCGACCCATACACGAGGACAAGAACATGTGTTAAGAGATAAGTAAATGAACATACATATATCGATGGTACCTTTTTTTTTTTTAGTTTAATACTCATCAGTGTCCACAACAAAAGTACATATTTTCAGTTATTCATCTTTCAACACATTATAGGTCATTAGGGCCTTCCATAGCTGAAAAAAGTCTGACTTTTATGAATAAATGCTTGTAGAGTAAATATAATCATCCTTATTTTGCTTGCATATGTTTTGTTTATAATCTAATTGCCTAGAAAGTGGCCAGTCAAAGAGCTTGTTTCATCTGACCCTTGGAGAGATTGGCCAATCAAAGAGCTTGTTTCATCTGACCCCTGGAGAGATTGGCCAATCAAAGAGCTTGTTTCATCTGACCCTTGGAGAGATTGGCCAATCAAAGAGCTTGTTTCATCTGACCCTTGGCCTGTATTGTATATGAGAGTCTTAGTTTTTTTTTTTCCCTCTTTTTTTTTCTTTCTTGATATCTACCAAATGGTTTCCGTAGTCGTACTCGTATCAAATTAGCATGTCGGCTAAATCGCGTTCGTTCAGGCGTAGCTCAGTGTTCGGAGGGTTATAAAGAAACAGATTTAATGAGTAAAAGAAGCATAATAATACAAACAAAAGACATTCAATTTAAAGAAAACATCAAAGACTTGAAAAATTAACAAAATATCAAATTGTATTTCTTTTTCTTTTTTTAAGAATGAAGTAAAAAAAAAGGGGGGGGGCATTTTTTTTTGCATGTATTTTAAAGAGATGTACAATTTCTGCTAATTTGAAAAAATATTTAAAGAATTAAATACTTTACTTAAGCATTCCTGAAATTTGATTTAAATACTGGCCAACTGGAGTGAATGAGCAGAATATATATATATATATATATATATATATTATACATATATATATATATATATGTATAATATATATATATATATAATAAAGTTTTTTTTTTTTGTCCTTCTTGTGTTTGGAAGAGAAAATTGCAACAACACCTATGCAGATTTTGACCTCAATATGTCGTAGAGCCCGTGTTAACATTTTCCTGTGCACTTATTGTGTCTTGGTTACACTCATACCATTTCTATCACCTGTTTCATGTGTAAATACGGCCTCTATGTTTACAGTTACGTTTCTTGCCTTCCCGCAAGGGATAGGTGTGTCACATGACAACATTCATTTAAAGGATCTTTGCGTAGCAGGCGCCAAATGGCAGTGGCAGCTTCTGCTAATGCCAATGTATTAATTTGGAGGTTTGATGCCTTTGATATAGGCTTTATGCATTGAAACAGATTTGGACCAGGTATGCCACATGACCAGATTCATAGAAAGGATCCTTGCAAAAATGGACCGCATCTTCCCCAGCACTCCCCCACTTCTAGAGGAGCAAGAAACATCAAGGATTAATGCCGATTCTTGCTTCCTGGAATTGGATCTGATTTTTTGAATTTTGATAGTGGCAGGTTTAGGCCCATGTAAGAATTTGGCGGTAATATGACTTTGATACAGGTTTTATGTATTTTTTAATTTTTTTTATTTTAATATTTTTATGGGTGTAGCTCCAGACAAGGCACGAAGCCACTTGATGTAAGGAGCTACAAAGAATTAAAGATGATTAGCGCAAAAAAGACGAAGGCTACAACGCTCATTTCAAATGTTCTTTTGATGACGCTTCCATGTCTACACACGTCCGTCGGGCGGTTCCATGTGAAATTGTATGCTTGAACCGAAAATAAAAAAGGATTTCTCTTTTTTGTTGTACTTAATAACTTTTAGTCTTCAATATATTTATTATGACGAAATAAAAGTCAACATAGGTTTATATTCACGTCCCCCGACTATTCTTTATTTCCGTGCCACGTGGCTACAAAATGAGGTCTTTTTTGGTTTGGGAACTAATGCAAGTATTGGTTATTTTAAGTAATGTAAACCATTGGTTTAATGTAAACCATTGG
>OY744541.1:24063916-24086416 GCA_963556195.1 Sepiola atlantica | reverse complement strand
CAAAAACTATACAAGCAGACCGTTTTACACAGTATATTTAGCATATTCAATTAATATTGTAACTGGGCGAGTCCATGACTCAAAATAGGAAGTAATAAATGATTATGGTTTTACTAACATAGTAATAAATGATTATGGTTGTACTAACGTAGTAATAAATTATGGTTGTACTAACGTAGTAATAAGGACTTTTTTATTATTATTACATAGATGACAATTATTTGTCGTACAATTTTAAAGATTATTATTCTGGTTTCGGATTTCTTCTTAATCTTTAAGACAAATTCAAGTTGCTTTTATATTCATCCTCGAGAGGCTTTTTTCTGGCCAGTCTGTTGGTAGGTTGGTAGGTCGGTAGGTTTGTTGTTGGTCAGTTTGTCGAACAGGTTTCAATTTAATATTTAAAACAAGTTCATTTTGTTTTTATATTCATCCTAGTATTTCTATGAGAGGCTTTTTTATCGGTCTGTTGGTAGATCGGTCGGTCAGTTGGTAGATTCGTCAGTCAGATGATAGGTCAGTTAGTAGGTAGGTTGGTTGGTCGGTAAGCTGGTAGTTCGGTCAGTTGGTAAGTTGATCGGCCAGTTAATAGATCTGTTAGTTGGTAGGTCGGTCAGACAGTTTGTAGATTGGTCAGTTAATAGGTCGGTCAGTCAGTTGGTAGATCAGTTGGTCAGTTGGTAGGTCGGTCAGTCAGTTGGTAGATTGGTCAGTCAGTTGGTAGATTGGTCAGTTAGTCAGTTGGTAGGTCGGTTGGTTGGTAAATTGGTAGGTCAGTTGGTCAGTTGGTAGGTCGGTCAGTCAGTTGGTAGGTCAGTCGAACAGGTTTCAATTTAATTGGTCATCTGTAAGTTTGAAATACCATTTTTGCCACTCTGTCATGCCCAAGTTTAAAACGTGCAGAATTCACTGATACCTCCTATGAATACCGGTCCATGTTTTTCGCACAAACAAACGCCACTTAAATTGAACAACAACAAAAAAAGTGCCAAATTTGTGTTTCGTTTTTGAAAATTAATCTTTTATGGACGAACTTTACGAATATCCGTTCTTCTTAATGTCTAAGAATTTGAATTTCTTTTACGAAAGAAATGTCTAATGCCCGCGGAATCCATTTATTATCGCGTATAAAAGTTATTATCGGAATCAATTTTGTGCGATAGACAAAATTCTCTGTGAAAACGCCTTTTCAAGAAACGTTTGGACTCTTGGAAGAGATTCTGATTTTATCTTTGAGAAAAATCCCGGACTTTTCAAACGTTGAGTCTTACTTTTATTTGGAAATGTTCGGTTTGAAAAGAAGAAAAAAAAAAAAAAATAAAAATAATCGACAAAAATAAAATTGGAAGTACATAACTTTTCTTCTGGTGTTAAACATTCTTCTTTCCAAAAGAAAAAAAAAGGACAGAATTTAAAAACAAAAGCTTTGTATGAAAGCTAACATGGAAGCCAATTTGTCTCTAAAAGGTTTGTATATTGCATATATATATTGTTTACATATATATATATATATATATATATATTGTTTACATATATATATATATATATATATATATATATATATAGATGTATATATCTATTGTATACACACAAACATATATATATATATTGTATACACATATATATATATATATATTGCATACATATATATATATATATATTGAATACATATATATATATATTGCATACATATATATATATATATATATATATATATATTGCATACATATATGTATATACATTGCATACATATATATATATATATATATATATTGCATACATATATGTATATACATTGCATACATATATATATATATTGCATACATATATGTATATACATTGCATACATATATATATATATATATATTGCATACATATATGTATATACATTGCATACATATATGTATATACATTGCATACATATATATATATATATTGCATACATATATGTATATACATTGCATACATATATATATATATATATATATTGCATACATATATGTATATACATTGCATACATATATGTATATACATTGCATACATATATGTATATACATTGCATACATATGTATATACATTGCATACACACATATATATATATTGCATACACACACATATATATATATATATATTGCATACACACATATATATATATATTGTATACACACACACACATATATATATTGTATAATATATATATATATATATATATATATATATATATATATATATATATATATATATATTGAATACATATATATATATATACAATTAATATTTGTTTTTTTAAATTCCATTTTGAAAAATAAAAACAGTAAATAACAGAATTACTGATTGATTTTTAAACACCTTCATAAAACACACTATCACTATTCATTTATATATATATATATATATATATATATATATATATATATATATATATATACATATATATATATATATAAAGTATACATATATATTTCAAATATACATATTTCATGTATATATATATATATATAGATATATATATATATATATATATATATATACATATATATACACACACATGTATGTGTGTGTTTGTGTGCATAAGGATTGTGTATAGTATTAATCTTCTGTTTTGTAATTTCTTTTTTGCATAACTCTGCTGTGTTTCTTTTCAAACGATATTTTCTGACGCCACAACCGTGGAGCACGTCAGTGGAGTTGACGCACTGTTGAGGCCGTGGTTCCGATTCGAATCACCCAGGCAGGCGGTGCAGTTGATTATCTCGTCAAAGCTGTCGCCAAAGTCCTTGGATAATTTCGCGCACACGACTGGACCAATAGAAAAACTAAGCTGGGCAAGACACAGGAAATAGGAATGAATCCGCATCCACATTTTCTTTTCGATTTGGTCCGTGAAGTCCTTGCCATTGAAAAGAATGTGGAATGTCACTGCGTGATAGGGCAACTGGCACATGAAGTATGCCATAACCAACCCCAGGACGAGCTGTGAAAGCCGGCGCTTGTCCAGCGGGATGCTGTCCTCAAAGAAGCGCTGGGTGATATAATGGAGTATAACGTAGGTAACAATTGTGATGCCCAGGGGGACAATGTAACACACCGAGATGGTTAAAACCATCATAAGACGCATATCGATATGCGACTTAAACATACACCGTTCACTATCCGTGTCGACCTCGTACGCAAAGGCTAACGGGATTCCGATACCGTAAATAAAGATGAACAGAGATGCTACGATAATCAGGCCGTGTTTACCGGTGATCTTTGCATTGGGACGGTTTGTGAGGATCAACGCGTTCAGAATCGTCAACACGACCAGGTGGAAAGCGACGACGGCCAGGCTGCAGTAGGCCATGTAGTTCGTGACGTTGCACCAGAGGTTGCTGATGTTCCAGTGTGTGTCGGTGAAGTTGACGATGTTCTGCGGGATCTCAAAGATGATGTAGAGAATGCTGGCGAGGGCCAGGCCCCCGATGACCACGTGGTGCGTGATACGCATGTTTTTGTACATGATCAGACTGCGAAGGATCAGCAGGTTTCCCACAAATCCGACCAGACCGATCAATGAAACCAGGGCGTTGAGAATCAATTTATCCGTGTCTGGAAGCATTTTGGTATCTTTCTTCTCAAAAGAACGATCGATCAGTTTATACCATTCTGCGGAAGAAAAAAAAAAAATAGAAAGAAAAAGAGAACCATTAGTACAATTTTATACGCATATACATACTAAAACAATAGACACCAATATCAGCAATAGTATAAATAATAATGATAGTCATTATAATGTTATGTTTTCATACTAATAAGTCACCGCAATCCACTCCCAAACTTTACCCCTATTTCTTTTGCTTCCACTTAAGTCCAACTCCCACTTAGAGATTGACCTGCTTCTTTGCAGTTCTAAACAAACCAGAAAACAGTGGGCGGTCTACTCTCAGAAAAAGATTGTTCTTGGCCTTTTGGGTAAGATCAAAGTGTAGTATCTGTTCCGATGGATACTGCACCCCATAGACTGGTATTGTCTTGGCCTTCGGGGCTTGATTTACGCCGGTCTATGGGTCTGTCCTGTGCAGTTCTAGGAGGTCCACCCCCCAGGCTTCGCCTCCCCTCTTTGGGGAGGAGTAAGTTTATTGCTTACTGCCTGAGGCGCCCCTACCGGGGAATGCCGACGGGGATGCCCAAGCAATTCTTAATGGCCAGAGTGCTCACCTTCTCGGGCGCTGGCTTTTCAAACCCCACTTTCCCGACCCGACCTTGGGTCACATCTCACCTTGTGGGAGTAAGATAACACTGGCCTTGTGCCTAACCTCCTGGGGAGGTAAATAAAAAAGATTGTTCTTGGCCTTTTGGCTAAGATCAAAGTGTAGTATCTGTTCCGATGGATACTGCAGACTGGTATTGTCTTGGCCTTCGGGCTTGATTTATGCCGGTCTATGGGTCTGTCCTGTGCAGTTCTAGGAGGTCCACCCCCCCCCCCCCAGGCTTCGCCTCCCCTCTTTGGGGAGGAGTAAGTTTATTGCTTACTGCCTGAGGCGCCCCTACCGGGGAATGCCCAGGCAATGTTTAAACCCCACTTTCCCGACCCGACCTTGGGTCACATCTTACTTGTGGGAGTAAGATAAAAACTGGCCTTGTGCCTAACTCCTGGAGAGGAGTAAATCAATACTCTCAGAAAAAGATTGGAAAGGTCTTACTAACCTGATTTTATTTATTAATTAAAATCTTTGTTTGTTTGTTGTTTTTTTGGGGTGTGCGAGAATGTTTTATGTTGTCTAACTCCTGATCTTTTTCCAATTAAATTGTGAATATCTTTTGCAAATAATTTTTTAATTTTAAACCATTGGGGTATATAGAGGCCATAGAGTAAATGTGGTATTCTGGTGACTGCTGAAATAAAAACGATGGACACAAGCTGAAAGGAACAGTTCTTGGACGAATGGGTCAGGATGCATCCCCTTAAGAGAAGGATAGACAAAGGCTGACCATTAATCCCTCTCCTCCCCACACCTTTGATGGCCTTGTGCCTAATTTGTTAAATTGTATTAATATTTTTTAGCAAATAAATAATTCAAAGTGTAGTATCTGTTTGATCCCAGTGGGCTATCCTTACATGCAATATCTCCTCCTTTCAAGGTAGGTAAGGGTTTATTGCCTGTCATCTGAAGTTCCCTCATTTGTGAGGGAGTGCCGACGTGTCTATACAGTTATTTTTATTTATAATCTAGAGTGCCCCCTTTTTGAGAAGGCTGTCGTCCTCTTGGTAGATAATCTGTTTCTGCAACTGAGCGAGTTTATGATTCAAATCAAGAAATATCATGGATATGAGTATTTATTTACCTCCTCTCCAGGAGGTTAGGCACAAGGCCAGTTTTATCTTACTCTCACAAGTAAGATGTGACCCAAGGTCGGGTCGGGAAAGTGGGGGTTGAAAAGCCAGCACCCGAGAAAGTGAGCACTCTGGCCATTAAAAATTGCCTGGGCAGCCCCGTCGGGATTCCCCGGTAGGGGCGCCTCAGGTAGTAAGCAATAAACTTACTCCTCCCCAAAGAGGGGAGGCAAAGCCTGGAAGGGTGGACCTCCTAGAATTGCACAGGTCTGACCCATAGACCGGCGTAAATCAAGCCCCGAAGGCCAAGACAATACCAGTTTATAGGGTGTAGTATCCATCGGAACAGATACTACACTTTGATCTTAGCCAAACGGCCAAGAACAATAAAAAGCTGAAATTGAGATAATTTCCCAACCTAGTGAGCCACGACCCCCCTGTGTGTGTGTGTGTGTGTGTGTGTGTGTGTGTGTGTGTGTGTGTGTGTGTGTGGAGAGAGAGAGAGACCAGCACAAAAGACAATTTTTTCCTAAACAACTCCAATCAGTTTCAACTAAGAAAGTTAAAATTAAGAGAAAGACACGGAGTGCGTATGTGGGGGTAAGGAACAGGAAGTCATTCTTTGATGAAACAAAAATCATCTAACTCCCCTACTCTTTTCACGAATAGCTTGAAGTCTTAGACTTCATGGCAAAATTAACATTTTCAGAGAAACCTGTCATAAGAGGTAAAATCACCGACCAAAAAGCTAAGACCTCACATCTATGAGAGGCCCTAACGATTCAAGCGGAAATCCGCTTTTTTCTGAATTACAAAAAAAAAAGAAGCTGTATTCTACTAAAAAGCAAAGAATTCACATCTCTGGGAAATAAATGGTAAACTTTAGTTACATGCGTTTGATTTTTCCGGGTTAAAAAAAATGCCAGAGCTTTTCTGCCGCCAGCCAAATGCGCACACCATTAAAATAGTTTGTTTTCAATTGGATACTTGAAGGTTTTGCTTCTTGGAAAACAACTCGCCAATGTGTAACATATGGATGGAAATGAAGGGGATTGAAAACAAGGTTATATGATCTGACAAGCTGGTGAAAAAATAAACATGGACACATATTGATTTAGAGAGAGAGAGAGAGAGAGAGAGAGAGAGAGAGAGAGAGAGAGAGAGAGAGAGAGAGAGAGAGAGAGACATTGAAAAAAGAGAGAAAAAAGAAGGAAAGGGGGAAAAAATATATATATATATATATATATATATATATATATATATATATATATATATATATATAGAGAGAGAGAGAGAGAGAGAGAGAGAGAGAGAGAAAGGAGGACAGATAAACAGAGATTGAAAACAGAGAGAAAAAAGAGAGAAAAGGAAATAGAAAGAAAGAGGGATATATATATATATATATATATATATATATATATATATATGGATTAGCTTTATCAATTTATAAAATAAAATAAAATAAATTATTTCCAGAATATTTTGGAAACGATCGTACGCCATACTGGACTTGATGTTCTAATTCTTGGAACAATTGTAATGTTTTAATTCATTGAATTCTTTTTATATATATATATATATATATATATATATATATATATATATATATATATATAGAGAGAGAGAGAGAGAGAGAGAGAGAGAGAGAGAAGGAAGAAAGGGAAAGAGAGAGAAATAGAGAGAAAACGAAATATATATATATATATATATATATATATATATATATATATATATATATATAGAGAGAGAGAGAGAGAGAGAGAGAGAGAGAAATATATATTAAGTGAAAATGGAGAGAGAAAGAGAATATATATATATATATATATATATATATATATATATAGAGAGAGAGAGAGAGAGAGAGAGAGACACACACAAAGGAAGACAGAAAAGTAAACATTTTGTCGACAAATTTATTTTTGTGTTGTTGTGGCCTTCAAGGGGCTGAAAAGAAATAAGACAATAAAGAGGTAGAGTTAACGGGTTGCCAGAGATTGCTTCTGGATTCGTCATAGTGACTCTGTCTGTTACCACCATTATCACTATTCATAGTGTCGGGAAGAGTCCATGTAGTGACGCAACAGGGTAGATCACCATATCACTCTATTTAAAATTACTTTCAGTTTTTACAGAAATGGTTGGCCACGAGAGCCGTTTTCACATTCTGAAGACAACGGAATGGAAAACTAATTTGACTTTTTGCAAAAATAATTCTTGCCAGTCGGGAGGGTCTTACTCGCCTTCCCTTTTATTTTATTTGGTTCCTTTGCTTTGTTTATTTATTTGTGTGTTTAACGTAAACTCATCGTATATAACAGGACCGGCGGGACAGTTATGAAAGTGGGGGGGGGGGCTCTCATAAAAAGTGGGGGCCCGGCTAAACACATGCATATACAGGGTGGGCAAAAATAAGGGTCCTATTTTTAAAAATTCATAACTTTTTTATTTATTGATTTTTTTTTTTTTTTTTTTTAGAATAAGTAAAGGACCCCTTCCGAAGCAAGCATGAGCCGTATTAGCCCTAAGGAACGTACCCTCATTTAGAAAACATTATTTTTGCTTAAAACACTCAAAACAGTGTAAAAAAACAATACTTTAGCTTTTGTAAGTTTTAAGAAGTGTTTTTCGGCTAAAATTTGTTTTGTTTATTTCAAAAAATCTTGGAAGGGTCAGTCTACACACACATAAAGTTTGGTGAGTTTAACTTTTATTTTGTGGAAGTTATTCAAATTCAAGTTATTCAAATTTAAAGATAGGACCCTTATTTTGGCCCACCCTGTATAACTTCATTATTGATGACCGTAAAGTGCCGCCGTCCATGTATAACACGTTGTGGCTGTGTATCGTGTTTGTCTTATTTTAGATTTTCCTTGTTGGTATTGACACTTTCCTGTTTGATGATCGCGGATATTTAAAAGGATGGTTTCGAAGTGAAGTAAAAAAAAACACACATTTGAAACAAAATATCTCAATCGTGTTAAAGGTGAGATAACGTTTTCACACTCTTCAAAAAGGGGGAGGGGTGTCGTAGTGAACGACGATTCCCTAATCAACAACCAACTTTAACAACATAACATGTGATTGAATCTTCCGTTGTACTACGCCTCGTCATTTTCCAATGAAATTGTAAATATGTTTTGTAAAGATTTTTTAAATTTTTTATTTTAAAACCATTTGAGATATTTTAAGTAGAGTAGTCCATAGAGTAAATGTGGTATTGTGGCGACTGTTGAAATGAAAGCGATGGACAAATGCTGAAAGAACGTAAAAGAACAGTGCTTGGACGAATAGAGTCTTTTAGGAAAATAAGTTTATGTTCAACACATTTGGTAACCAGCACCGCCGGGTAAGTATACACATGTAGGTAGAAAAGTCAGAATGTCTGTAACAGCAAAACAATTTTTGGGTGTGGTGGAAAAAAGTCAATTTCTCTTTGGGGAGAAAATACTTACACATTTGCATGAAACGGCATTCTAGAATAAATAACATATCGGGACTGGAAAGAAGCCAGATATTTTGCCAAGAATAAAACTTGAAAAATTCTTAAATATAAATATTATATATCTCTCTCTTTCTATCTCTCTCTCTCTCTATATATATATATATGTATCTATTTCTCTCTATATATATCTCTATATCTCTCTCTCTATATATATATATATCTATATCTATCTATATCTCTCTCTCTCTCTGTCTCTCTCTCTCTCTCTCTCTCTCTCTATATATATATATATATATATCTATATATCTCTCTCAATATATATATCTATATATATCTATATATATATCTATATCTATATATATATATCTATATCTATCTATCTCTATATATATCTATATATCTCTATATATATCTATCTATCTCTCTCTCTCTCTCTCTATATATATATATATATATTATGTGTGTGTGTATGTGTGTATATATATGTGTGTGTGTTTGTATATATGTGTATGTGTGTATATATGTATATATATACGTGTGTGTGTATATATATATATGTGTATGTGTGTATATATGTATATATATACGTGTGTGTGTATATATATATGTGTATGTGTGTATATGTGTATATATATATATATGTGTGTATATATATATATATATATATATATATATATATATATATATATATATATTATATATGTCTTGAAAATCTTTCAATTATAAAACTATAAGATGTTATAAAAAAACAAAAAAACAAAGCCTTTAGTCCCAAGACAATTGAAACTTTCCCCGTTTCATAAATCAGTCAATTTCTTGTAATTGCTTTATTAGTTTACCTGCAAGATTTTATGCTAGTCTTCATACAGTACTATAAAATATATATATATATATATAACCAATATTATGATAAAAATTTTCAAATTCTAATCCACATACTGTTAGGACAACTAACGAAAACGAATTATTTCCCTTGAACCATTTCGGGAGTTAAGAGTTATCGCCCTTGAAAATAGTCTTCTGCCCAGAGAGAAAGTAAACACAGATCACGGCTTCCGACTGTTAATATGTCAATCGCGTACAGCGGCAAATTAATTCATTAATTTATTCTGTATTCAGTTTTAATAAATCTGTTAAACGTTTATTTTGATAGTTCATCCATTTTATTTACAAGTTATTATTTATTATAACCTAAATTACGAGGTTATAAAACATACACATGTGTTTCATCCTTTTTAGGGAAGCATCAGTGTGGATGGTTGATTGTCCTGCTGATCACACGATTCGAACATTTTAACTTTTGTCTGAACCGCTAGAATCATGAGGCCAACCTAACTACCACGGTGAAAGGAAGAGAATTAAGGTCTATTTATGTCTTTGCAAGCGGACACATCTAGACGGCTGTTATAAACAGTCTTCAGCGAGCCGGTCGGACGGAACTTATGAAGAAAGAAATGAGAAAAAGGCTTTGATACGAATAATTGCGGTTGGTGATGCATAACTTTTAATTATATGTGCACTTTGAAATACAGTTTTTTATTGATTGAATATGAACATTTTAAAAAAGAGAGAAAAAAACATATGAACGCAATACAACACTTTCCCTGGTGATACCAGATCAGGCTGCCCTGTGGCTCCCTGAGACGAAATTCACCTACATTGACGTTTTTTTTTTTTTTTTTTTTGTTTTTTGTTTGTAAAACTTAATTATGTTCTACAAAACCAAAAACAAAAACAACAGCCCCTCTCCCTTTCTCCCTCCCCTTTTTTATTTTTATTTTTCCTACCCTACTCCCGGTCCTGGATATGACCTTAAACTACATCCGATGGTGAGATCCGGCTTACGGACTTTGGGGAATGTGGAGTCTCCTCTTAATTACCATTGCTCCCAGGTCCACCCTGACCCGGAGTGGTAGTACCTGTTAGGGTCCCAACTATGGGTTAAATAGAAACAGATATTAAAAGGGGAAAGAAACAAAAAAGAGAAGAAAACAAGACCAGATTCGGCATTAAATAACCCAAAAAGGGTTGATATGCCGTAAAACAACACTACCAAACCATACCAAACCAAACAACATGAAGCTTTATATACAAAAAACACAGACTAACCGTAAACAAGTGAAAAAGAAATAGGTGCTTGTACAGAGAAGCGTCGTATTAAATTATCAATACCACAAAACAAAAAAAACAATATTATATATTTACGCAACAGATTTAAATAAGTATTGTCACCAAAAAGTAGGAAAAATTATTGAGTAGAACTTTAATTATAAGCAAAATCCATTTTTCGGGAACAGTCAATTGACATGTTCAAAGGCCGTCATCTTAAGATAACCGGAGACAAAATCAGGGGACGTAAGCGTGTTTGGCATAATTGTCTCAGGTTACCTTAAGATGGCGGCCTTCGAACATGTCAATTGACTGTTCCCGAAAAATAGATTTTGCTTATAATTAAAATTCTACTCGATAATTTTTCCTACTTTTTGGTGAGGATACTTATTTAAATCTGCTGCGTAAGTATATGATACTGTTTTTTTTTGTGTGGTATTGATAATTTAATATGCACGTTTTTCTGTACAAGCACCAATAAATATGTATGCATTAAATGAATGTTGGATGCATTTTAATCTTTCAGCGTAACTGTAGAATTTTTATACACTGATGAAGCCTCTTTATTTTGTATATAATAAAAATATGTTCTTGAAATGGGCAGAAACAATTGTCTGTCAATAAAGTATTTTTGAAGGAAATATGGAATGTTTCACTGAATAACTATGATTTACATGATGTTAAATCAAGAGCTCTAGTCATACACTATTGAGCTACTACATAAACCTTTGTGTTAACTAAAAGAAATTATATATATATATATATTTATATATATATATACTAATATATATATACTAATATATATATATATATATATATATATTAATATAAAAATGTTGTTTGGCACAAGACAAATGAAACGGACCGTAAAAAATATATCTCACAAAAATGTTATGTTTTTTGGAAATGTGAAAAAATAAAAATAAAATAAAAACATGGTTATTGGAATATAATATGAACCTGACTTATATATATACATATATATATATATATACATATATATACTAGTTCGTTTTGCTGACTCGCTATCGCGTCACAAAGTTCACTACTTGAAATACCTTTTTGTAAACACGAAACAAAATCTCCCTCGTGTATTCATATATTAATCCAGTTAAGTTTATGCCTACAGGGTAAAATCCAGTGAATCCTTACTATGTTTATATAAACGTGCTCAAAACATTAACATTTTGGCAATTTCGATACAAATTTAATTATCTAAAAGATAACTATAAAGAAAGGAAAAGAAAGAAGAATCAATTTGCCTTTTCATTTACAATTTAGAAATAGATCACAACTTGTTGAAAATCAAGACAGCCCCTCTAAAGAAAGGGTCATTTGAACACAAATGCTCAATATTTGTCGAGGAAATAAAACAATATTACAAAGTAGAACTATTTCTTAATTTCTTGAATTGAAAAAAACAATAACAATAATAGATGGAGTATAGTATCAGAACAGATACTACATTTGGTATTTATCTACCTCCCGCAGCGGTAAGATGTGACACAAGGTCGGTAAAGTGGGATTTGAAAAGCCAGCGCCCTAGAGAAAGAAGAGCGTCCTGGCAGTCAAAAAATGCCTGGGTTGCTCCATCGGCATTCCCCGGTTGGGGCGCTTCAGGCGATTAGCAATAAACTAACCCCTTCTCAAAGGGTGAGAAGGCAAAGCCTGGGAGGGTGGACCTCCTAGAACTGCAGAGGACAGTACCTCAGACTGGCGTAATCAAGGCCGTAAGGCCAAGACGGTACCGGTCTACAGGCTGCAGCATCCGTCAGAACAGATACTGCACTTTGTTCCTAGCCAAAAGGCGACTATTATAAAAGTGAGATTTTATAGTTTCTAAAGAGTTCTTCAAAGGGGAGGTAATAATAAAATAAGGGAGGTTACTCTCGATTACTTGTTACAAACCTAACCATTATATTGATTACTTTAACAGCATGAAATATTAAATTGCATTAAATTAACAACATAAATATTGACATTGATTGATTTAACAACAGCAAAATTAACCTAGATATCAACATAAACATTAATCGCGATTGCTTTAACAACATTATATTAACCGTAATAGGTTTAACAACGTTAAATATTAACCTTCGTTGCTTGAAAAGGATTAAATATTAACCTGGATTGCCTTAATTACACCCCCCCCCCTCCCAAAAAACAAAAAAAAAACTTTAATAAGTAACAATTTTTCAGATTGACTAAAAGTGCATTTCTTTCTTTCCTTTTATTTTTCACTTTTGTTCACCTCAAACAAGGCACTGAAACATAAATGGCTACTGTGATAGGGGTCGGATTTATAAAGGGACCCTGGGTGGAGAGTTGGACAGCAAGATGTTTGTTCATATTACATTTAGATTTCTGCATGTTTATACAGTCAGGGAAACAGGGAAAAGGGAGGGAATTCCAAAGGTTTGAGGAAAGAAGCTATCAGAGTAGAAAATCTTCCGGCATCTATGAACCTCTACAGTGAAGGGGTTGGATTTTGCTGCGAGTCGGGTGGGTTGGGGGTATTTACTTTAAAGGAGGTACAAGTACAATAAGTTCGTCGGAGCATATCTTCAGCCATATTTGATCTCTGAGATCAAATATGATCTCATAGATAAAATATGGCTGAAGATAGCCAGGTATTTATATTCATAAACAAATAAAAACAAAAAAAAACAACATTATTTTTCAATCTGAGTCTGCTCCCAGCTTAAAACCTATGGTACCATGTTGATTTGATCTCGTCTTTTGTAACATTATTAATATATATATAGTGGCGATTTGTAATCAGAATTCGCGCCTGCCGACCGTCGGAAATTAACTTCCTGCATTGAAGATTGCGTAAGCATGAAACATCGATGTCTTTTGGTAATAAATAATCAATATATATATATATATATATATAGTTATCCACAGACAGATTGTTTTGCTGTATTACAGCTCTTCAGTGCAGCTAGACAAGCAACTGCCTCAAGCTGGGATCGAAACTCAACCGTCTAAACGACAGTCAGTGTTTATAACCTCTAGGCCAAAAGCTATGAGAGTAGAACATTTTCTGGACTAGGGACCTCTATAGTGAAGGGGTGGGATTTTGCCGTTAATCAGGTGTTTTTTTTAGTTGTTTTATTTTTATTCCCCCCAAACAAGGCATATTGTACCTAAAAAGTGTAAGGGTACTGTAATAGGAGTCAGATTTTTTGGAGGGCAGATTTGGTGGGGAGCTGGGCAGCAAGATGTTTGTTCACATTACATTTAAATTCCTGCATATTTGTACGGTTGGGGAAACGGAGAGAGAATTCCAAATGCAAGTGATCCGAGGAAACAAGCGATCAGAGTAGTAAAAACTTTCTGGCATCTAGGGACCTCTACAGTGAAGGGGTCGGATTTCGCCGCTAGTCGAGTGGGTCGGGAGTATTCAAGTCGGTGTTGTAATCTACAAATGTAGTGAGTTCGTCAGAGCGCATTCCGTGGAAGTACTTGTAAAAGATGCACAGGGATTCAACTCTGCTGTGATGCGACAGGGGCTTGAGCTTGGCAGACAGTGCCGAACCTATTAGGTTTGACATTCTGTTTTGTACCCTGTTCAAGAGAGAAAGGCTAGTGGTTGGTGCACCAGCCCAGATGTGGCAACAATACTCCAGGCACGGGCGATTTTGACTGATGACGTCATCATATTCTGATATCTTCCATTGTGCCTGATTTTTCCCAAATCTATGTTTTAATGGATGACATCATCCTCTATTAGCATCATCATTTGATGACGTCATCCAGTGTGCACGGGGACAAACAAGCAAGCAAGATCAACAGAGTATGTGTAGTATATTACTGTTTTATATTATATACTTACACTATCAAATAATATATGTACATAAATTTGTTTTTGTACTTACTCCAACAGTGCTCAATACATGAATAGAGCTTAGTAGTAATAGTATAGAAATATATTTATGGCAAGTAAGCTACACATAAACATTTGTGCAATATTACAGAGGTACTTGACAGCTAGTGACAGCTAGTATTTAAGTTTTGTAATTTTTTGGTTTATGTACTAATAGCTCACCGCTTATCAAGGTCCAAAGGCCACTCGAGGATAAGGGTTAATGATTTTGTCGGGAGGACAGCGAAACAACGACGTAAAGATCTGTGTTTGAAATTAGATTATTTAAGAGAGCCGATTCAGAAATGATTTGTAAAAATTGGACTTGAAAACGACCATGTTATAGTCAACTGGGAAGCAGCCCCTTGGTATTGTGTTCCACAGACAGGTGTTTATGGAAAGAATCTTCGGTCATGGAAGTTCCGTTTAGTTTTAGGTAGACGGAAGGAGAAAGGAAAATTATTTACAGTTGTTGAAGCGAGACGAGTTCTTGTTGTGAATGTTTTGTATAGGTTAGTCTATATTTATGTAAGACTGTTGTGAATGTTTTGTATAGGTTAGTCTATATTTATGTAAGACTTGTGAATGTTTTGTATAGGTTAGTCTATATTTATGTAAGACTGTTGTGAATGTTTTGTATAGGTAAGTCTATATTTATGTAAGACTATTGTGAATGTTTTGTATAGGTAAGTCTATATTAATGTAAGACTGTTGTGAATGTTTTGTATAGGTTAGTCTATATTTATGTAAGACTGTTGTGAATGTTTTGTATAGGTCAGTCTATATTAATGTAAGACTGTTGTGAATGTTTTGTATAGGTTAGTCTATATTTATGTAAAACTGTTGTGAATGTTTTGTATAGGTTAGTCTATATTTATGTAAGACTGTTGTGAATGTTTTGTATAGGTCAGTCTATATTTATGTAAGACTGTTGTGAATGTTTTGTATAGGTCAGTCTATATTTATGTAAGACTGTTGTGAATGTTTTGTATAGGTCAGTCTATATTCCTGTAAGACTGTTGTGAATGTTTTGTATAGGTTAGTCTATATTTATGTAAGACTGTTGTGAATGTTTTGTATAGGTTAGTCTATATTTATGTAAGACTGTTGTGAATGTTTTGTATAGGTTAGTCTATATTTATGTAAGACTCGTGAATGTTTTGTATAGGTCAGTCTATATTAATGTAAGACTGTTGTGAATGTTTTGTATAGGTAAGTCTATATTTATGTAAGACTGTTGTGAATGTTTTGTATAGGTCAGTCTATATTTATGTAAGACTGTTGTGAATGTTTTGTATAGGTCAGTCTATATTTATGTAAGACTGTTGTGAATGTTTTGTATAGGTTAGTCTATATTTATGTAAGACTGTTGTGAATGTTTTGTATAGGTTAGTCTATATTTATGTAAGACTGTTGTGAATGTTTTGTATAGGTCAGTCTATATTTATGTAAGACTGTTGTGAATGTTTTGTATAGGTTAGTCTATATTAATGTAAGACTGTTGTGAATGTTTTGTATAGGTCAGTCTATATGTATGTAAGACTGTTTGAATGTTTTGTATAGGTCAGTCTATATTTATGTAAGACTGTTGTGAATGTTTTGTATAGGTTAGTATATATTTATGTAAGACTGTTGTGAATGTTTTGTATAGGTTAGTCTATATTTATGTAAGACTGTTGTGAATGTTTTGTATAGGTTAGTCTATATTTATGTAAGACTATTGTGAATGTTTTGTATAGGTCAGTCTATATTTATGTAAGACTGTTGTGAATGTTTTGTATAGGTTAGTTTATATTTATGTAAGACTGTTGTGAATGTTTTGTATAGGTCAGTCTATATTTATGTAAGACTGTTGTGAATGTTTTGTATAGGTTAGTCTATATTTATGTAAGACTCGTGAATGTTTTGTATAGGTCAGTCTACATTAATGTAAGACTGTTGTGAATGTTTTGTATAGGTCAGTCTATATTTATGTAAGACTGTTGTGAATGTTTTGTATAGGTTAGTCTATATTTATGTAAGACTGTTGTGAATGTTTTGTATAGGTTAGTCTATATTTATGTAAGACTGTTGTGAATGTTTTGTATAGGTTAGTTTATATTTATGTAAGACTGTTGTGAATGTTTTGTATAGGTCAGTCTATATTTATGTAAGACTGTTGTGAATGTTTTGTATAGGTTAGTCTATATTTATGTAAGACTCGTGAATGTTTTGTATAGGTCAGTCTATATTTATGTAAGACTGTTGTGAATGTTTTGTATAGGTAAGTCTATATTTATGTAAGACTGTTGTGAATTTTTTGTATAGGTCAGTCTATATTTATGTAAGACTGTTGTGAATGTTTTGTATAGGTCAGTCTATATTTATGTAAGACTGTTGTGAATGTTTTGTATAGGTTAGTCTATATTTATGTAAGACTGTTGTGAATGTTTTGTATAGGTTAGTCTATATTTATGTAAGACTGTTGTAAATGTTTTGTATAGGTCAGTCTATATTTATGTAAGACTGTTGTGAATGTTTTGTATAGGTTAGTCTATATTAATGTAAGACTGTTGTGAATGTTTTGTATAGGTCAGTCTATATGTATGTAAGACTGTTTGAATGTTTTGTATAGGTCAGTCTATATTTATGTAAGACTGTTGTGAATGTTTTGTATAGGTCAGTCTATATTTATGTAAGACTGTTGTGAATGTTTTGTATAGGTTAGTCTATATTTATGTAAGACTGTTGTGAATGTTTTGTATAGGTTAGTCTATATTTATGTAAGACTATTGTGAATGTTTTGTATAGGTCAGTCTATATTTATGTAAGACTGTTGTGAATGTTTTGTATAGGTTAGTTTATATTTATGTAAGACTGTTGTGAATGTTTTGTATAGGTCAGTCTATATTTATGTAAGACTGTTGTGAATGTTTTGTATAGGTTAGTCTATATTTATGTAAGACTCGTGAATGTTTTGTATAGGTCAGTCTATATTAATGTAAGACTGTTGTGAATGTTTTGTATAGGTTAGTCTATATTTATGTAAGACTGTTGTGAATGTTTTGTATAGGTTAGTTTATATTTATGTAAGACTGTTGTGAATGTTTTGTATAGGTCAGTCTATATTTATGTAAGACTGTTGTGAATGTTTTGTATAGGTTAGTATATATTTATGTAAGACTGTTGTGAATGTTTTGTATAGGTTAGTCTATATTTATGTAAGACTGTTGTGAATGTTTTGTATAGGTTAGTCTATATTTATGTAAGACTATTGTGAATGTTTTGTATAGGTCAGTCTATATTTATGTAAGACTGTTGTGAATGTTTTGTATAGGTTAGTTTATATTTATGTAAGACTGTTGTGAATGTTTTGTATAGGTTAGTCTATATTTCTGTAAGACTGTTGTGAATGTTTTGTATAGGTCAGTCTATATTTATGTAAGACTGTTGTGAATGTTTTGTATAGGTTAGTCTATATTTATGTAAGACTGTTGTGAATGTTTTGTATAGGTTAGTCTATATTAATGTAAGACTGTTGTGAATGTTTTGTATAGGTTAGTCTATATTTATGTAAGACTGTTGTGAATGTTTTGTATAGGTCAGTCTATATTTATGTAAGACTGTTGTGAATGTTTTGTATAGGTCAGTCTATATTTATGTAAGACTGTTGTGAATGTTTTGTATAGGTCAGTCTATATTTATGTAAGACTGTTGTGAATGTTTTGTATAGGTCAGTCTATATTTATGTAAGACTGTTGTGAATGTTTTGTATAGGTCAGTCTATATTTATGTAAGACTGTTGTGAATGTTTTGTATAGGTTAGTCTATATTTATGTAAGACTGTTGTGAATGTTTTGTATAGGTTAGTCTATATTTATGTAAGACTGTTGTGAATGTTTTGTATAGGTTAGTCTATATTCATGTAAGACTGTTGTGAATGTTTTGTATAGGTCAGTCTATATTTATGTAAGACTGTTGTGAATGTTTTGTATAGGTTAGTCTATATTTATGTAAGACTGTTGTGAATGTTTTGTATAGGTCAGTCTATATTTATGTAAGACTGTTGTGAATGTTTTGTATAGGTCAGTCTATATTTATGTAAGACTGTTTGAATGTTTTGTATAGGTTAGTCTATATTTATGTAAGACTGTTGTGAATGTTTTGTATAGGTTAGTCTATATTTATGTAAGACTAGTTTATGCGAGTGCAAGTGATGATTGCGAACTAATAGCGAAAGACGCAGTTCAAGAGTTGTTTATGTTTCGACCTTCTACCGTTTCCCCCCTTCTCGTGTCGCATCAATCTCTGCAGAGTCAGCAGCGGCAGGTTGCTCAACTCTCTTGTACATTTCTGCTGGCATCATCATTTCTCATGCTAAACAACACGTGTATCCTTTGTGATTTGAAACAAGACAAATAAGAACCCCCCCCCTCTACCCGCTAGACCTTGCCAATTGCACATTTACAAGCACTAACCTGCACGAAATAGCTACGTCTAGCAAACAGTCGGAGGGAAGAGGCTGTGGCGGCAAATATCCCCCATCCAGACAATTTTTATACATTTTTTCATAGAACCTTCTCATACAGCGATGAAATAAAGAAAGTTAAAAAAAAAAAAAAAAATCGGTGCTTGTTTACTCTAGGGTCGAAAAGAATATTATTTTATCTTAAATTTTAGGAGAGTCAAATAAGGGGGAGATAACTTTAGTTTCAAGTTTCAACCACGCTTTATCTTAAAGCATGGTTGAAACTTGAAACTAGAGTTATCTCCCCCTTATTTGACTCTCCTCAACTTAAAGATAACATTTTTTTTTTTTCGGACCTACAGTTCACAAGCACCATCACTTGTTTGTTTGTACCTTCAAATTGCGATTGCCAACTATTTAACTTCCCTTTCCCCCCCCCCCCCCAACGCACGGTATGTTTTTGTACAGGACTTAAAAGCGGTGCAATTGACATCACGTGATCTCCTGTTTGTACATGACACATTCGGTACGATGTTCGTACACATCTACCCATTTTTTCTTTTACTAAAAAATCTGTGAAGACAAAGTTACTATTGTCTTGTTCATAATTAAACCGGAAGTAAAAAAAAAAAAAGGGGTGTTATGGCAAAATGTGTCCTTTTGGTCGTTGCTCATTCTGGGGGTGCCTCAAATCCATTTGATCTCGTTGTTAGAATAACATCCAAGATGAGAACAATAGTCCGAATAATCCAAATTATCGATCAACATCTACAAAGATTCTGAAACATAATGATCAAAATAAGCGGAGAGTACTTGTTACGTCCGGATGTTTTTACGTTTCGGTTCAATTAGAACTCAGAAAAATGAAGGAAGTACGAAGTAGAACCGTTAACAGATTTATTGAACACACATTAATTATTTATTAGAATGTAGAAAAACCGCTGAATGCGAGATGCTTGTTTGATTGTGAGACCGTTCTGCTTACTTTTCACTGTTCGGCAGACGACCCTCTTTAATGCAAGGGCGATAACTCTTTTCTTTGGTCCAAGGGAAATAAGCCGAGAGTACTTGTTACGTCTGGATGTTTATACGTTTCGGTTCAATTACAACTCAGAAAAATGAAGGAAGTACGAAGTAGAACCATTAACAGATTTATTTAACAAACACACCGATTAGATTGAAATGTAGAAAACCGCTGAATGCGAGATGCTTGTTTGATTGTGGGACCGTTCTGCTTACTTTTCATTGTTCGGCAGACGACTTTCTTTATCCAAGAGCGATAACTCTTTTCTCTGGTCCAAGAGAAATAACTCGATTTTGTTTTGTTAGGTTGCTCTAAGAGTACTGAGAATCTGGGGACACTTAGTGTCACTCAGACTCCAGGGAACATCCCCTGTTTTTGCCAATAAGTGATCACTGGTGTGAGAACTTCTAGTGAGTAAATAATATCGACCAATTTGTTTGACGCTGATTCGATTTCCTATTTCCTT
This sequence comes from Sepiola atlantica, assembly GCA_963556195.1. NCBI lineage: Eukaryota > Metazoa > Mollusca > Cephalopoda > Sepiida > Sepiolidae > Sepiola > Sepiola atlantica. The sequence goes on along the minus strand of OY744541.1, from coordinate 24,065,746 downwards.
AAGCTTATGTTTACACAGTATTTTAAAGAAGTTAATAATATTATTTTTTAAAGAAGTTAATATTATTTTTTAAAGGAGTTAATGATATTATTTTTTAAAGAAGTTAATAATATTATTTTTGTTATTTTAAACTAAACGGATGACGTATGTGTAATAAATGCACAAGAATTTAAAATGTTTCCTTCTTGTGTTTTTCTCCTTAACCATATATATATATATTCATAGGATAGAAGGTATATATATATATATATATATATATATATATATATATATATATTAATTTTAAATAAATAATATTAAATTATTATTTTTATAAATTATTTATATATATATATTTATGTATATATATATATAAGTCTATATATGTGTATATATATGTATATATAGTATATGTATATATATGTATAATTTAATTAATTAAGTTCAAATATTAACAAAATGAACAAAACCAATACTTTTCAAAAGTGCTCAATATATATTAGAGCTTTTTATATTAAAATAAACATAGTTTGAGTATCCGACAATTGTTTCAGAACCTCCTCGGCTCCTCCTCAGGGATTTACTGATGAGCAAAGATTAGATCCGACAATACACAATCATAAAAAAAAACAAACAAAAAACAAACAGACAAATTGTTTATTTATTTTCCAGTCAAGAGATTCATTTTTACGAATGTCTCTCCCTTTTGTCTAGACAATCAAGGTTTTCAAGCATCTATTCCAAAATTAACGCCATCTTTGATTTTACCAGAGGCAACACCAGAGAAATAGCCGTCAAAATGAATCGCTTTAATGGAAAATAAAGATATTGATGCTGGAATCTGCTTTTTTCTATTGTTTACTTATAAATGCTCTGGAATTATAACTTAATATATATTCAGCTTAAACAATGATGGTTTGACTACAATAAATAAAGATATATATATATATATATATATATATATATATATATATAGTCTAAAGAAGCTTTGAGTCATTAAAAAAAAAAAAAAAAAAATTAAAAAAAGTAAAATGCAGTTTAAATTCTCAGACAAACTAACTAAATCCAAGATATTGCAGACTTAACATTCGTTGGAAAATTAATAGATGAAAAAATATAAGTAAAATAAAAAAAAAAAATATTAAAATATATTTATGGCAATTAAGCTATACAGAGGCGTCAAGGTTTCATCCCCGTAAGGAATCGCCAGGCCATTTTTTCTATTTTCATGACTTACTACCTAGCTCTACTCACGTATCGAGCACTGTTGAAGTAAATACTGAAAATGTATACATACTATTATATCATTATATACATTATATCTCCTTATAATATGATGTGTATACATGAAATAATAATTATAATATATATATATGCCTGACGATTCCCTACATGGATGAAACGTGAAAAACTCTGTGTAGCTCAATTGCCATAAATATATTTTCATAACTTACTAGCTGGCTCTACTCACGTCTTGAGCACTGTTGAAGTAAATACTGAAAATCGATACATAGATTATATCTCCTTATAAGATTTTATGTGGATACATTAAATAATAATAAATAATAATAATAATATATATATATATATATATATATATATATATATATATATATATAGTCATCCACATACAGACTGTTTCGCTGTTTCACAGCTCATCAGTGCGGCTAGACCAGTTAGTGCCTCAAGCTGGGATTGAAACTGAACCGTCGAGCTGACACACATATATATATATATATATATATATAAAGGCTTAAGCTTAAGGGATCTTATGAAGAAATTGAAATTCAAGGAATTTTTCTTTATTGTTGTCTAATGACTATGGGTCAAATTCAATGCAAATCTGAAATA
>OY744541.1:24031416-24056416 GCA_963556195.1 Sepiola atlantica | reverse complement strand
GTATGCTGTATATAAGTATGCTGTATATAAGTACGCTGTATATAAGTACGCTGTATATAAGTATGTTGTATATAAGTACGCTGTATATAAGTATGCTGTATATAAGTACGCTGTATATAAGTATGTTGTATATAAGTATGCTGTATATAAGTATGCTGTATATAAGTACGCTGTATATAAGTATGCTGTATATAAGTACGCTGTATATAAGTATGCTGTATATAAGTATGCTGTATATAAGTATGTTGTATATAAGTATGCTGTATATAAGTACGCTGTATATAAGTACGCTGTATATAAGTATGTTGTATATAAGAATGCTGCATATAAGTATGCTGTATATAAGTATGTTGTATATAAGTACGCTGTATATAAGTATGCTGTATATAAGTATGCTGTATATAAGTATGCTGTATATAAGTACGCTGTATATAAGTATGCTGTATATAAGTACGCTGTATATAAGTACACTGTATATAAGTACGCTGTATATAAGTATGCTGTATATAAGTATGCTGTATATAAGTACGCTGTATATAAGTACGCTGTATATAAGTATGCTGTATATAAGTATGCTGTATATAAGTATGCTGTATATAAGTACGCTCACTTATCTCCCCTTTCGGAAATCTTCAGTTTTAAGACATCGGTATGGAAGCGATGAGTAACCGATATTTGCGCTTTTAACTTTTTTTTCTTCGGATTGATTTTTATTTGCATCCTGGATGTTTTTGAGCCTTTGAACATTTTTCACTAACATTACTGAATCTTCTTTTAGAGTGAATGATGAGCACGTTCCTTGATTCTATCTTTTTTCCGATCTTGTTTCTACACGTGATGAACCCTTATTCTCTCTGTTCACATTTTGTTTCGGGGTTCTGACGAGAAGAATTTGTCGTTTATGGTAAACTACCTGGATTTTCTGTTCACTATACAGATTTTTTGAAACAATTGTAAATCAATTGTTTTTTTAAATCTATTTGTTATGCCTCCTTCGGCATCTTCTCTTTAACTATCTTCTCAATTCAACTGTTAAAAAAAAGAAGAAATTTAACTCTTAGTACAGTATCGATATCCAGATCAAATTCTGTCAAATATTTCATTTGACAACTCCCAAAAGTGCCCCCTCAATTTCTTCCTCCTACCAATTTCTCTGAATTTATCCAACCTCATCTTAAACTGATTCACTGTTCTTAATCCGATCTGGCAACTTATTCCAAAAACATATTACTCTGTGAGCAAAAAAACTTAACTGGTTAACAAATCTAGTTTTTGAAAACTGCCTTAGTTTGGTGTAAAAAAAAAGTAAAAGTAAATTCATATGAATCGGAATGATACAACTTTGTTGTCGGCATTCTTGCAGGACGGACCACGTAATGGTTGTCAACATCCCTAAGTGAAAGTGGTATTATGGAACCGACTGGATTCGAACTTGGCACACCCAGGTCATAAGTCTGTGTCGTTATCCACTTAACCACCGTCACCTCCCACGGGTATAAATTATTCATTTCATATGAATCAGATGATTCTATTGTTGGCATTGGTTTCCCCGATATTTTTCTGGTTAGAATTCTTTTAAAAAAGACATCAGGTACTCACAGGAGGGACCGTGTGAAGGTTGCCAACGCCTCAAATTTTCTTTGGAACAAACTGGATTCGAACTTGGCACACCGAGGTTGTCAGTCCATGTCGTTTACCATTGAGCCACCGTCACCGCCATAATTTTTTAGAAAATGATATAATTATGAATCTTGAAATAAATACATCTAGAAGCTCTATCTAATTTTAAATATTGAGCTTGTCTTTTCTGACTGAATTTCGATCCCTTCGTGAATCATTCTGATCTATAAAAATTTAATTTATATTGCGATCATCTCTTAGATAGATAGATTTGGTAGTTTGGTAGTTTTGTTTTACGGCATATCAACCCTTTTTGGGTTATTTAATGCCGAATCTGGTCATTATAGTAAAAGTTTTTATGCTTCAAGTTCTTTATATCTTCAAATGTTTAATCATCGTTTTTGGTTTGGTAGTTTTGTTTTACGGCATATCAACCCTTTCTGGGTTATTTAATGCCGAATCTGGTCATTATAGTAAAAGTTTTTATGCTTCAAGTTCTTTATATCTTCAAATGTTTAATCATCGTTTTTGGTTTGGTAGTTTTGTTTTACGGCATATCAACCCTTTTTGGGTTATTTAATGCCGAATCTGGTCATTATAGTAAAAGATTTATGCTTCAAGTTCTAAAAATAAAATAAAAAAGGGGAGGGAGAAAGGGAGAGGGGCTGTTGTTTTTGTTTTTGGTTTTGTAGAACATAATTAAGTTTTACAAAAAAAAAAAAAAAACAAAAAAAAAAAAACGTCAATGTAGGTGAATTTCGTCTCAGGGAGCCACAGGGCAGCCTGATCTGGTATCACCAGGATAGATAGATAGATAGATAGATAGATAGATAGATAGATAGATCGACACACCGATGTATTATACTAGTTAAATCCAACTGGTTTAATGACCTAATTCACTTCAATGTGTACAATGACGAGACCACACTTCAACAAACATGGTGGAAAGACCCCCCCCCCCCAAACACTAGGTGTCCTATTTCTTTTCATACCAACTGTTGGTTTGATCAAGCAAGTTTTATATCGAACACATACGCCATGCATTGTCTAGTGTCAACCAACTCAATGGGCAATATGCCGACAGCATTAATTCTGAAAAGCTGTCTCTCCGAGCTCAGCTAAGAAACAAACATAGCTTGTAGGTCACGGGTGGCAGTGGTGATGGTCAGGGTGTTTTAAATTGGAAAGGTTAGACACTGGACTGCACTTTGACCTTTTGGACACCAGCTGTTTTCCTTTCATGAGAACTGACTCATAAAAGTGCACAAGAATCTTTGTCTGCTTACATAAGCATATGAGGGTGACCCAAACAAAATGCCACCCATGGAATCGGTAATAAAAATCAGGATTCCTTTCTGCAATCCGATCATATTCGGTACAAATAAACATTTAGTTTAAGCCTGACTTGTCCATCAAGGTTCAGACATGAATGTACAAGTCTTTGTTTTATCGCCGTTTGGTGGTATATGGGGGACACTTTGGTGGACGTCTCATCAGTTGGAGGTGTAATCTTGAATGGGCTTCACACTCACCGAAGCTTACCCTCCCCTGATTTTGATCTGTGGGGTTATCTCAAAGATAATGGACTATCACAGCCCAAATGGACTTTACACTCACCGGACCTTAAAGGAGGGTTATCTTAAAGGTAATGCCTATCAAAACAATCCCCAGACTATTCCAGAACTGAAGAGGGACCTCATAGCCAAAATAAGTAATACCAAAATCAGGACAGTACCAAGGAGGGGAAGGTGTGAAAGTTATTGACAATTTTGCACATCGTAAGCAGGTGTGCTTATCATTAAACAGTGGTAAAACAAAGACTGTTGGACATTCATGATTGAAACTTGGTGGACAAGCCAGGCATACATCGTAACTTATCATTGAATAGTGATAAAACAGAAACATTCATAAGTGAAACTTGTTTAACAAGAATATAAAGATAGATGTTGCGGCCACCACAAGTAACTCATGTTCAAGAAAAAATATCGTTTTATCATTTCCTGATATATATATATATTCCCGAAACAGTTTTTCATGGTCAACAACTGATGATTCCTTAACTAATGTAAAGACTAGCGTAAATTCTTGGAAGCAAACTAATATAGTGACTGTAAAAAGTAAATTGACTAACAAGAAAAGTGATTTTCCACCGAATGACTTGGGACTAAAGTCTTTTTATTTTCTTTTTTTTCATATAGTTTTAATGGTTGAAAAACTTCCGATATATATATATATATATATATATATATATATATATATATATATATATATATAAGGGTTAGTAGCATTATATCTTGATATTAATCTTAGTAAGGCGATAAAAGTGGTGCAAAAACCGTTCTGTTCGAGGAATTTATCATATCCGTTCTGGGACGTGCATACTTCTAATTTAGTATGATAAATAGATGGGAGTTTATTTCCCAATATATATATATGTGTGTGTGTGTGTGTGTGTGTTTTGTTTATTATCTATGTATGTATGCGTTTCCCGGACACCTGGAACCATTCGGCTACCGCTGGATAGCTAAATAAACAGTGATAATTTTAACACACATAAATATATACATGCATAAATATATATATGCATATATAAATACATATAAATACATATATATACATATATATATATACATATATATATATATATATATTGGTTGTGTAATCAAACTCTCATACATTTGACTCAATGTCAGCTCAATCCATCAAGCAATGTGATTATAGAACAAAGATAAATTGATTTCGATTCTGACCGAATTAAAAAAAAAACGTCTAAAGTAAAATCTTTAATTCTATGTTCATTTTATGGTTGTATAATCAAATGAGATTGAATATTGCATTTAGAAAAGAATCTTTAAGGAAAAATGGTTTTACGTATACATAATTTGCAAGACAAATATCTCTCTCTCTCTTGCTATATATATATATATATATATATATATATATATATATATATATATAAAGATAGATGAAAGAAGAGGGATAAACATGTACGAATGACAAATTTATTTCAACTTCGATTGTTCAATGCAGCATTTTTTTATGATTATATTCGGTTTATAATCCAAGACGTGTATAAGTATTAATACTGTTGAGTTTCAGATATTAGTTAGGAACATAAAAAATAATCCAAGTAAATATATATATATATATATATATATATATATATATATATGTATATATATATATATATATATGATATATATATATATATATATATATATATATATATATATATATATATATATATATATGATATACTTATATACATTTACTTGGATTTTGGCTTTTCTACTGCCAACTTATCTATCTATGTAATTCCTCTGATGATAAGATTTTAATCTTTGAAAAGCCTTGGCTTAAGGAAAGAATAATAAACATGTTTTACCTGGCATTGAACAATCGAACAAATAAATACACTATTTATACTGACAGAAAAACTTACAAAACACAGTCAAGGCTTTACTTAATTTGCATATTTATTTTATAAACCGTGTTCATTCATATTCAGTACGATTCATTTGTAATTTGCTTCTACTATTTTATTATATACACGCAATAGTTTTCTTGATATTAACATTATTATTATTATTATTATTATTATTATTATTATTATTATTATTATTATTATTATTATCATTATTATTATCAGTAGTCAAGTTGACTACGATAGATATGTCTCAATCAAGAATGATGCAACGAAAAAAGAAGAGAAAAAAATGCTTATACTTCTGACAAGGGTGTTTATCACCGAAAGTGCTCAAGTTTTTAAGATAAATAAATCATTTATTTTAAAAAACATAAAAAACTGCGTTGTCGAGGTTTTTCACAATATTTTTAAAAAACTATTCTCCTTATTATCGCCATTTCATCAACGCTTCCATGTGTGACTTTTCATACTACCTTATTCACGTAACCGCGTGCTACACACACTGGCATATCAACATTAATCGTCGATAACATCAAAAAGGATTTTCAACTTGACTGCGATTAATATGTCTCAATCAAGAAGGATTAAACAAAAAAAGAAGAGAAAAAAAAATGCTTATACTTTTGACAAGGGTGTATATCACCGAAAGTGCTCAAGTTTTTAAGATTAATAAATAATTTATTTTAAAAAACATGAAAAACTGCGTAGTCCAGGTTTTTCAAAATATTTTTTTCAAAATATTCTCCTTATATATATATATATATATATATATATATATATAAGAACATTCGAAATTTCTGAAATTGCACATTTCTTCCCAATGTCTGTAAAATGTGTTTGGAGAAATCAATTGATCTGAATTTTTCAGGAAGTGTCGCACATATAGATCCAAAGATTTGGTGGAAATTTGAAAATCAATAGCGGACCTTCAGGAGAAACCCTTGTTGAATTTGGCTGAAATGGCCTTGAACAACAAGAGAAATTATGTATGTGTTCCTGTGCGTGCGCGTGTGTGATTGTGTTTGAAGTGTGACATTTAGAAGGACCAAACTAAAATGAAAAAAGTGAATAATGTTAATGAAAGGCAAAAGTAGTTCATCTTGATTTATTTTGCTCTGACCACTTGTTGGATGCTATGGCCATTTCGAAAAAGTATGTTAAGCCATAAATGTGTAAACACTTGAACAAATTGTTGATAGGCATTCCATTACTTACATGCTGTGGTCAGTGTGGAAGGAAAGTGGGGAAACGGGGGAGGGGGGACATTAGGAGGGTGTGTGGGGTGGGGTTGAAGATAGTGGTATCGTGCATGTGGGGTGGGAGAAACACATTTGTGAAGCAGCGATTAGGGTGGGGTACAAGAGAGAGAGAGAGAAAGAGAGAGCGAGAAAGAGAGAGAGAGAGATGAGGAGGGGAGGTAACATGGAGGGGGATGTAAAGAATGATAAGAACCGGAACAGAAGCAGAGAAGAAAAGATGAAGAAATGAGAGAGAGAGAGAGAGAGAGAGAGAAAGAGAGAGAGAGAGAGAAAGAGAAAGAGAGAGAAGGGGAGAAGGCGAATGAAAGTGGAAAATATTTAAAAAGAAAAAAGAGAAATAGAAAGAGAGAAACATTTATATATATGAGTGTTCTTTATATATATATATATACATCCACATACGGACTGTTTCGCTGTATCACAGCTCTTCAGTGCGGTTAAACAAGCAAGTGTCTCAAGCCGGGATCGAAACGCGACTGTCAAGCTGACAGGTAGCGCTTCTAACCAGTGTGCTATCATCTGACACCTGCTGTATCTAAGCGAAATTTCAATGTAAACTCAATGTATATATTGTAACGTGCTGGAGAGCTCGAATTGTTTTTACTCAATAAGCAATGCCTTATATATATGTAATCTATATATATACGAGAGAGAGAGAGAGAGAGAGAGAGAGAGAGAGAGAGAGAGAGAGAGAGAGAGAGAGAGAGAGAGACTATCGATCTAACCGTTTAATATTGCTAAAAACTATTTTTCTCAAAAAAAAAAAGTGCCATCCTAGAAATTTTTATCAAATACGATCTCATATCATTTTGTGAACGACAGAAAATACAACTTCTAATTATATCGAGACAACACAATATTTAAATACAAAATGAGACACATTTAAGAAAAATAAACACACAAAAAAAACAACTGTTATGGTGATCTACCCTATTCCGTCACTGGATGGACTCTTCCTGATTCTATGACTAATCAGTAAAAGTGAGAAGAGAAGCGAAGTGAGGAAGCATCTTCTGTCAACCCATTACTTCTGTACTTTCTGTTAATCGAATTTCTTGTTTTAAATAGAATTTATTATGTCTGCATAGACTATACATATGTATATACACACGTATACATATATATATATATATATATATATATATATATATATATATGCAAAGTTATCCACAGACACGTGTTTCGTCGTCTCCACGACTCATCAGTGTGGTTATATGTATATATTTTTCTTTCTATAAGCTATTCTTTGTTGTAATGTTTGAATTTATTGAACTTGTAAAGTATGTAATTTTACATTTGTTTTATTATCATTTTGTCTCTCTCTATCTCATTATATATATATATATATATAGTAAGTTATGAAAATATATTTATGGCAATTAAGCTACACAGAGGCTTCCGCGTTTCATCTCTGGATGGAATCATCAGGCTAAAATGCATTTTAGCTTGACGATTCCATTTTAGCCTGACGATTACCTCCGAGGATGAAACACGGAAGCCTCTGTGTAGCTTAATTGCCATTAATATATTTTCATAACTTACTACCTAGCTCTACTCACATTGATACATATATCCCCTTATAACATTTTATGTGGATAAATGAAATAATAATAATAATAATAATAATAATAATATATATTATATATATATATATATATATATATATATATATAATGAGAAAAAGGTATGTAAGTAAAATAAAAATAAAAATTTAATATTATGATAAGCCCCTTCCAAGTAAAATTGAAAGTTGAGCACTGTCGGAAAGATTAAAAATAAACATTCACCTAAAAGCCTAAGCGCGATGCTTCGACTCTGTCGTTGAGTACTATAGAATGTTTAGATATTTATGGTTGCCGCTTTCAGTGTAAATATCACTTAATTTCTCCGTTATTACGTTACAATCTCTTGTGGCATGAGTGGACTTGGTTAACGATTCAAGATGGTTCTGCGAATGGGGTTCACGTGCTGTGACCGTCTGAGATCTGAGTTATTTCCCTGCGCTGATAAGAGCCATAAACTCGAAATGACGGTGTACGCAGGTAAACTATTAAAAATAATTTAATATATATATATATACATATATATATATAATAAATATTTGTTATTATTTATTATTATATGTACGTATACATTTCATCCTTTTTCAATCGGGACTCATCAGCATAGAGATATGACTATTCACTACCGGTCATGCGATTCGAAACCTCGGACTACAAGTATTTTTCAACTCCAATCCGACGTCGCTAACCACTAGGCCAATTGTAAACAGCGAATAAACTATGATAATTTTAACACTTTAACGGCGGCTTGATATATATATATATATATATATATATATATATATATATATATATATATATACAACGAATTTCAACTTGACTGCGATAAATATGTCTCAGTTGAGTAGGATTGTACAAAAGAGGAAGAGAAGAAAAAAATATGCTTATACTTCTGACAAAGATGTTTATCATCGAAAGTACTCAAGTTCATAAAAAAAAGAAGTTTTAAAGTAAATAAATTATTTATTTTAAAAAACAAATAATTTGCGTTGTCCAGGTTTTCAAAATATTCTAAAAAAATATTCTCCTTATTATTGCTATTCCGGTAACGTTTTCAATGTGTGACTTTTCAAATATATATATATATATATATATATATATATATATATATATATATATATGTGTGTGTGTGTGTGTGTGTGTGTGTGTGTGTGTGTGTATAAAAATCAATGTGAAAAATGTATTTTTTATATATTTTCACAATTTATTTTCTATATTTTGACGTTAGGAATATCAATTTTCCCTTATATAGAAAAAAGTTTTTTTTCCAAAAAAGGATAACAAAATTTTCGGCCGTAATCCCTTGGCCTTCGTCAGTGTACTGAAAAATTGTGGGTGCATGGTGGGAGGTGGGTGGTGGGTGGTGGCAGTAGGAGAGGAAGAAAAGGAAAAAAACAGTGAAATGATGATCATGCAGGTGTCTGTCTCTATGGTCGAGTAGACCATAAATTTATTCCATGTGTGACCTGACATGAGGGTGTGAATAGATGGATAAGCAGATAAAAATACGATACACATATCCACGCATACACACAAACACACTGACCCGCGCCCATATGCTGCCTATATATATATATATATATATATATATATATATAGGCAGCATGTTTTTATTTAGACATACGTTGTTTTATATCACGGAATGTTCTTGTTTTATCAATCTTCTCGATCCTTTGGATAATCCTTCTTGTATTCTTGTCCAATTGTCGGATGGAAGTTCTGTTCTCCATCATGTGGTGAAGCTCGCTGTAGAGAGTATGTAATTCGTTATTTTCTTTTAACATTGTGAGCCAGTAGCTGGCTTGACCCTCTTACAATGAATACAGGTCAACAGTTTTCTTCTACATCCCGAACGAGTCAAGATGTAAAAAAAAGAAAATCGAAATTAAGACTAGACGTGTTTTCATATGAAGAATTTAGCCATTCCATCATTCTGATTCTTATATGAATTATTCTTTAAGAGCAACAGAATTCATCACACTTAACTGAGAACGGTGCCAGAATTCTTTGATTAATAAAAGCGTTTTGTGCTGCCAAATATTTCACAGAAAGATCAGCAGGAATGGTTCTTCAGACATACCTGGGAAGTCTCAAGTGATGATCTACCGAATGTATTTCAAGGTAATTCTTTGTTCTTGACAATGCCAGCTTAGACCAGCAGCAGCAAGATAGCCGCACGTTTCAAGGTGATGCCCTTCCAAAAGGCAACTTTAGGCTTAACAACCGTCTAGCTACAACCACTGTCAATAAATTCCCTTTCTCCCTTCTGTGTACCTAGAACTTAGCTGAACTTCCATGAGCAAAGTTTCTTTCCTAAAACTGCCCGTCTGTGAAACACAGTACCACGGGGCTGCTTCCCGGCTGACTATAACATTTTTGTTTTCAAGTCCAATGTAAACAAATTATTGTTGAGCTGCCCTCTTAAATAATCAATTTCTCTACCAGTTACACCCATCGTTACAAATCCTCTTGGTGTCTCACCATCTACCTGTCCTACTCAATAACCCTTATCCTCGAGTGGCCTTTGGACCTTGATAATAAGTGACTTGTTTTTAAAAAAAAAAAAGAAAAAAAAAAAGGAAGGCAGAAGACCGGAAGGGTTGGAGAAGGCTGGTTGACAGGCCATCTTTAGCGCCCCAACGGTCATCCAGACCACAGGACAGATGAGATGATAATATTACAGACACTCACAGTGTGGGTGACAGTCTCCACCTCCTCTTTACACAGTCTACAACTGCCTGAGTCACACTGATATTAAATGCTTTTTCAGATTGAGTTCGTATTGAGTTGACACAGGTAACGTTAAGAGTATCAAAATATAACAACGTTTCGGCCGATGTAACCTCTGACCTTCTTCAGGTGCATCTTTTCGAACTTGGACACATGGAGAAACAGCTGAAAAAGTTGATTGACAATTAGTTCAATGTGACTGTCTTCTGGAGGTTGATGGCTCAATCCTTACTGCAGGCGACAATAACTAAGAATAACATAATACTCAATTAATTAACCCTAACCCTAACCCCCTGGAAACTTAAAATTTCCTTATAATCTAATAGGCAAGGCTAAAAGCAATGAAATAAAATTCATACAATCAAATATGGTACCATAATTTGTACACCTATTAACGTTGTTTAAGCCTGACAAATATTGATGGGCACGAGTTGCTACTGTAGGGAATCGTAAGGCACTTAACATGATTAATATCTATACAATATATTATATCACTTTATAATATTATACGTGTATACATGAAATTATATATATCTCCGAAACAGTTACATGGTAAACAGCTGATGATCCCCGTGTTAATATTAGACGCTTAAGGTTTCCTGTTTTTGTTTCACTCTTAGATAATTAACCCCCCTTTTTTATTTTTATTTTTTATTTTTTTTATTTTACTTATATTTTTTCATTTATTAATTTTCCAACGAATGTTAAGTCTGCAATATCTTGGATTTAGTTAGTTTGTCTGGGAATTTAAACTGCATTTTACTTTAAAAAAATTTTTTTTTTTTTTAATGACTCAAAGCTTCTTTAGACTATATATATATATATATATATATATATATATATATATATATATATATATATATATATATATATATATAGTTATTTTTTATTTATACAGACATGTACATAATCTGCAACACTGGCATGTTGATGTTATCGATCAACAGCTGTTAGAAACTGAGATATCAGGCAAAATAAAAATCTGATCCTTCCCTTAGGTCATATTTGGAAAGAACGAAGTGGAAAAGAAGAAAACAAAACGAAATTCAAAATTTAAGATTAGAATCTACCAAAATGTAAAAAAATTCTGACATCCATTTTGTTACATTTTGGTAGATTCTCAGCACAGACGGAGTTTTCCTCTGGTGTTTATTATTTTGGACAAAGGGAAGTTTCTTTTTTCCCGAAATATTAAATAAATGATTTTTAATAATCATCCGAACAACACACAAACAGCTAACACCACACTTGCTGTTATGTAAGATTTTAAGAAAAAGTAAATAGTAAGTCCCATTTCGAATTCGATTTATTATTTTTGTTCCTTCCAGCTTACATCCTACCCGGCACTTTGCATTGCCCACAGCCTTTTTAAACATACTACTACTACTATACCCAGCAATGCTTCAAATAAACTACCATTCATTCTCTCTCTCTCTCTCTCTCTCTCTCTCTCTCTCTCTCTCTCTCTCTATATATATATATATATATATATATATATATATATATATATATATATATTCACACAAGTAAATGGAAAAACAGTTGAGACCAATTTTTATACAGATTGCAACTTTTGTACACGTAGAATCGCCGAAAATACCCACTTCCTAATGGAGAAAAACAAAAAAAAAACTATATATTTTAGAATATATTAACCATGTTTTTTAAAAAGTAAAAAAAAAAACCGGATAGATTTAATAAACAAAACGATGAGTTATAGTGATCTGTAATTAAGTTGTTTTTTTTTACAATAATACCTAACAACAGAAACATACGTGGACATGCATATAGCCACACTGATAAGTCATAGAGACGACTAAACATGTGTCTGTGGATAACTATATTTTATATATATATATATATATATATATATATATATATATATATAGTGCAAAATGTAAAATAAAGATATAAAATATATCTTTAAAATATAACCTATCATGAAGAGTTAATGCTTGATATACGAGATAAGCCCAGGAAGAATTTTTTAATGATGGCTTTTGATGTGCAAGTTTTTAAAATTTTTCTAAATCGTCACAATTTCCATCAGGACGGATTTCTTCGTGCCATGTCTCTGGAGCCTTCTCTCTACCACTGTAAACGGAATTCTTTTGCATATAGGATCTGTTTTATCATTACCTCTAAGAATCGGATTTCTTTACAACTCTGGCCGCCTAAACTCATTCCATCCACAGGAACCGGATCTTACCATACACTGGAATCTTCAAATCTGATATTACAAATTCTTCATGCATTTTTAACGGTGAATTTTTGACTACATCCTTCGAATTCTCTTATTTTCTTTTATATTTTTATACCTTTTCAAATGTTGAGATTATGGTAAATTTTATTTTATCAACTTATTTGTTTGCCTCTCCTCTGACGATAAGATTACGTCTTTGAAAAGCTATGGTTTAAGGAAGGAATAATAAAATTATTTTCTTATATAAATTCCTTGTTTTGAACAACTGATGATTTAATAGATATTGTATTCTACACAATTTTTATTCTTATCGCAAACTTATATATATATATATATAATTATTTTTATTTACACAGACATGTACAAAATCTGCGACACTGGCATGTCGATGTTATCGATCAACAGCTATTATAAACTGAGATCTCATCAGGCAGAGTTAGAATCCGATCTTAACCTTAGATCATATTTGGAAAGAATGAAATGGAGAAAAAAAAAAGAAAAGAAATTTAAAATTTCAAAATTTGGGAAGTCACGTGGTTGGGACCGTTAAGAATCAAAATGTTGAAATCAAAATCAAAATTAAAATCAAAATCAAAAAATAATAAAAAATATTAATATAAAAGATAATATATAAAATATAAAAGAAAATAAAGTAAAATAAAGTGAAAAGAGAGAGATATAATAAAAAGGGTAGAATAAAAAGATAGATAGATAGATAGATAGATAGATAGAAATAAAATGAAATCGTCTGCGATCCAGACAGAAGTAGGGAAAGGGATGTACATGCAATAGAACGTGTAAAAAAAAAAAAAGAGAAAAAAAGAGAGTTTTCTTCAACCTGGGCAAACAGCATAATCTTATATATATATAGTTTATGCAGTATATAGTTTATGCAGAAACAATAAATTCTATCCGAGTTACTTCTCTATCCCCCCCCCCTCTCCACGCGCGAAAAAAAATGAATGTCTGTAATTTTCCCCCTTTTACAAATGAAACTATTAATGTCAAAATACATGAATTCCTGCATCTTTGCCATTTACACGTTTCATTTTGACCAGTTTAATGAATGACATTTTAAATGCGGTGACCTCACTCTGATTGCAAATGGCCGACATATAGGGCTTGGAGAAAATGGCTATAGATTTGTAAATGGAGGAGAAAGAGAAGGAAAAGGATGAGAAAGAGACAGACAGAGAAAGGAAGGGAGGGAGGGAGAGAGAGAGAGAGAGAGAGAGAGAGAGAGAGAGAGAGAGAGAGAGAGAGAGAGAGAAAGAAAAAAGGCTTGAAGAAAATGGTTATAAATTTGTAAATGGGGGAGGAAGAGGAGAAGGACGAGAAAGAGACAGACAGAGAGATGAGGGGAGGGGGAGAGAGTGAGAGAGAGATAAGGCTTGAAGAAAATGGTTATAGACTTGCAAATAGGGGCGGGGGAGAGAGAAAAAAATAGAGAAACAGAGAGGGGAAAATAGAGTGAGACAGAAATAGAGAGACACACAGATAGAGAAAGATAGAAGAAAGTGTGTATATTACTTAAGTATTTTCTTTGTTTACATACATATTTTCCACGCTACCGGTAACCTAGAGTACTCTATTCTCGCCAGTAATACTACCGCAATATCAAAACCTTGAGAGTAGTAATGCTTGAACATGAAACATCTTTCAACAATAATGCATCAGCATCAAAACCAGAGAGCTTAACCCGACATTCATTTTCTGATTAAGATTATGTTGTAAACGGTTGCGCCGCTTTTGCCGCTGAAAGAATATATTGTGACGTATGATTGGATCAACGCAATTTTAATTTGTTCTTTTATTGTACGTTTCCTGTTGCTAAACTTTTATGTCCTTATCTTCATACGCGCCAAGAATATTGGGACCTCCCAAGTTTAGGCTCACAGCCATTCTAATTCTGCTCTCTTCAGATTTTCGGACTCAGCTCCGACAGAGTTCGGAAGCAACAGGCACTGAATGGACTCATCCAGATATCAGCAGAAGAGCGTTAGCCAAAGTCTCTGCAGCCTTGTAGTAACCTTCCATCCTCCTCATCCCCCACCCGCTAACAAAAACTTGTGATTCTCTCAGATGATAAACAAATGAACAGATGGGCAGACGAGGGCAAAACAATGCGTGCCAAAGGGGGTTAGGGTTAGGGTTAAAAGAAAACATACAAAATAGCAAGACAGCGAATTTACAAAAGGAAAACTCAGACAGACCGACATATATACATATACATATATATATATATATATATATATATATATATATAATAATGGTAATAATCCAGGTGAAAAATATCCACAGGGTGGTAATCCAGAGAATTTTAACCGGGTTTATAAAAAGTGCTCAATATCAAAATAGAGCTTTATATATGATAATTTTATTTACACAGACATGTACAAAATCTGCAACACTGGCATGTCGATGTTATCGATCAACAGTTACTATAAACTGAGATCTCATCAGGCAGAGTTAGAATCATATTTGGAGAGAACCTCTCTCCAAATATGATCTGAGGTTAAGATCGGATTCTAACTCTGCCTGATGAGATCTCAGTTTATAGTAACTGTTGATCGATAACATCGACATGCCAGTGTTGCAGATTCTGTATATATATATATATATATATATATATATATATATATATATATATATATATATATATATATATGAGAAAGGAAGGATCAGAGTAATCCGACGTAATGGGAAATGAAAAAGGAAAAACCAAGAGATATTTTTTATATATTCAAGCCCAGACCTTGGTCCAGCGCTCTTAGTAGCCACGGCTACTACTTTTTCTCATCAACCCATTATGTCAAGCCAATATTTCGATGTACTTGCATGACATTTTTCTTAAAATTATCATCCTGAGGAAGTCTTACAATAAAGACGAAACGTTGAATGAATATATAAAAAATATCTCTTGGTGTTTCCTTTTTCATATATACATATATTTTTAAAAATGTATTTATCAACAGACACATTTTTCGTCATCTTACGACTGATCAGCATGGCTGAACCTAGCAAGATTCGAAACCAGGACCCCAGAGTCTTGAGCCTGAACACTGAGGCAATCTCCGCTAGTTATAAATGCATCACCATTTTTGTAGATGTCATTTATTTGTTTATTTTTCCCGCAATACATTTGAACGAAAACACTATACCTAAACGCTACTTAGATTGGGAAGCGACATATATATTTTTTATATAATTATCCATGGACACGTGTTTCGTTGTTATACGACTCATCAGCGTGGCTGAACCTAGCAAGATTCGAAACCAGGACCCCAGAGTCTTGAGCCTGAAGCTCTACTGCTGAGCCAATCTCCGCTAGTAATAAATGTATCACCTTTTTTGTAGATGTCATTTATTTGTTTATTTTGCCTGCAATATTTTTGCATGGAAATAACTCTACCTAAATGCTAATTGGAAATAATTTTCCCTCACCAATGTGATGCCTTCAGACAAGGAGCGACATATATATTTAAAAAAATTTATATTCAAATAACGGACATGTGCTTCGTCATTATATGACTCATCAGCATGGCTGAACCTAGCGAGATTCGAAACCAGGATCCTAGAGTCTTGACCTTGAAGCTCTACCCTTGAGCCAATCTCCACTAATAGTAAATGTATCGCCTTTTTGTAGATGTTGTTTATTTATTTTGCCTGCTAGTATCTTTTGCACGGAAAGCACTCTACCTAAATACTATATATATATATATATATATATATATATATATATAATCTTGGAAGTTCTTCAACCATTAAAACTATATGGGAAAAAAAACTAACACTTTTAGTCCCAAGTCCTTCGTTGGAAAACTACTTTGCTTGTAAGTCAATTTATTTTTTACAGTCACTATATAAGTTTGCTTCCAAGAATTTACGCTAGGCTTAACATTATTTAAGGGATAATCAGTTGATTACCATGAAAAACTGTTAATACATAACTTCTTTGTAATATAGTAGGAAAAATTCCAACAGAGTGCTCGATTAATTAAGAATTAAAGTTAAAAATAAAAAATTAAGAGCGTAATATTTATTTATTTTGGGACAGAAAAATTAGTAAAACATTCGTACCGTCGGTTTCAAGCATGGAAGGACTTAGCCATCCGCTGAAAAGAGCCGGATGGCTAAGTCCTTCCGTGCTTGAAACCGACGATACGAATGTTGTACTAAACTAATATATATATATATATATATATATATATATATATATAATACTAGCTGTCCCTACCCGGCGTTGCCCAAGATTATTCTTATTTTCATTAATAATTTACGTGGACTGAAATGAAAAACAAAATTTTTTGTCCTCTTTACAAGAAGTGAAAAGTGAACCACACTCTGTATTCGTCAATGCAGAGTTACTTTAAATTAAAAAAAATAAAAGGCAACTAAGTTATTTCCCTTTTTTACTTAAGATGGCGGTCAGATAAAATTATTTCTCAGACGAATGGAATCGAATTATATTTTTTTTGCTAAGAACACATCCCAATATACAGCAAATTTACAAAAGTAAAACTCAGACACACACACACATTATATATGTATAAATCTCTAAATGCACTATTCGCTCATGCATTAAAACATGATCATTGTTTTAACTGTAAACAAGCTAGACTCATTAAATTCATTTTCAATAAACTTTTTCAATCAGCACTCATTATATAAACTCTGACACAATTAAACAACGTAACGGATTCTACAATTTATCTCCTTTACTCAGCAAACTAATATTAATCAAACAGAACTTGAAATTAAATCCAGGCTAGCTATTTTACACATTTCCAGCAAAACTTTTGTACATAACATCGATATTAAAAAAAAAAACAACAGCAAAATACATTTATGTCACATATTTTGAATTCTAACGTCTATGTTTCGTTCGAAAAAAACCCCAAAAAACAAAACATTCTTTTCACGTCACAGATGCACCACATATTTTCAAATATTGACTTCTACGTTTTTCTTCAAATCAGTCATCCTGAGAAAGTCTTGAAATAAAGAAAAAATGTTGATGAATATATAACAATTTTCGGTTTTTCCTTTTTTTCATTTTCTCTCTCTCTCTCTTTATATATCTATCTATCTATAAGTATTATTAATAAATAAATATTTGTAAAATCCATAGACATGTTTCATGTTCACCAACAATCATCAGTATGGATGATGCAACTATACCGCCGATCGAACGACTCAAACCCCTGTGCCGAATAATTTGAATTCAAGTTTCTTACTGCTCTTCCGTCGTAACAACCACGTTGCAAATACAAGAGAAACAAGCCTTATGTTTTTTAATTTGTAAACACATTAAGAAACAGACAGTGTTCTATCTACCCAAGGGAGAGAACTCTCAACGGTGCTAAATTGTAATCTATTTTTATATTTCTCTCAAAGTGCTCGACTTGAACGGAGATCATTAATTATCTTTAATGAATAAATATTTTTTAATATTCATAAACATATATGTTTCATGTTCACTTATAATCATCAGTATGGGTGATGTAACTGTACAACGACTCGAAAGTCGACCCGAGATTTTGCGTCTTCTTTAAAAAATCTGAAAAGTTGACCAAACAAAAGGGAAGTGACTCTGTATGATTGTCTATTTCTATGGATAGGATTAACTCCTAAACTAATTAACACATCATTATGAATTTTGGCACACAGCTGCTAGGCATAATAGTGAGTAAAGTGGGTTATATTTAGTTTAATTTAGTTTCATAAAAATGGGGCAAAGAGGGAGGGGGGGGGGTGTAAGCCCTTGGGAGAAAATTCAGATACCTCCGATTTTTGTGAATTTCAAAAATAGGTACAAATTAATAAATATTTACCAAATTTCAGTTTCTTTGGAGTATTTTAGAGGGGTTTTAGGGGGCATACTATGGGCACAACTTTCCGTTTGAAAATCCAAATTTGCATTAAATCAGCCCCCCCCCCCCCCCCCCCCGCAAAAAAATATTAATTGATGCCTAGTGTTAAAATTTCACAAAAATAGGAGGTATCTGACTTTTCACAAAGTCTTCCATCTCCATTTTACTCCCCCCACTGCATAAAAATAAATGAAAATAAATATAGCCCACATTTGGGGATGGCACGGTGGCTAAGTGGTTAACGACGTAAACTGAGGACCTGGGTGTGCCGAGTTCGAATCCAGTTCGTTCCACAGAAACACTTTCATCAAAACCCGCACCTGACCTTGTGTCTAACCTCCTGAAGAGGAGGTAAATAAATATACCCTACATTTGGACCCCTAATGCCTAGCAGCTGTGTTCCAAAATTCATAATGATCGGTTAATTTGTATATATA
Organism: Sepiola atlantica; assembly: GCA_963556195.1. Classification (NCBI taxonomy): domain Eukaryota; kingdom Metazoa; phylum Mollusca; class Cephalopoda; order Sepiida; family Sepiolidae; genus Sepiola; species Sepiola atlantica. The sequence continues at coordinate 24,037,305 of OY744541.1, read as the reverse complement.
TACACAAATATTTCAACATATAAACATTCGTAACTTCATAAACATACTACAAGAATATATCGGCCCAGGAACATTTTTGCATCACCTTTAAGAAGTCCCCTTTGCGAAGATTAACATCAACACATAATGAGACAAAGACTTAGTCTAGAATCCTTATTTCAATTTTGATCAAAATCCATTACATGATTTTGATTCTAGAAAATGTCTCAAAATTAAAACTTAGGCTTAAGGGGTCTTAAGAAAAAAACTGAAATTCAGGGGACCTTGTTTAATTGGTGTCTAATGACTATGGATACAAATTAATGCAAATCTGAAATATTTGAATTTTCAAATGGGAAATTATGCCCATATTATGCCCACTAAAACTCTTCAAAATACTCCAAAGAAATTGAAATTTGGGGAATCATCATCATGGACGGTCCTGCCTTCGTAAGGCATTGATGACTACGGTCCTCTGGTCCTCCACATTGTCCTATTATCCATTGAACAAAATAGTCCCATTGCATTCCGGTTTGTCCACCTACACATATTGTCCATAAACTTATATCTTGGTCTGCCCACTCACTTACAGCCAGGCACTCTACCAGTAACAACTAAATGTTCGAGTCCTTTGTGTCTATATATATATATATATATATATATATAATGTTTGAGTCCTTTATGCCTATATATATATATATATATATATATATATATATAGGCACAAAGGACTCAAACATTATATATATATATATATATATATATATATATATATATATATATATATAATGTTTGAGTCCTTTGTGTCTATATATATATATATATATATATATATAGGCATAAAGGACTCAAACATTATATATATATATATATATATATATATATATATATATATATATATATATAATGTTTGAGCCATTTGTGCCTATATATATATATATATATATATATATATATAATGTTTGAGTCCTTTATGCCTATATATATATATATATATATATATATAGGCACAAAGGACTCAAACATTATATATATATATATATATATATATATATATATATATATATATATATATATAATGTTTGAGTCCTTTGTGTCTATATATATATATATATATATATATATATATATATATAGGCATAAAGGACTCAAACATTATATATATATATATATATATATATATATATATATATATATATATATATATATATATATAATGTTTGAGCCATTTGTGCCTATATATATATATATATATATATATATATATATATATATATATATATATATATGGCCGATAAAAGTCATTTGTCTTTTCATTACAGTCTGCATTAATTCCCTCAGGTTACACGCTCTACCAGTAAGAACTAAATGTTCGAGTCCTTAGTGTCTATATATATGGCCGATCAAAGTCATTTGTCTTTTCTGCATAAATTGCCTCAGGTTTGTATCCAGATCGCCTCCACGCTTCCTCATTGGTTACATGCTGCTTCCAGTTGATATTCAGCATCCGGCGAATAAACCATTTCTCCACGGCAAAAAAAGTTCAGGTTCTAATTTAGGACATATAGTCCAAGTCTTGAATCCATAAAGTAGAATGGACCAAACGTACGCTCAAAGTATCCTCAATCTGATCTCTAGCGAGATGATACGAGACTGAAGAGCAGAAGACAACTTCATAAATGCACTTTCCAAATATGATCTAAGGTTAAGATCGGATTTTAACTCTGCCTGATGAGATCTCAGTTTATAACAGCTGTTGATCAATAACATCGACATGCCACTGTCGCAGATTTTATACATGTCTGTGTAAATAAAAATAATCATATATATATATATATATATATATATATATATATATATATATATATATATATATATATGTGTAACATTTAATGAATCAAAGCATTACTTTTACTGTTCCAAGAATTGCAAGATCAAGTCCATTATGGCGTACGATCGTTTCCAAAACAGTTTAGAAATACTTTATTTTATTTTATAATTTTATAAAGTTTGTCCAAAACGCCTTTCATCAGCGCCTATAGCAACACGTCTTACAGAAAATCAAAAAAACTTCATTGACGCGATCGTAGTGGTAGGCCCTCAATCTCATGTTTCTCACAAACTTGTTAATGCTTTCAATAAAGGCTCTTCTGTAGGTATCCTCCGATGGTATGGGGATGCTTTTTGTAGACAGGGGTAGGAATTCTTTATGGAACATATCTTTCAGTGTTATGAGTAAGCTCTACAATAATGGAGCTTCAGTTTAGGTTTAAATCAAAGGAAATTCTGACTTTAACGGAGGGCATATATATATATATATATATATATATATATATATATATATATATATATATATATAGAGAGAGAGAGAGAGAGAGAGAGAGAGAGATAGAAGAAAAAAGAGTGATAAATATGCGACGATTGTCTAAATTTATTTCAAATTTCAATTGTTCAATGCAAGGTGTAATCAGTAATAAACTAGTGTTTATTTTTCTTTCCTTAAGCCAAGGCTTTTCAAAGATCGAAATCTTATCATCAGAGGAGAAATACAGATGGATAAGTTGGCTTTCGAAAAAACCAAAGTTCAAATATTTGAAAAATATGAGAATTGTTATTAAAAAAACGTATTGAATGAAAAGAAAAGTTCCGTGAAAAAGATAAGCAAAAATGTCCGGGTGGTAAATTTCCGTTGAAAAAATAGGTATTATATGTGAATTAATATATATATATATATACACACACGCACACTCTCACTCTCCATTACTTAATATTTTTTCAAATTTTGAATTTTGGCTTTTCCACTGCCAACTTATCCATCTATGTAATTCCTCTGATGATCAGATTTTAATCTTTGAAAAGCCTTGGCTTAAGGAAAGAATAATAAACACGTTTTTACCGAGTACACCTTGCATTGAACAATCGAAGTTGAAATAGATTTGTCATTCGTACTTGTTTATCCCTCTTCTTTCATTTATCTATATATATATATATATATATATATATATATATATATATATATATATATATATATATATATATATATATATATGTGATTTTATGAAGGCTTACCAAAGCATTCCTTTCAGGACACCAATGATCACCATTAAAGATATTTTTTCTTACAAATACTATTTATTCAAACTAAATGCTTTGGTAAGCCTTCATAAAATCACATATAAATGCTCTGTACTCTGTAATCGAGTATCATCGAGCTTGTTTTTTATTGGAACAACCCCGGTCTTCACTGAATGATCTATTTTATAAGTGAAAAATCTAAATCTATATATATATATATATATATATATATTTATACCTTATCGCCTCTCAAGCACGCTTGCCTGTTTATCTGGCAAGATGTTTAACAGCAGTTAATCAAGGTTAAAGACCATCTTGTAGAAAGTTGACCGGCAAGCCTGACCTGCCAGCCCGGGGTTTTTCAAGGCAATCAAGAAGATACAAAAACAAACAAACAAACCAAAAAAAACAAAAAACAGAAGGAAACAAAAAACTGGAGCAATTTTTGTGTGCGTTGTGCATAAAATAGGCCAAGGATGACCCTAGGTCATTTTACTAGCTCAGTTTTTTCTCTCTTCTTACAGGAAGAAGAAAAAAAAAAACAACAACGTTTTGTTAAGATAAACTCTATGATCACTAATATACTTCATTGTGTAGGGATTTGATTGTTTGAATCAGGAAAAAGAGTTTGCAAAGCCAGTTTAATTTACAAAAAGAAAAAAAAAACCTAAAATTAGTCTCTTTCTACTCACTATATACCCCCCTCTATTTCTCCCTCTTTTTCCTTCTACAGCTAAGGGTTAAATAGTATTACTACTGTGTTGATATTTCCTTTCATTCATAAATTCATTATAATTTCAATTTATTTATATATGTGCTAGATCTGTTGTCTTGATTCGACGCGATTCCGATTTTGAGAAGCTGATTTTCATATTATCTTCTTCTCTCTATATAAATTGTCAATGTTTGTTTGTGTGTAATAAAAATCGATATGTTAGCAGTTAGACACATTCAAATAAGTTTTAATGAGAGTTGAATTTTCCAAGGTATCTAAAGACACCATTCAAATTTTTTTGTCGATTCCATCTGGGGTCACTAGGGGTAATTATCGGTTAGGTCCATAAAATAATTGAAATATATTAGGAGGTAAAGAAACGAAAATCTTTTTTTTTAAATAGATTTTCTTTGTGTCATAAAACAAAAAGTTTATGAAGTCAGGTCTGTTTATACGTTTATATGTTTGTATGTACTCCTAAACTTATTAACCAATCATTATGACTTTTGAAACACAACTGCTAGGCGTAAGGGTTAAAATGTGGGCTATATTTAGTTTAATTTAGTTTTATGCAAAACGGGTAAAAAAATAGGTATCATACGTGAATTAATAAATATTCCTCAAATTTCAGTTTCTTTGGAGTATTTTTAAAGGGGTTTTTAGGGGACATAATATGGACACAACCTCCCACTTGAAAGTTTCAGATTTGCATTAAATTTAATCCATTATACCTTGATTTTAATTTCTTTAAGGGGACATAAAAGTGGTGTAAAACTGCTCTGTTCAGAGAATAATTCCTGGGACAAATATTCTTAATCTATCTATTTAGCTATCTCTCTCTCCCTCTCTCTCTCTATATATATATATATAGTAAGCAATGAAAATATATATGGCAATCAAGCTACACAGAGGCTCCCGTGTTTCATCCCCGGGGATGAAACACGGGAGCCTCTGTGTAGCTTGATTGCCATATATATTTTCATTGCTTACTACCTAGCTCTACTTACGTATCGAGCACTGTTGAAGTAAATACTGAAAACTGACACATAAAAAATTATATCTTCTTATAATATTTTATGTGGATACATGAAGTACTAATATATATATATATATATATATATATATGCATACTTAGGCAGCAAGTCATTATCTAAGCAAGCGTTGTTGAACGTCACGGAACTTTCTCGTTTGTATATCTTCTTCATGAGGTTCTCAAACCGTCGAGCTATTCTTCTGGTTTCAGGTGGCAATCCGTTTCTCCAATTGTTTTTAATTCGGCCATTTTTTTCGAGCGCTTTCGACTTTCATAGTCGTCTTTAGGATTAGTTTTTTTTTTTTTTTTAAATAAGAAGACTTCAGTTAATGTTTTTATATATATATATATATATATATATATATATATATATATATATATATGTGCGTGTGTATGTATTCATGGCCTCCGTACAGTCTTGATAGACGATGGATACCCCCTATAAGGGTGTATGCATGCATAATTTTGAAGCAAGGGTTACCAAATCACGAACAACATCTCTCCTGAATCAGTACTGCTCAATTCCAGTAGAAAGGAGAAATCCAGAACGACTGGAAACAATGCCGAGATAAGCGGAGAGCAGTGGATGTATGTATAAGATATATATATATATATATATATATATATATATATATATATATATATATAAGGTTCATATTATATTCCAATAACCATGTTTTTATTTTATTATTTTAATTTTTATTTTTTCACATTTCCAAAAAACATAATATTTCTGTGAGATATATTTTTTTACGGTCCGTTTCATTTGTTTTATGCCAAACAACATTTTTATGTCAAAATATATATATATATATATATATAATTATAATTTCATGTATCCAGATAAAATGTTATGAAATATAATTTTTTATGTATCAATTTTCAGTATTTATTTAAACAGTGCTCAACACGTGAGTAGAGCTAGGTAGTAAGTTATGAAAATATATTTATGGCAATTAAGCTACACAGAGGCTTCTGCGTTACATCCCCATAGGGGATTGTCAGGCTAAAATGGCATTTTAGCCTGACAATTCCTTATGGGGATGAAATGCGGAAGCTTTTGTGTAGCTTAGTTGCCATAAATATA
>OY744541.1:24011416-24026416 GCA_963556195.1 Sepiola atlantica | reverse complement strand
GAGATATTGTGTGTGTGTGTGTGTGTGGGGGGGAATATTGCTGACTACTGTACAAGCGGTCGGGTTTTGAATATCAGCTTGAAACACTCACCATGTCTAGTCGCATTGAGGATTTGTGATATGATGAAACAGCTACGTGAAACCGGAAGTAAACAAAGCAGAATGCCATAAACGGGTTAAAGTCATCTGATGAATCACGTCAGTGTGAAACCAATGGTCACGACTGATTAAAAAACATTTTATTCAATTATGATAGCGCTCTGTCTGAGAAGGCATCGAGCACTCTATGTACTCTGAAATTTTGAGCCAGTTTTAAAAATCGATACTCATTAGCTACTAGCATGTGATAATATAGAAAAAAAACCGAGTTATTTTATCTAATTCAGATCGATCTTTATGGGAATCAAATTTCAGAGCAAAATGAAGCTCAATGCATGAAATTTCACTTTGATGGTGTACGGTTTTCATCTGACAACAAGAGTTTTTTGTTTGCAACTTGAATTTGTTTCAAGTATGTTTTAGTTGTGAATTTGTTAAACGGAAGGTGGAGCTCAGTCGAGCACCTACCATGAAAATAACGATAGAGCAGAGAAAGACTAGCATCATGTCTTCTGTGAGAAAATGGATGTAGGGAAGAGAAGAGGACATCCCCCATTACGTTACAAGTGCAGGAAGTTCATTGGAGCACATTGGCAAGTGATGCATACATTACAGTTGTTGTAAAACGAAAAAAGAAAAGCCAAAAACTATGTTATTTATGTATTCATCAACGTTTCGTCTTTATTGAAAGACTTCCTCAGGATGAAGAAAACAATGTAGAAAAATCATATAGAATATTAATCTTGATTTGGCAGAAAGTGTCAAGACTTCGGTATGGTTGTTGGCGTGAACCAGCAGAGAATGAAAATCATGATTTTAGTAATAGCGTTATCAGCAGTGGCCTGTCTCCTTGAAAGGATGCAAGATTTTTGTGAAAATTTAGATGCCTCTGAGTTTTGCGAAATTTTAACAATAGGCATTAGATATCAATTAATAGATATTCTCCAAGTTTAAATTTCTTTGGAGTATTTTAAAAGGTTTAAGGGAGCATCGTATAGGCACAACCTCCCATTTGAAAATTCAAATATATTGGATTCAATTTGATCCATAGTCTATGAATGTCTTAAATTGCAGGAAGGTTGGCCGGCTAAGAAAAACTTGGAACCAAGTGATTAGACAAGTCCGCGCAGAGTGGAATTTGGAGACTGCTGACCTGCTGACCGGAGAGAAGTGGAGAGTGAGTTTGCGTAATATCAGAAAACTTCTGTCCCCTGAATAAGGGAAAAGTGACAAAAAATGAATAAAAGAAATCATTAGACACAAATTAAGCCAACATTCAATTTCCTTTTAAGACCCCTTAAGATTGAGCCTTAAATGTTAGATATTTTCTAGAATCAAAATCATGTAATGTATTTTGATCAAAATTGTAATAAGGATTCTAGAGATAAGGTTTAGTATAATTATATCTAGATTTTAATATTTGTAAGGAGACATGAAAATGGTGCAATCAAAATCATGTAATGTATTTTGATCAAAATTGTAATAAGGATTCTAGAGATAAGGTTTAGTATAATTATATCTAGATTTTAATATTTGTAAGGAGACATGAAAGCGATGCAATCAAAATCATGTAATGTATTTTGATCAAAATTGTAATAAGGATTCTAGAGATAAGATTTAGTATAATTATATCTAGATTTTAATATTTGTAAGGAGACATGAAAGCGGTGCAATCAAAATCATGTAATGTATTTTGATCAAAATTGTAATAAGGATTCTAGAGATAAGGTTTAGTATAATTATATCTAGATTTTAATATTTGTAAGGAGACATGAAAATGGTGCAATCAAAATCATGTAATGTATTTTGATCAAAATTGTAATAAGGATTCTAGAGATAAGGTTTAGTATAATTATATCTAGATTTTAATATTTGTAAGGAGACATGAAAGTGGTGCAATCAAAATCATGTAATGTATTTTGATCAAAATTGTAATAAGGATTCTAGAGATAAGATTTAGTATAATTATATCTAGATTTTAATATTTGTAAGGAGACATAAAAGTGGTGCAAAATTTCTTTTTTGGGGAATTCAATTCACCTGTCTTAGTATATACTATATCTAATATAATTCGGTAGATTATAAAATTTATGATGTAATTAATTAACATTTTAAATATTATAATCAAGCTCAGAAAATAAAAACTCAATGTTTACCCATATGTACACACGTTTCAGAAAAAAGCATATATATATATATATATATATATATATATATATATATATATATTACTATCTCATGTATCCACATAAAATTTTATCAGGAGATATAATTTTTTATGTATCAATTTTCAGTATTTATTTCAACAGTGCTCGATACGTAAGTAGAGCTAGGTAGTAAGCTATGAAAATATATTTATGGTAATTAAGCTACACAGAGGCTCCTGTGTTTCATCCCCAGGGGATGAAACGCCTGAAGATTCCCCCCGGGGATGAAACGCGGGAGCCTCTGTGTAGCTTAATTGCCATAAATATATTTTTATAACTTACTATATATATATATATATATATATATATATATATATATATATATATATATATATATATATATATAACTTCTTTGTAATATAGCAGGAAAAATCCCAGCAGCAGAGTGCTCGATTAATTAAGTACAAATTAACAGCGTTATATTTATTTATTTTGGTACAGAAAAATTAGTACAACATTCGTACCGTCGGTTTCAAGCACGGAAGGACTTAGCTATCTGGCTCTCTTCAGCTTCTGTTGTCATCTGTATCGGAAATTTTTCTGTACCAAAATAAATAAATATATTAATGCAAACATTGTTAAAAATAACAGAATTCGTCTGTTTAAGTATACCTTTTTTAATTTTTTAAATTTTTCTGATGGTCTTTTTTGTATTAAAATCAAAAAAAATTATAAATGTTCCATAGGTTTCACATGTTTCACAGGTTTCAAGAACGTTTTCGATTTTTCGTCGAATCATCCTCAGGTGTCAAAAAAAATGAACAAAAAAGCTGGAGAAAGAAGAGAAATGCGCATAGAACGTTTTTTCCGCATTGTTCCAGGAAGTCGTTGGCGATTTTAAATTCAGCAACGCTGGATGGCATCACAGAATAAAATTGCATTACGTTAAGCATTTTAAAATGTTACCACTGGTTTCATATGTAATGTTGTTAATTTTAGGTTGTTGTGTTTTTATCCCGCCGCCCCACCATGCATCTTGTAAACTAGCTCAATTTACCAACATCTACAAAAACATAACTGCCCTCCCTCTGATTTAAGACAAATTCTAGTTAATAACACTTATAACAATTATACATTCCGAAAGCAATTTAAAAAAAATTAGAAATACTGGAAGCTATCTACATAAAAAACACAACAACCTAAAATTAACAACTGCCGATGCAAAATTGACGGAGATTGGGTCGTATTCTGGATAAGTACCAGTTGACTAGTTTTATTTTCTTCATTTAAAAAAAAAAAAGTTGATTATTAGTAATTGTTTACCTATGTTTTGTTCATCTAATATATAAAGTAGAGACGATTTTTCCCCTGTATCTTCTCGGAGTATAGGAAAATAACCACATGCATCACAGGCTACTAAACTCACCATTACATTACACTTATTCACTCAAGCGTGTTTTAGTAAATTTGTTATTTTTTTTTCCCAGCTTACACTAAATATTACATTTGGCCCGCCATCCACGACTCTCCAAAAAACCAACTCCATATAGGTGGTAGCAAAAACTTTTCTCTCTAACAATTCTGTACTGTCACTCTACTCATCGACACCGGGAACTAATACACACAGTTTAATTTTCACAAAACACCGGTTCTTATTTATTATTAAGTTAATTGACCTATTTTCACATCTATTTTAACCCGAATGCATGGTGCAGTCGGTAAGAAGGCAGGATTCATAATCACCTGTTTTAGCATTCGATCCCATTCTACTCTACCACTTTATTATTATTTTTTTTTTAATTTAAAACATTCGCCAACACAATAGACGGGGAGGGGAGAAAAATAGGTCATTTCCTTTTTTTTATTTGACGTCATGCAATAGGTAGTACTTTCTCCCGTGCAACGCCGGGCGACGGGTTCCGCTAGTTCTATATAAAAACAAACTTAAAATCCCCCCCCCCCCCAAAAAAAAAATCCAACAGATTTTTGACCAGTTGACTATTTTTATTTTCTTAGTTACAAAAAAGTTGATACCCCAAAAAGAACAACAGATTTCTGACCAGTTGACTATTTTTATTTTCTTAGTCTAAAAAAAAAAAATATTTATTTGAAACTTTTCTTGAAAAAAACAAAGAATCAAAATAAAACAAATTGTTCCATGTAACCCAAACACCGCGTTTTGAATTTATCATTTGGCAGTTTTTCGCGTCGGCTTTTTCCGGCTACTTACGTAACTCGCCCGATAGTTGCCGATGCAAAATTGACGGAGATTGGGTCATATTCTGGATAAGTACCACATATCTTTGAGATGAGAATTGGTAATTTATATTATTTGGATCATTCAGACTTACTATTCTCATCTAAAGATTTCCAAATTCGACCAATTCCATAATCCGAGATGGCATCCATTAAGCTAATCACCTCGCCCCCTGGCCTTAGATACAAAGCATAGATTAATCGCAAAATCAACTGAGAAATGACATATGTTCTTGGAGGTTTTTTATAACTAGAGTCTTATCTAAGATATATCATAAATTGGCCCGACCGCAATCATATCACTATGTTTATCTCTTCCGATGGAGATGGAGAGGAGGAGGGGGAGCAATCACCATGTAATGTGCAATAGAAACATAGATATGCAGAAGTGTGTGTTTGCGTATATATCTTTATTTATAAAATCGGGCCATCTATCGTACTGACAGTGAGATTAAAATGCAAACATCCACATTCAAAACAGACGAACATTCTAACACACTGAGCATGTGAATGCGATCGACATGCTAAAGTTAACTAATTTGCACATTGCTTTGCAAAAGGACATCTCATTAATGCACTATTCGTCCGTATTGTTTTCTAATTCAATGACTATTTTCATGTTATTGTTACACATCGTTCTGTTTACGCATATTTTTTATATCGTGAAAAAAAAAAATTGTCTTTCCAGGTCAATTTACTTTTGATGGTTGTACTCTGGTGTTACAATTTTTGTGAGGCAATGCCGCGCCATGGATCTTGCTAGTATACATATGTCTTCTTGGTAAGATTAGTGGGAAGAAATCAAATAGATGTTAAAGAAAATCCGGAAAAATTTTGTACGTATTTTTATTTTAAATAATTTTTTACAAAAATAAGTATTTAAATAAGTTGTTTGATTTTTTTTTTTTACACAGTACTATGATTGGTAGAAAAATTCATATTTCAATGTTTCGGAAAAAGAAAAAAATATTCATTTTCACCCAAAAAAATCAAATCACATATTTGATTACTTATTTTTGTAAAAGAAATTATTAAAAAAAAAAATTCGTACAAAAGTTTTCCTTATTTTCTTTAACACTTATTTGATTACTTATTTTTTTAACCAAAACAGGAAGTCTTTAATATCAGGAACCAACTCTGACCGGACACCGTTTGCTGCAGACTTTGAGTCGGGGGATTCTTCTAGTTTGCCACATAAACACATACCTAACTTTATATATCAAGTGATTGTTATATAATATACTGCAGGCTAAATTTTATAAAATCATGTAATAATATAATAAACAAACCGCGCGTGCGTGGTCCCCCTCTGTATGTGACTCGATGTGGCGAGTGTAAAATGCAATAAATTTGGACAATTTGGGGCATTTTTGACCCCCTTGTGACCTCCTGGGGGCGCGAACCAGAATTTTTCTGAAGTCAAGGATGCTCATTTTATATCCAGAACAATTGCCTCTACATTTTGGCCAAGTTTCAGAAAAATTGAATGGATGGATCAAACGTTATGGGAGAAAAGGGTAATTTTTTGCCATTTTACTGGCTTTTGACCCCCTGGGGGCGCGAACAAGATTTTTTCCAAGGTCAGCGATAGTTATTTTCTATTAGGAAGTTTCAGAGAAATTGAATGGATGGATGAAAAGTTATGGGGCAAAAAATGTCATTTTTTGCCATTTCGGGGCCTTTTGACCCACTGAGGGGCTAACCAGATTTTTTTTCAAAAATCGGAGAATGTCACTTTCTAACCTGACCAAAGTTACAACTTCATGCAAAATTTCAGAGAAATTCAATGGATGGTTGCGGAGAAAAATCCGGACGAACGGACGGACATGCCTCAAAACATAAGTCCCCCGATTTTATAAATCGGAGGACCAATAAGAGAAATACTAGTTAAACATACAAGTATCTAGTTTAGAATTGTAATACAAATGTATCACACACACATACAGACGAACACACACACGGTATGCACATATACAGAGACACACTGACATACGCACATGTAATAGTGCCGCTTGAGATGTTTCGCGTTGATGTCTAAAAATATATCCACTATCAAAAAATGGTGCTGCCAACATTGAGGAATCGGAGGCATTATATCTCTTTGCAGTTTACCGTTAACATCTTCCTCTAACTGAATCTAAGAAAACACAACATCCGCATCAAAGAGGATTTCATCGGCATCGTATGTAAAAAGAAACAGAACTGGTATCAGCTATGAGCCGCATCAAAGTAAAAATCAACTAACAGGAAGAAAGTCTTCACAACAGAGGACCACAACCCCCCACTACTCCCCATAAGGGGCAGGGTTTAATGTTGCTCCTCCCTGGTGCCGCCTTGTAGGCATACATCAGAGAAAGAGAAATAAATTCGGAGTCCTTTGGTATTCCTCTTTCTGGAGCACATCTTGTATCGAGGATTTTTCTTCTTTTTTTTTTTTTAATGGAAATCGCTCCAGACAAGGCATGAAGCCACTTGGTGTAAGGAACTAAAAAAAAAAAATAATAATTTCAAGGTCAATCACTAGCCAACGATAAGTGTTATATGTATAGATTCTGACCCAGAAAACAGCAATTTTTTCCGCCTTTGTCAAAAACATCGCTCATGGAATGTGAGGACTAAAGGACAAAATAAGGGAAGCGAGAGTTACGAGGCTGCCGAAAGTAAATCTAAGGTCCACTTTCTACTCTCCTTGTTGCTGATGAGTCGCCACTTATCAAGGCTAAAAGCCACTCGAGGACAAGGGCTAATGAGAATGATAGATTGACAGTTAATGATGACAGATACAATGAGAGGTTTGAAAATCTCCACATACCAACCACTTAAAAAAACCCAGACGAATCAGAAAACAGCAATTCTTCCTCCTTTGTCAGAAACATTGTTCATGGAATGTGAGGACCAAAGGACAAAATAAGAGGAAAGTGAGAGCTACGAAGTTGCCGGAATTAAACCCACGGTCCATTTTCTACTCTCCATATTGAACTTGATCTGACTATTTTGGCGTCGTTGATGAGATGCCGTTGATGGAGTGAGGGGGGAAGGCTTCTTCATACATTGAATTGAAACAATCTATTTTTAGCTCTAATCATCCATTGTAGAGTAGAAAGAGGGGGTCTTCTTTGTTATACAAAGAAGGTGAAGCTCTGGGCATTATATATATATATATATATATATATATATATATATATATGTGTGTGTGTAGGATCAAATATAAACCAAAAGTAAAACTTTTAGTAGATGGAACCTATAGTGAAGGGGTTTAGCTCAATATACGAGATAGAGCAATTGTAGAGATAGAAGAAAAAAAAGAATGATAAATATGCGACGATTGTCCAAATTTATTTCAAATTTCAAATTTCAATTGTTCAATGCAAAGTGTATTTAGTAATAAACTAGTGTTTATTATTCTTTCCTTAAGCCAAGGCTTTTCAAAAATCGAGATGTGTATATATATATATATATATATATATATTTATATGGAACAAAACGTAGATTTGGTATAAGGAACGTTTATGTTTTTGTCTTTTAAGGGAAGTGGGGTCTGATCAACTCTGCTGGGAAGCCATGAAATTAAATACTGTCTTGTTTTTAAATTCCCGAAACAGTTTTTCATGGTAAACAACTTATGATCCCTTAAAATAGTGTTAGAAACTAACTAATATAATAACTGTAAAAAATAAATTGACTTACATGAGTGATTTTCCACTGGAAGACTTGAGACTATAATTTTTTTATAATTTTTTTTATATAGTTTTAATGGTTGAGAAACTTCCGAGACTATATATATATATGTGTGTGTGTGTGTGTATTTTTTTAATTATTTATATTTAGAATTTTTTCTATTCAAATATAAATTTTATACCATAAAGTAATCACAATAGCTCAATAGTGTAAGACCAGAGCTCTGCTATATTCAATATTTTTTTTATGTAATTTTATACCATTTCAATGTTATTAAGGACAGATTGACGTCATTTCATACAATTTTGTGGGGTTCATTAATATAATGTTGAAGGGTTAACAGACAGTGATAGATAAACTGGACTGACCGCTATATTCTGCTGACACATGACCTTGTGACCTTGGATTGGATTGAACTTTTTTCTTTTCCCCCTTTTTTTTTCTCTCCTCTTTTTCACTTCCTGCTTTTTTTTTATCTGGTGTCAATTTCAATGCATGTTTGTTTTTTCACTTTTTATCTTTATGCAGTCTTGAAGAGATGTAACATCATCGAAACGTTGGTTAATTAACGTAAACTGTACGAGTGTTTACTTAATTTTATATATATATATATATATATATAGGGTAAAAAAATCGAAACGATATCGTCTGTAGGTTCAAAAACACTTTAATACTTTAAAACATTTACAGTTAATGCCCTTTAAGAGTTATAGTCTTAATAGTAGAGCCCTGTCTGGAATGACAAAGTTTGTTGTCATCAGCGATTATGCAAAGTTCTGCTCGAGCGTGGAACACTCTAGACCACAATAACGCCTACCCCCACCTCTCGGGTAAGTGTACATTAATTTCAGTTACTGTTTGTGGCGATTTCTCACGGCTGTGTGAATCTACGAACTGCATTCGATCCCATGCGATATCGTCTGTAGGTTCAAAAACACTCCAATACTTAAAAATATTTACAGTATATATATATATATATATATATATATATATATATATATATATATATATATATTGCACAATCAACAACAAAGCCAAGGGTGTAATTAAAAACAGCATAGTACTAAAATTCTGTAGATCTTGTTACCGTGCACATTGGATAACGTCACAAAAGGCATAAATGAAGGACGAATAATAAGGAGTGTCAGGAAGTGAATAAATAAGTGAGAGAGAGAGAGACAGAGAGAGAGAGAGAGAGAGAGAGAGAGAAGGAGACAGAGAGAGAGAGAGAGAGAGACAGAGAGAGAGAGGGAGAGAGAGAGAGAGGGAGAGAGATGGAGAGAGAGGGAGAGAGAGAGAGACAGACAGACAGAGAGTGCAAGAGACAGAGAGATGGATGAAGTCATAAAGCTACCCTTCAATCTTTTATGATGTCATCCATTATCAAGTAAATATATATAAACAAATGAACCTTGACAGACTCGGCCTTCTGTTCCGATGGATACTGCACCCCATAGACTGGTATTGTCTTGGCCTTCAGGGTTTGATTTACGCCTGTCTATGGGTCTGTCCTGTGCAGTTCTAGGAGATCCACCCTCCCAGGCTTTACCTCCCCTCTTTGGGGAGGAGTAAGGCTATTGCTTACATAGTATTAAAAGGGTGTTTCAGTTTCGTGCAATCGTTTCCCAGTGGCTTTATCTGTATTCCCACGTGTGTCGGCAGCAACTGATTTGATTGTCATTGGTATTAGTTTCCGCAGTTATTTCTAAAAATCAAGGTACCTACACGAAGGACCACGTGAAGGTCGCCAACATTCAAAGTGAAAGTTACGCTATGGAACTGACGGGATTCGAACTTGGCACGTCCAGGTTATCAGTTGACGGCAGTATTCACTGCCATCTTCCCTGTTTGCAACTTATATTCAAAAACAGCTAAAAAGGTGTTTTACTTTATTTTATTTTATTCATAAATTGAAAATTGAAAAATATAGAAATTAAATAACAATGGGGTTCAGGGCTGTGAGCAGAAGTACACAGAGGTCTTCATTCATTCTAGGATAATGTCTGCGAAGCGGAGAAGGGGGGGGGGGAGTTGCTTGTAGAATAAATAAACAAGCAAACATTGCTATCGGCAATTATGCCTTTTTTATTACTTTATATGTCTACATTTTCTCCCGAAGTTATCTTAGTTGGTAAGCAAAAATGGTGCGTTTATTTATTGGCATTTAAATCTGCTGCTTGACAGCCTGAAGATGGTTAGGGTTAGGGTTAGGGTTGGCGGAATGAATGCTGGCAAAAGTAGAACAAAAAATAAAAGAGAAAATAAGGAAAACTAAAATGTTGGAGAATATGCCAAATGGGAATGATATTAGATAAACAGGAGGTGAGATTTTTTGTTTCTGTTTTATTTTCAAGATGGCGGGTTCCAGCGGCAGAGAAGAAGAAGGAGGGGGGAAAAAAGTGTTTGGAACTTTTAAATTTGTTCTTTTAAAATCGTCCATATGAAGAAAAGATGTTCATGATAAGAAGAAGGAAGAGTAAAAAAAAAAAGGAAAGGAAAGGAAAGGAAAGGAAAGGAAAGGTGTGTGTAATGAATAATAATGGCTTAGAGAAAACAACGTTGTAACTAAGGAGGCTTTATTCAACTATTTCGGAAGTACAGTTACAATACGGCGTTCAGTGGACTTATATACACAGACGTGACAGAGGATGGCACGGTGGCTAAGTGGTTAACGATGTGGACCTAGTGTGCCGGGTTCGAATCCAGTTCGTTCCACTGAAACACTTTATTCAAAACCCACATCTGACCTTATGTCTAACCTCCTGGAGAAGAGGTAAATAAAATACACGACACGTGACAGAAGTAAATAGTAGTAGTCATCATCATCATCATCATCATCATCACCATCACCATCATCATCATCATCATCATCGGTTTAACGTCTTTTTCACATGCTGGCATGTGTTGGATGGCTTTTAAAATTGACTTCCAAACTAAGCTATCTCTGACCAGGTCTTCATTTATCTTCCCTTCTCTCAAATCCATCCTTCTGACTTGCTCCCATCTTTCCCTTGGCTTACACTCTGCCAACTGACCATGATACTTCAACTGTTCTACATCTACTAACCCAAACACTTTCATTGATTCTTTCATCATGATCATCTGTTTAACGTCTGTTTTACATGCTGGCATGTGTTGGACAGCTTTTAGAAATTGACTTCCAAACAAACCTATCTCTGACCAGGTCTTTATTTATCCATCTTTCTCTCAAATCCATCCTTATCACTTGCTCCCATCTTTCCCTTGACCTTCCCCTGCCAACTGACCCGTGTACTTCAACTGTTCTACGCCTTTCATCATCATATTCGGTTTCATGTCTGTTTTACATGCTGGCATGTGTTGGACGGCTTTTAGAAATTGACTTTAAAAAAAAACTATCTCTGTCCAGGTCTTTATTTATCTTCCCTTCTCTCAAATCCATCCTTATCACTTCTTTCCATCTTTTCCTTGACCCGCCCCTGCCACCTCAACTGTTCTACATCTACTAATACAAGCATTCTCATTCTATTCTTTCATCATCACATTCGGTTTAACGTCTGTTTTAGATGATGGTATGTGTCGGACAGCTTTTAAAAATTGACTTCCAAACAAAGCTATCTCTGTCCAGGTCTTAATTAATCTCTCCTTCTCTCAAATCCATCCTTATCACTTGCTTCCATTTTTTTCCTTGGCCTTCCCCCCCCCCCCCCCCGCCAAAACTGTTCTACATCTACTGACCCAACAACTCTCATCTATTCTTTCAACGTGGCCATACCATCAAAGTCTCCTGTTCTGCACACATCTCCCCATGCTGTTCAGATTTAATCTCTCTCTGAGGTCAGCAGATGTAAGTTGTATTTAAGACTCGCACTATGCATTCAGTGTATCATTCTCATATCATTGCTCTCCATGCAACGCATATCCTCAACTCGCTAGGTTTCACTTCCATACATCATCACCACACAAAAAATAACGCATACATGTTTACAAGTTTAAAGGATTAATCAATCGGAGAATCCTGAAGACGACTAAGAAAGTCGAAAGCGCTCGGAAACAAAATGGCCGAATTAAGAACAATCGGAGAAATACTCTACGGATTACCACCCGAAACCAGAAGGATAGCTCGACGGTTTGAGAACCTCACGAAGAAGATTTACAAACGAGAAAGTTCCGTGACGTTTAACAACGCTTGCTTGGATACATATATATATATATATATATATATATATATATATATATATATATATATATATATATATATACATTTCTATGTACAGGATAATCTCCTTAAAAATGAATATTGATTTACTCCTCTCCAGGAGTTAGGCACAAGGCCAGTTTTTATCTTACTCCCACAAGTAAGATATGACCCAAGGTCGGGTCGGGAAAGTGGGGTTTAAAAATTGCCTGGGCAGCCCCGTCGGCATTCCCCGGTAGGGGTGCCTCAGGCAGTAAGCAATAAACTTACTCCTCCCCAAAGAGGGGAGGCGAAGCCTAGTAGGGTGGACCTCCTAGAACTGCACAGGACAGACCCATAGACCGGCGTAAATCAAGCCCCGAAGGCCAAAGCAATACCAGTCTATGGGGTGCAGTATCCATCGGAACAGATACTACATTTTGATCTTAGCCAAAAAAAATGAATAGATCATTAGAAATTTTGGAATATATATTCTAGGCAATACGGTGAGTCACATGGGCACATTGTTTTTGTAAACTTTAACATTGGAGGTGGATATATATAAAGTTAGGTAATATTTTTCGTTGTTCAGGATAAACCCCTAAACTAATGAACCGATCACTATGAATTTTGGAATATATATTCTCAGCAACACGATGAGTAGCATAAGCACATTATTTTTTTGTAAACTTTACAACTTAGGGGGTGCACCAACCCAACCTTGCATCCGCTCCTCCAAAAAAATTTTAAAATAAGTTTGATACACAACATTTAAAAGAGAAAAGAATTGCTCTACATTAAATTTTGAGTTTTATTAAGCAATGCATTTTAAAAAAGAATCGGTGTACACGCGTGAGAGTCAATCATATGTATGTGCTTCGTAAAATCCTAAACTGTTGAACTTATCATCATGAATTATGGAATATGTATTCAAGGCAATATGGTAAATAGTGTGCGCACATATATGTATATACAGGGTGGGCCAAAATAAGGGTCCTATCTTTAAATTTGAATAACTTGAATTTGAATAACTTCCACAAAATAAAAGTTAAACTCACCAAACTTTATGTGTGTGTAGACTGACCCTTCCGAGATTTTTTGAAATAAACAAAACAAATTTTAGCCGAAAAACACTTCTTAAAACTTACAAAAACTAAAGTATTGTTTTTTACACTGTTTTGAGTTTTTTAAGCAAAAATAATGTTTTCTAAATGAGGGTACGTTCCTTAGGGCTAATACGGCTCATGCTTGCTTCGGAAGGGGTCCTTTACTTATTCTAAAAAAAAAAAATAAAAAAAATCAATAAATAAAAAAGTTATGAATTTTTAAAAATAGGACCCTTATTTTTGCCCACCCTGTATATATATATATATATATATATATATATATATATATATATATATATATATATATAATTTCATGTATATACGTATAATATATAATATATTGTTTAGAAGTTTTCAGTATTTAATTCAACAGTGCTCAATACATAAGCATAGTAGTAAGTGTGGTCGCCTATGTGTAGCTTAACTGCCATAAATATATTTCCCTACTTTACTATATATATATATATATATATATATAGTGAATGCTTTTATTCAAACATGTACAAGGTCTGCTACACTGGCATGTCGATGTTATCGATCTACAGCTCTCAAGAGCTGAGGTCTCATCAGGCAGAGAATTTTTTGTATGATCCAACCTGGTCGTTGAATTCCAGGAAGAAACTTCTTATTTCTTCCTGGAATTCAACGCCCAGGTTGGATCATAAGAAAAATTCTCTGCCTGATGAGACCTCAGCTCTTGAGAGCTGTAGATCGATAACATCGACATGCCAGTGTAGCAGACCTTGTACATGTTTGAATAAAAGCATTCACAATACAGCTCTATATTTTTTATTGAGCACTCTTTTATAAGCCCGGTTTGATTCTCTTTGGATTTCTACCCTGTGGATTTTTACCCTACCTGGATTACTATATACATATATATATATACAGGGTGATTCATAAGTCAATTAGCTATTTATTTTTGAAATTCTAAAGTTAAAAAATACGGTAATACAAAACAGAAAGTTTATTCAACAAATTCATTTATGGGAGTTTAAAATTACAGCAATTTTTCAAAATTTCCACATTCGTTCTGCATGCATAGCTCCATTCTTTTTTGCAAGGAATTTACGACTGTTTGTAGCATATTTGATTGATTATGGTGTTGTGTTAAGGAGGCTTTCTGTTCACATCACGTTTCCATTGCCCTAACAAATAGCAGTAATTAGAGAGTAAGATAACAATTATCAAAAGTTCATAGTATGTTTGTGCTTCATATGGTAATCATTTTAAATAGCTAAGTGAAGTGACTTATGAATCACCCTGTATATATATATATATATATATATATATATATATATATATACTAGTGAGTTGAGATCAACAAAATTTGAACATTGTTTCAAGAATTCAAAAGCAAATAATTATATGGTGTACAGTCGTTTACAAGACAATCTGGAAATATTTGATTCTGAATAATATATATCTACTAGCTGTCCTTATTCAGCATTGCCCCCAAATGTCTCCATTTTAACATTCTTACAGGCCAGAATAAGCATTTTTTAAAAGTATCTAAAGTGAAAACCATAATACGCTTACAAAGAACATTGTGCAACTA
>OY744541.1:24001416-24006416 GCA_963556195.1 Sepiola atlantica | reverse complement strand
GTATATTAGAAGTTAACAAAGTCGTCATGAGGTGACTATATATGTATATTAGAAGTTAACAAAGTCGTCATGAGGTGACTATATATGTATATTAGAAGTTAATAAAGTCGTAGTGAGGTGACTATATATGTATATTAGAAGTTAATAAAGTCGTAGTGAGGTGACTATATATGTATATTAGAAGTTAACAAAGTCGTCATGAGGTGACTATATATGTATATTCGAAGTTTACAAAGTTGTCATGAGGTGACTATATATGTATATTAGAAGTTAACAAAGTCGTCATGAGGTGACTATATATGTATATTAGAAGTTAACAAAGTCGTCAGTAGGTGACTATATATGTATATTAGAAGTTAACAAAGTCGTCATGAGGTAACTATATATGTATATTCGAAGTTAATAAAGTCGTCATGAGGTGACTCTTTATGGTGGGATCTCGGAACATGAAACATTAAACCCCCAAAATTTGAGCAAGGCTTGTTTACCATGTGTCCATATGAAAATTATATCGTCGATGTATCTACAATAGTGTATTGTTTTTAAAAAGTAGTTTCTGAGGAGTTTGTTTTCAGTTGCAAACATTCATATATTTGCGTAGCTGGGGGTTGGGTTCGTGCCCACAGCATTTTCCTTGATTTGTTGGAAGTTGCAGCCATGTAACTCGAATTATTATGCGTTAAAATGAATTTTGGTGAAATTCCTGGGTTGTAAGAAATCACGACAGGCCCGCACTCCCTCATCATGTGGGATGTTGGTGTAGAGTGTGGAGACGTATAGCGTGACTAGTAGTGTGTCATTCGGTAATCTTTCGATTTGCTGTAAATTGTTAATAAAGTGTTTGGTGTCTTTGACTTGCATGAAAAATACTGATTAACCACTGCGTTTGAATCAAAACAGTTTTGTACGATTTCATTAAAATCAAGATATAATACTACTAAACCGTATGTCTATAATCCTGATTCCAATTTTGATCAAAATCTATTACATGATTTTTATTCTAGAAAATGTCTAAAATCTAAAGCTTAAGTGGTCTTAAGAGAGAAATTGAAATTCAAGGAATCTTGCTTACTTGGTGTCTAATGACTATAGATCAAATTTAATGCAAATCTGAAATATTTGAAGTTTCAAATGGGAGGCTGTGCTCATATTATGCCCCCTAAAACCCCTTTAAAATATTCCAAAAAGACTGAAATTTGGGGAATATGTCTAATGTCATTGTCTAATATCTATTGTTAAAATTTCACAAAAATCGGAGGTATCTGAATTTTCACAGAGGGATTCCGGACCCTTTTTTTTACCCTCTTGTGTTTTCCTTTTTGTACCATATATTTAATGGCACCAATCTCACTTGGTAATTGCAAAGGAGCATGAAAAAGCTTGAAACGCTGCGTCTGTAGGTTAAAATGATTTAATATTTATTTAATAAAATATATATATATATATATATATATATATATATATATATATTTAAATGTTGAATTAAATAACGATAATTGAATCATCGTTTAATAATAATAATCTATCGTAATAGTGTAAAGCTCAATATATTTAATAGAGCAATCAATTTTAGAGGTGAAAGATGAGAATAAAGAATTGTAAAGTAACAATATTTATTAAAACATCAAAAGTTCAGAGCAAGGAGCCTCATATCCTTAATCCATGGATTTTCAAAGATAAACTCTTCTCATCAGAGGATAGGGAAAGTTGTATCTTTACAATTCTTTATTCTCATCTTTCACCTCTATATATATATATATATATATATATATATATATATATATATATATATATATATTAAATGAATACTCATCCTTGGACGGGTAAAATGAATTAAGTTTTGCACCACTTTTATGTCCCTTATGAAGATTAAAATCCAGATATAATGCTACTAAATCTTATGTCTAGAATCCTTATTCCAATGTTGATGAAAATCCTTTGCATGATTTTGGTCGTATAAATGTCTAAAATTTAAGGCTTCAGCTTAAGAGGTTTTAAAAAGAAATTGAAATTCAGAGAATCTATTTTAATTGGTGCCTAATGAGTGTGGGTCGAATTTAATGCAAATCTGAAATATTTGAATTTTTTAAATGGGAGGTTGTTCCCATATTATGCCTCCTAAAATCACTAGAAAATATTCCAAAGAAATTGAAATTTTAGGGATATTAATTAATTGATGTCTCATACGTATTGTTAAAATTTCACCATCAGCAGAACTCTGTGGAGGTATCTGAATTTTCATGGAGGAGGTGGACCCTCTCTTTCCTTTTTCAGCAAACTGAATTAAACTAAATATAGCCCACATTACCCACCCTTATGCCTGGGAGCTGTGTTAAAAAATTCATAACGATCGGTTAATTAGTTTAAGAGGAATCCTATACATATAAATATATAAATATATACACATACCTAACTTTATATGAATATATATATATATATAAAATTTAATGTTTGTTTGTATCTTACAGAAATCGATATGTTTTAACAGAAGATTCAGAAAAGGTTCAATTATTAATTTACAACTCCAGTTTCCATTTAATTTGATATTAAAGACAAAATGGTGTCTAATATCGGAAGGCATCGATTGCCATTTGCATGTTGATATCTACAACCATGATTAATTACCAAGAAAGCATTAAGGTTAACACGCTACATTCTCTTGGGGTTAAACTTTTCACAAAATCTAAAGACACCATTGAAATTTTTCTTCGATTCCATCTGGGGTCAATAGAGGTAATTATCGGTTAGGTTCATAAAATAACTGAAATATATTAGAATGTAAGGAAACGAAATTCATTTTTTAAAATAAATTTTCTTCGTTTCATAAAGCAAAAATAAAATATAAGAAATGATTTCTAAAACCAAATTCGATGGTAAAAGCCTTTTTTCTCAATAAATGAAAACAATATAAATCAAATATTTCGGCTAACACAGGTCTTCATCAATGAATTATAGACATTGTTTTTTTTTCTTCTTCACTGTTGAGCTATAACGGCGGACGGCAAAGATAGCCGATTTCTCCTGGTGTTAAATGGAGATTGTCATTAATGTCTGGAATTTGTGTAGAGAAACCGCTGGTCACGTGTGTATATGTAATAGAACCAATATTTCTACATCGGAAAGAATCGTAGAATAAAAAATATAAGAAATCATTCAAAAAATTTTCAGTAAGGGTTAAATTTATCACAAAATCTAAAGACATCATTGAAATTTTTCTTCAATTCTATCTGGGGTCAATAGAAGTAATTATCGGTTAGGTCCATAAAATAACTGAAATATAGTAGAATGTAAGGAAACGAAATTCATTTTTTTAAATAAATTTTCTTTGTTTCATAAAACAAAAATAAAATATAAGAAATGATTTCTAAAACCAAATTCGATGGTAAAAGCCTTTTTTTTTCAATAAATGAAAACAATATAAATCAAATATTTCGGCTAACACAGGCCTTCATCCATCTATATGTTAACAGAACATTAACAAAAGTTTCAGTAAGGGTTAAACTTTTCACAAAATCTAAAAACACCATTGAAATTTTTCTTCGATTCCATCTGGGGTCACTAGAGGTAATTATCGGTTAGGTCCATAAAATAACTGAAATATATTAGAATGTAAGGAAACGAAATTCATTTTTTAAAATAAATTTCCTTTGTTTTATAAAACAAAAATAAAATATAAGAAATGATTTCTAAAACCAAATTCGATGGTCAAAGATTTTTTTTCAATAAATGAAAACAATATAAATCAAATATTTCGGCTAACACAGGCCTTCATCAACCGATATGTTAACAGATCATTCAATAAAGGGTTAAAGTAAGGGTTACATTTTTCACAAAATCTAAAGACACCATTGAAATTTTTCTTCGATTCCATCTGGGGTCACTGGGGGCAATTATCGAAATTATATAGAACGTAAAAAACGAAATTCATTTTCTATAAAAAGACTTTCTGTTTTATAAAACAAAAAACAAAATAAAAACAAAGAATATCTCACTGAAGATTGTATGTGAAAAAAGGTTTAAACATTTGAATAATTATTTTTATTGGTATTTTTAAGATTTAAAATAATTAAATAAAAACCAATTTGTTTCGATTCGTCAAACCCATTTGTCGTTTTACAGATATCTGTAAGAAACGTAGTGTCAACAAGTAGTTGTTTTTTTTAAAGAAAACACCACTGCGCTAACCGTTTTTTTTAGTACTTGACCTCATATCGCAAATGTTATTTTAAACTTTTCTTTTAAGGCAAAAATTGTAAACATAACTATATTTGAAAGTATTTCTACCAGCAATATATATATATATATATATATATATATATATATATATATATATATATATAGAGAGAGAGAGAGAGAGAGAGAGAGGGGGGGTAATTCAGTGTTATATGGGAAATAACAAGTGCTCACTTACTTCTGCAAGAGGACATATATTTTTATTCAATGGAAACTATACGTGGTACCGATGGAAGATAAAACTAATGTCGATTGAATAAAAATATGTATGCTCTTGCACAAAGAATTGAGCACTTTTGTTATTTCTCCTATAACACTGAATGTGTATATATATATATATATATATATATATATATATATATATATATATATATATATATATATATATATTATTTCATGCATCCACATAAAATGTTATAAGGATATATAATATTTTATGTATCGATTTTTAGTATTTATTTCAACAGTGCTCAATAGGTGAGTAGAGCTAGGTAGTAAATTTTAAAAATATATTTCTTGCAATAGTGTATATATATATATATATATATATATAGAGAGAGAGAGAGAGAGAGAGGGAGAGAGAGGATGAGAGAGAGAGAGAGAGAGAGGATGAGAGAGAGAGAGAGAGAGAGAGTAAGTGTAGACGAATTAATTTAAAACATTATTTATATCGGTTCCAAGAATTCAAAATAAACAAAAATTTGGCGTACGGTCGTTTCTAAGACGATTTAGATTTTTTTTTATATTTTAGTCTTTTTAAATTCTAA
>OY744541.1:23968916-23996416 GCA_963556195.1 Sepiola atlantica | reverse complement strand
TCTTCTAACTGTATGAATCTTTATTATTTCTTTCGAATATTATTTACCTGCCTCTTCACAAGAGCCGGATGTAACACATATTCGAGTTTATTGAGACACCAACTATTCTCTTCGCCACTTTAATGAATGAAATTAATTTTCTCAATGAAGATATGGTAGTAATGAGTATCGGCTTAATTTTTTATTTTTATTATAAATTTAAAAAAAAAAGAAGATTTTTCATTCAACCTTCTAACTGTTTGAATCTTTATTAGCCCTTGTTGAATGTTATGTCTATTACGAGAGTAACAAAAAAAAACAAAAAACAGAACGTTATTAATCTAATACCCTTATTTAATGTTGTGTCTATCATAAAAACACAACATTATTAGTGTTATACCCTTGCTTAATGTTATGTCTATTATAAAAAAACAGAACGTTATTAGTGTAATACCGTTGTTTAATATTATGTATATTATAAAAAAAATATTATTAGTGTGATATTATCATAAAAATGTATTAGTGTAATACTCGTGTTTAGTGTTATGTCTATTATCAGAGTAACAGGACGTTATTAGTGTAATACACGTGTTTAGTGTTATGTATATTATCAGTATAACAAAACATTATTAGTGTAATACTCTTGCTTAATGTTATGTCCATTATCAGAGTAACAGAACGTTATTACTGTAATACCCTTGTTTAGTGTTATGTATATTATCAGTGCAACAAAACATTATTAGTGTAATACCCTTGCTTAGTGTTATGTCTATTATCAGAGTAACAAATATTATTAGTGTAATACCCTTGTTTAGTGTTATGTATATTATCAGTGTAACAAAACATTATTAGTGTAATACCCTTGTTTAGTGTTATGTATATTATCAGTGTAACAAAACATTATTAGTGTAATACTCTTGTTTACTGTTATGAGTAACAGAACGTTGTTAGTGTTTAATGTTATGTCTATCAAAGAAACAGAACGTTGTTAGTGTCATGGCCTCATTTAATGCTAAGTCTATTATCATAATAACAACACGTTATTAACGTTATGGCCTTGTTTCATTGCATAGAAAATAAAATTTCCTCTGACATCATCACAAAAGAACAAACATATTATTTATTCTTATAGTGCTAGAATTCATTATTCATTGTTAGTGAGGAAATTTGGATTCTTGGAGCAGGTCATTGGCATCAAATAGGATATTGACCGTTTTATTATTTAACTCCAACACTTCAAACTAATTAATTAAGAAAAATGAACTGCTGTTTGTTTTACTGAAAAGTACAAGAATACAAAGACATTTTACTTTTGCAGACAAATACATCATATTCCACCACCCTCCTCTTGTAAAATGTTAGTTCTTTGTTTTCAGAATGTGGGAATTTTGTTCTTTGCTTTCAAAATGTGGTGAAAGAAAGGCTGAAATGGAAACATAATTAAGAACATAAGATGGGGATTAATTATGTATGTATTGCAATTATAATACAAGAAATGTCTTGCAAACTAAGTGTGTTTGCGGCTTAATTAAAAGACCAACTTATCTGATACTGTCTGTTTAAGCATGAGAGCATTTGCAAAAGAAGGTTCGTTTTAATGCCATAAAGACGGCTCTGTAAATGCGTCTTGTGTGAATGAAGACGATTTCAAATTGTCTTGTCTAATCAAATGGAGCTATTTTAGAAAAAAAAAGTGGAGGTAATTTATTAGAACAATGAACAACAGCAGATAATCTATTTTAAAAGAGAAGGGAGGTAACCTCTTATTATATTCCTTTTTATAGAATGTATGCATTCACTGATGATTCCCGGAAAAGGATGAAACACATGTGTATGTGGATAAGAATTTAAAATATTTATCCTGATATTGTTTATAGCCCCACTTAATGCAAGGATGCTCCCTTTAAGAGAATTGAAAACAGACTGTCAAAATTAATGCGTAATGCGATGTTCTGTTTTATTGTTGAACACTGTTATGACAGTCTTCTAGATATGTCCGCCTGTAAAGACATAAATAGACTTTAATTCTTTTCTTCCCTATAGCTGTTGGGTCGGCCGCATTGAGACTGAAAAAGTTAAAAGGTGACTTGTGTCTGATGTTTGAATGGTGTGAGCGGCAAAACAGTCATCCTCCATACTGATGATTCCCGGAAAAGGATGAAACACATGTGTATGTTGATAAGAATTAAAAATATTCATCATATTATATTATATATATATATATATATATATATATATATATATATATATATAGATAAAATAGTTCTCCACTGACACATGTTTCATTGTTACTGCGACTCATCAGAGCAAATTGACTATGACAGGTCTCGAAACCCGGACCACGACTTGTCATAGTCAGTTCGCTCTGATGAGTCGCAGTATATATAGATAAATAGATAGATACACCCCTAAAAATGGAGCGAAATTATGTAAATAAAACAGAGAAACACTCTCTCTATACGGCTTAGGAAAGCCAAATTTACCAGTAGTGGCAATACAGCTAGTTATCGTCAACAACAACAAATATTAAATCATATATTTAAATATATATATATATTCCTATGATAAATGCCAGTATACTGAAATCATATGCCCTTAATAGGGTTAAAATGAAAATTCATATACACTAAATGTACAAAAAGCAAGGAAATTCCCAAATTTCTACACTGTTATTGTCATTAAGGGTATGATTATATATCAACCAAACCATTTCATTATCACATCACTACAGTATAAATCTCTATGCATGAGTGGATGAAGTGTGTGAGGTGCGCTGAAGAAAAATTCCTACCAGTAAAATACATAGCCCTGTTGAGGAGATGCTTTGCATGGAGAGAAATGATATGAGAATGATACAATTGATGTGTAATTTGAGGCTTAGATCTGATGACCTCAGAGGAAGATTAAATCTGGAGAGTATAGGGAGATGTGTGTAGAAGAGTAGACTTCGATGGTATGGAGACGTTGAAAGAATAGATGAGAGTTGTTGGGTTTGTAGATGTAGAACAGTTGATGTAGCAGGGTCAGTTGTCAAGGGAAGGCCAAAAAAAAAAAAACATTGGAGAAAGTGATAAAAATGGATCTGATCAAAAGAGCCAGCCAGAGATAGGTTAGTTTGTAAGTAAATTTCTTAAAGCTGTCCGATGCATGTCAGCATGTAAAACGGACGTTAAACTGATGATGATGATGATGACAAAATGGTGACTGTGTGTATGGGAAAGATTTTTAAAACGGGCATGTTGCGATAAACATCAAAGGTAGAATATAAAATATTCCCTGCTTTTAAAGAGGATTTTCTGAAATATCAGGAGTTGAAATCAATGACAAAATTTATCCACTTTTAACTGCAGCAAGTGGCGTCAAAGTATTGGTGGATAGCTGAGGACCTGGACTTGTCTGAGCTCTCAGTGCCCTTCGACGGTGGAATCGCAATTAACCATCTGATGTGACCTTGCTTAAGACAGTTATGCATGGGCCGCAATGGTTCAGAATGTAGTGCAGGCCAGAGAAGAAGCTGGCTCAACCCGACCAGGGTGAACGCCGTTGCAACAACAACCGCAGAAAGGTCAGACATGCAATCAGTTTAGCGTGGAGGAGGGGATCAGCTCCCCCGAGGGGGTATTTCTGGGAGGGTACAAAAATCGCTGAAAAGTGACACGTTAGTATTCACTGGTAGGAGCGTATCAGGAAACCGGAAAAAATCTCCCGTCCAAGGGAGGAGTCAGACCATAGCTCATTCTGACAAAGAAGAAACTGATTGTTCAGGACAGCCCTCAGGTTACTAGATAATTTCAAGGCGAACTGGCTGAGAATTGTTTCACATGTTATTAAACACTATTTAAAGAATACAGAATAACAGAATAATAGATTAGAAGAATAAAGGAATACCGAGAAAACTCTTTGTGATTTTCTTATTTAAAAAAAATATTTTTTTTTCTTAATCTTTCTTTTTTTTTACCCCACTCGGAGGAAAGAATGCGTCCCATTCGGAGGGAGTACAGCTCTGACTGGCATCACGTGTGCTGACGTGTCACTGTTATTAACAATTTGAAACAGTCATGAGCAGCTGGTGCCATCAGAGAATGTTCGCGATGGGAAATAGTGTTTGAAAGATTTGAAATAAAAAAAAAATAAAAAAAGATGACTTGTCTGAATCATCATCTTATGACTCTTCGGAGGCTGCTAGCATCCCGAAGGAAACTGATGCTATGGAATTGACGAATCTTGAACACGGCACACCGGGTCGTCAGTCCACATGACAACCACCAATTACTTGATTCGAGGTGACTGGGATGAATCATAAAGGCCAAAAGCCACTCGAGGATAAGGGTTAATGAGCTGGACGGGTTGTCAGTTCTTCTTCTTTCGTGTGAATCAGATGATTCTGGTATTGGCATTTGTTTCCCCCGGTGTTTTTCTAGTTAGAAAACTTTCTGGAAAGACATCGGGTACTTACGGAAAGGACCACGAGAAGGTTGCCAACATCCGTAAGTGAAAGTGATACTGTGGAACCGACTGGATTCGAACTTGGAACACCCAGGTCTTCAGTACGTGTCGTTATCCCCTTAACCACCGTCACCTCTCCGGGTTGTCAGTTGAATGATGAAGAATATTATGGGAGGATTGAAAACAATGAATGGAATGAAAAAATTTGATTACTTATGCGTACGGTTTATGACAAGTATTTGTTGACATTAGATTTGAAGACGACCATGTTGTAGTCTGCAGGGAAGCAGTCCCGTAGTAATGTTTTCCATAGACGAAAAAGCCCTTAAAGTGAGACTCGATTCGTGAAAATTCTGCCTGACGCTAGACACATGGAAGAAGAAAGGAAAGTTCTTTTCCATTCTGGTAGCAAAACGTGTTCTTGCTGCGAATGTCTTACAAGGAGGAACCAGAGATTGGAGCTCAGTCGAGCATCTCCCACGGAACTAACAATAGAGTAGAGAAAGACTAACAACGTCTCTTCTATAAGAAAGGGGTAGTAAACAAGCCACACGTGCGTGGTCCCCCTCTGTATGTGACTCGATGTGGCGAGTGTAAAAT
Organism: Sepiola atlantica; assembly: GCA_963556195.1. Taxonomy (NCBI): domain Eukaryota; kingdom Metazoa; phylum Mollusca; class Cephalopoda; order Sepiida; family Sepiolidae; genus Sepiola; species Sepiola atlantica. The sequence goes on along the minus strand of OY744541.1, from coordinate 23,991,391 downwards.
GCAATAAATTTGGGCAATTTGGGATATTTTTTACCCCCATTCTACCCGCTGGGGGCACGAACCAGAATTTTTCTGAGGTCAAGGATGCTCATTTTATATCCAGAACAATTGCCTCTACATTTTGGCCAAGTTTCAGAAAAATTGAATGGATGGATCAAACGTTATGGGAGAAAAGGGTCATTTTTTGACATTTTGGGGGGCTTTTGACCCCGTGGGGGCGCGAACAAGATTTTTTCCAAGGTCAGCGATACTTATTTTCTATTAGGAACAATTGTCTCCACATTTTGGCCAAGTTTCAGAGAAATTGAATGGATGGATGAAAAGTTATGGAGCAAAAAATGTCATTTTTTGCCATTTCGGGGCCTTTTGACCCCCTGGCGGGCTAACCAGATTTTTTTTCAAAAATCGGAGAATGTCACTTTCTAACCTGACCAAAGTTACAACTTCATGCAAAATTTCAGAGAAATTCAATGGATGGTTGCGGAGAAAAATCCGGACGGACGGACATGCCTCAAAACATAAGTCCCCCGATTTTATAAATCAGGGGACCTAAAACAGTGGAGATCATCCCCCACTAGAGTGCAAAGTCGATGTTGTACTCCCTCTCAAGGTAAAAAAGAGTGCCCTGAGCGGCACCTCCCCACATGTGGCAGCAGTACTCCATCTTAGGACGTATCTGAATCTTATTGCGTACTTCTGCAGTTTACGGACCGTGCTGAAATAATAACGTTAATATTTAGAAAACTTATTCTTAACATAGAGAGGGCGGCTTTGTTAACTATTCTATAGTTTCACCTAACAATTTAATAAACAAAAAATACTGTAAAAATTGAATTTAACTTGAAAATCCTATCTAAAAAATAGCACGGTCCGTAAACTGCAGAAGTACCGAATATCGCATCAGGAGTCAGGTACTTTCTAGAGTGATAGAATGATTTAATCATTTGTCCAGTAATGTTAGCAACAGATTGGATATCTGTCTTCAATTTTAGATCTGGAGTGAAAGTCAGTTCTAGGAGCTGAAGAAAAAAATGGCTATAAAAAATGTCATTGTTTCTGAGGTGATCCAGTTTATTCTTAAATTTTGTTCTAAAAATAAACTGGGTTGATAGTTAGGGGCGATGTTGCTAAAATGGTCTAGAACTTGTTTAGATTTGATCATGTTTCTTTTCTGCAAGATGGTTTTTAGTAGCGATGGGACGATTCCAATATTTTTCCCCGACCCCGATACAATTACCAATTCCGTTCTGAATTCCCGATTCTGATACAATTACCGATTTTGATTCGTTTTAAATCTCTAAATATTTAGCTATAGAGTTGTTGTTGTTGTTTTTTTTTTTTTTAATTTTTCAGATTATCTTAAAAACAAATGTAATAATATGTAGATATATTTTCACAAATGTAAAAATACACTTGTACCTGGTGATCTATAGATTTAAGTTTGACTGATGTTTAAAATCAAATAAATATTTATCATTTTATACTTAGTACCAGCAATGGAAAATTTTGTTTTAAACAAAAACAATAACAAACCAAAAAAAAAAAAAGATAAAAAGAATCGTTTTTGGCATCGGAAATTTTGATACCCCAAAAAAGTTCTGATTCTTCCGATTCCCGATTCCGATTAATCGCCCTTTTTAACAGTGTAGGACGATTAGATGAAAGACTATTTTTCTGTGACAATTTATTAGCAGGATATTATCAAAGCTTGTATTATTTGAATTATTCGGACTATTGTTCTCATCTTGATTAAATAATGGTTTAGTTCGAAATTCTGTACAGATTTCTGAGTTCGACATAAAGATTCCCGAAAAGATCGGAGGTTACCTCGGCCAAAACGTTGTGAGAATAACATCCACGATGAGAACAGTAGTCTGAATAATACAAAATGTTTCCTTTTCTGCAAGATGGCTTTTTAGGTTACACTTTTGACAGTTGCAGACAATTAGATGAACGTCTCTCTCTCCGCCACGATTTATTATCAAAGCTATAATCATGTCGAGGGTAAACTGCTGCCGCGATACCTAACAGCGGAGCAAACCACTTTTTGTCCTTTGCACAGACTTATAAAATATGAATTAAGCGATCACTCTCACCTGTGTCCTCATCAGTCATATCCACCTGTCATTGTCAAATGCAATAATTGAACATTGGCATTCATTCACAGACATTAATCTAAGCTAGTTCATTAATCCAAGATCTATATATAACTAGCAAGGCTACCCGACGTTGTCTGGGATCCAAATTTCCATAAATTATGTCGCTTATACAAAAAGTAAAAATAAAAATAAATACTCAGCTTACTATTGTAATTCGAAATGTCTAAATACATTTTGGGGACAAAAATCAAAATCAAAATAATTATGCCTTGAGATGAGGTTTGAACTCACAATCTCTGTCTCTAAGTACGGCACACTAACTGGTTGATCCATGGCTGCAAATACGAAATGGTAACACTATTAAATACATAAAGAGGGGAGGCAAAGCCTGGGAGGGTGCACCTCCTAGAACTGCACAGGACCGGCAACCCCCAATAGACCGGCGTAAATCCAGACCCAAAGGCCAGGACGATACCGGTTTATTAGGCGGAGTAAAAATTAAGTTGATATGCATCTGTTTAACCCCCCCTGTCCTCCAAGCCCTAGGTGTTCGCTCTCTCTCTTTCTCTTTAGATTCGAATGTCAGTCAACCAAAGGCAACAAAAGAAAACCGAACTGTACAAATCAAGACTTCCTTTCCTTCTTTTTCACCAGTAAATTATCTGGTATTAAATTCATTAATATTGTAACTTGAAATGTCTAAATTCATCTTGGGGTCAAAATAAAAATAATTATGCCTCAGATAAGGTTTGAACCTACAACCTTTGTCTCTAAGAATAGCGCACTAACTGATCGACCCACGGACACATGTAGAAAATGATGATGCTATGAAACACATAAACTAGACTGTCGCATTTTGTTTTATTTCCCCTCTCTTTCTTTCTGTAGAATCGAATGTAGGTCAGGCCCCAAATTGGGAGCATTAGGGAGTTACCTCTGAGTAAACACTTACGCAGGTCCACTCTGAGCTAAAGTGGCAGTACCTGTCAGGGTCCCATCCATGGGTTAAAAAGAATTTATCACAGGCATGACACTAAACTGCCTCGGACACCTATGGCAAGGGTTTCACCCCGAAATCTATCTTTCTTTTATCTGCCTACCCTATTTCCCAACCCTATTAACTACTTAAACTCCTCCTTTCAACTGACTTGGGTACGACACAAAACTGCACCCAGTGGTGAGGCCCCTATTTAGGAGCTTTGCAGAGCGTAGAATCAGCCTTTAGTTATTATTACTCTCAGGTCCATCTGACCTGGAGTGGTAGTACTTATGAAGGCCCCCATCTAGAAACTATCGTTTATAGACTATTATTTGTTTACAAAATATATGCTGACAAAACAAATGTGATGTTTTTTAGGTACTGAAATCACATGGTTTTTGTGAGTGGTAAGACACAAATACGAAGAATAAATTGGATGAAAACGCTTCTGTATAGATCAACAAATATAATTATTTATTGTATAATTACAACTGAAAAAGAATTAATAAGGACGTAATTAATTGTAGTTGTTGAGCAAATGTCAGCTGGTTGAATGCAAGGGACATCACTCTGCTTTACAAAATGTAAATTATCTCAAGCAAGACAACAAAGGGCCAAGAGTTACTTCCCTTTCAAATACAAAACGTTTAATCATTATTCTTAGGTGGAAATCTGCTTTCATCTAACACGTTTGAAATTCTGTACAGATTCCGAAGTTTGACAAAGATTCCCGAGTTCGACGAGATGCAGCTGATGAAGGTCGGAGGTTACATCAGTCGAAACGTTGTGAAAATAACATTCAAGATGAGAAGAGTAGTCCGAATAATCTAAATAATACAAAAGATATCCCCTTTTTTCTTTTTATGTTTAATCTAAATGTCAATCTACCTTTCAGGGAGGTTTTCACCCCAGCACCAAATCGTGGTCTCTGCAGGTATCCGCAAAAGATGTACCACCGTCACTTTTGGCTCAATAGAAGAAAGGCAGCATTTTCTGTTCGACAAACATTCAGACTGTATGTGGATGTAAATAGCTTCCACCTGTCTCTTTACATGGCTTGTTGCACTTTGCTATTTTTTTTTTTGCCAAATAAATTTGATTTGATAAATTAATTTAAATATACACAACCAATAAATCCCGGGCAATGCCAGATAGGTACAGCTAGTTCCATATAATCTGATAGGAATTTGAACTCGACTTAACCAATTCCATAGTTTGGAATGGTATCCATTAGACCAAATTTCACATAGTGTAATGTCGATAACAGCAAGGGAGGAGCAGACGACGTGCAATAGAATAAACAATTTAATCCAAAACAAATATGATGTAAATTTTAAATATGGCAGCAAATGATGATTCCTAATAAAATGCAAAATTGGCCGATCATCCGATCAATGAAACGGTTCGTTGTCTTTGTTTCTTTTAGAATGAGTCCGAAGTCTTTATGGTTTCTATCTTATGACTAATTACGTACAGACAGACAATTAGTCTAATTTGCAAACAGTATTGGACTATTTATTTGTTTGTTCATGAGTGTTCATGCCGATACATATAGGGTGCGTGAGGTATTTGAGGCTGAACGTTATTTTTACCAACTCCCTATTTACTTGCCTCCCCACGAGGGAAGAGTTAGACACAAGGCCGGTTTTTAATGCAAGAAAAATCTAGCTACCCCAAAAGGGGCACTTTGGATTGGGACAAAAAATAAAAATTGCCTGAATCACCTTCACTGACCGAGGACAGAAAAAGATGGAGTCTAGTATCAGAACGGATACTAAACTTTATTTTTATTATTTTTAAACGTTTTCTCCGCTAGTTGCAGAATACGCACTAACATGGCTGTCCTCCAAGCCCTAGGTGTTCGTTTGGTTTATGTTCATGTTCGTTCATTCACAATCGTTGTCTATCCATCTTTTCTTTTGTCTACCTTTCAACCGGCTTCCTTGTATTATGCCTCCAACGCATATTTATGTTTCAGTTAATATTCAACAATATATCTAAGTGTGATTCAATGTTCTCTCCTGACTTTAAACTGTTTTGTAACCATTCTTCGTATATCCATATAATATTAACGATTATTGATAAATAATGTGGCCCAATAATCTCAAGACTTTACATTTGATGACAGAGGATATTGATGTGATGCCAATGAGTTTTTGCAATAATGAAGCACATGATGTGGCTTTGGAAAGTTTCTACTTTCTGACATAATTTTACAGTCCAGTTCATGCATTCAAGTATAAGACTACAGGAAGGACATATGCGTTACAGATTTTCGAAAAAACACTTAGTCATTAAGTCATCTTACAGAAAGATTGTAAAAGATACGCATAGAGGACGGAATTAATTGTAGTCGCTGAGCAACACATCTATTGAATGGTATTTACCAATGTCAGCTGGTCGAATGCAAGGGACATTACTCTGCTTTACAAAATGTACATTATCTCAAGCAAGACAACAAAGGGCCAAGAGTTACTTCCTTTTCAAATAGAAAACGTTTAATCATTATTCTTAGGTGGAAATCTGCATATGATCACTTCCATATCCAGGTTTCAAGCGGCCTTGGACAAACATTCAGACCGTATGTGGATGTAAATAGCTTCTACCTGTCTCTTTACATGGCTTGTTGCACTTTACATGGCTTGTTGCACTTTGCTAGAGTCCAATGAAAGATCGAGAAACAAATATCTATAGTAATATGAATATCGAAAATTTTGTTTCGGAACTTTTTGAGATGAGGATTGATAATTTGGACTTTTCATACTACTATATACAGCTTTGTTGTTATATTTATGTTTCTACTAATATTCAACAATATATATATATATATATATATATATATATATATATATAATATAAGTTTTATTCAATGTTTTCTCCTGACTTTAAATTGTTTTGTAACCAGTCCTGGTATATTCATATAATATTAACGGTGATTGTAATTGATAAATTTCAATATGCTGATGAAGAAAATCTTATATATTTTGTATCTTTTCTTAAATATAATTTTACTCATAAAAATGTTTTTCCGAAACGCGTGTACATTTGAAGTGACATAGTTGAATACTTATTTCTGGAGCATAATTCAAATATTTCAAATTATAATTAATGTTTTGAACTACACAATTAATATATGAAAGCTTTCATTGATATAAATTATTACTTATTTTTAACTACAGCTTTGAAGTATGTTCTGTCTAGTGTAAAATAGATCCCTTAGCATTTATCTCCTTTTGCCGGCCTTTTTTTCTTTAGAGATTCCTCCAGCCTCGACATCAGGCGAGAAGCTTCCGGTGCCCTATCACCGCTCTATTTAGCAATCTTTCACCCGACCCTCATTAAATATCCCCACATTTCTGAGCATATAGAATATAAAGTGAAGCAAGAAAAAGTAGAGGATATAGACAGATAAGTTGTCAACAAAAAAAATTACCAAAAATTTACCAGAAAAGTTCAACAGTGAATTTTTGCCTACACCCCCTACCTTTTCTAACTTCACTTTATATTCTTTTTATCTTTACTTTTTCAAATATAGACATTATGGTAATTTTTCTTTTACTAACATATCTGTCTACTCTTCTTTGACGATGAGATATCATCTTTGAAAAGCCATGGTTTAAGGATGGAACAATAAAATAATTCTCTTATATAAAACTGCTGGTTTTAAACAATTGATTTTTTTTAATACATATATATATTTTTTTATCTCCCTCCCACAGTGGTAACATGTGACACAAGGTCGGAAAGTTGGATTGAAAAGCCAACACCCTACAAAAAAACCTTGGCTGCCCCGTCAGCATTCCCCGGTAGCAGCGCCCCAGGCGATTAGTAATAAATTAATCCCTTCTCAAAGAGAAAGTAAAGCCTGGGAGGGTGGACCTCCTAAAACTGCACAGGACACTCCCTAAGATCGACGGGTCTGAAGGCCCGAAGGCCAAGGGGTGTAGAATCCATCAGAACAGATACTACACTATGATCTCAGTCAAAAAGCTGAGAAAAAATTAATAGATATTTTAATATTTTACACTATTTTTATTTTTATTCTCCTCAATTATTTGTTCTATTTCGGATATAGAGCTTAACATTTTCATGATAGGTCATACTTTTAATAGGGATGGAAGTAGGGGTGGGACGTAATGGGTGAAAATTTCAGATTCATGCGAGTAGTATTTTTTTCTGTTCATTTATACATAAATAACACTAAACAATCAAACATTTTGAAAATTTTGCAAAATTCAGAAGGTGCAGGCCAAAAATAGCCGTTAGGGCTCCACGGGACTCAAAATCCATCATTTTTCGGTGAAAAAGTGGTTTCATGCGACATTGCAGGTCCTAAAACATCCTCAAAAGCTATGAATGGATATAGATGGTTAAATCTGATATAGTACTTTAATTTAGGACCATTTTCAGGCTGTGAAAGGGTTTTCATGAATGTAAAATAGCCAAAAACTATTGGCCTGCACCTTCTGAATTTTAGCAAAATTTTCAAAATGTTTGATTGTTTAGTGTAATTTATGTATAAATAAACACAAAAAAATACTACTCGCATGAATCTGAAATTTTCACCCATTATGTCACACCCCTACTTTTAACGTATATTTCATATCTTCACTCACTCACTCACTCACTCACTATCCAGGTTTATCGGCTATGTTCCCTTTGACAAGAGGTTCAACATTATCTGGCTGTCCTTATGCTAAGTCTCCAGTGATCACGATTGTGGGGATTGACTGTGTCCATTTGCCACTGTTTACGGTCTTGTCTGATGGTTTCTTTCCATGTCTTCATAGGGCGCCCAGCTTTCTTCTTTTTGCTGTCTAGCCTTAGGTCTCTGCATGTGCTGATATACCCCTTGCTTCTTTCAACATGTCCGAACCAGCGAAGACGGTTTGCCCTTATTGGCCGAGAAAAAATTAATAGATATTTTATTTTACATTATTTTTATTCTTATCACTTACTTGTTTATATAATTGCTCTATCTCGGATATCGAGCTTCAACTTTTCATGATAGGTTTTACTTTAAAAGTATATTTCATATCTTTATTTTCCATTTCCCTATATATATATAAAACGTTCGTGAAACCTATGGAACATTTTTTTTATTATTATTATTTTAATACAAAAAAGAACCTCAGAAAAATTGAAAAAATAAAAAAGGTATAATTAAACAGACAAATTCTGTTATTTTTAACAATGTTTGCATATATATATATATATATATATATATATATACACATAAATATATACACACACACATATATACATAATTAATTAATTCAGTTCAAATATTCAAGAAATGAACAAAACCAATATTTTTCAAAAGTGCTCAATATATATTAGAGCTATTTAAACTATGTTTATTTTAATATATATATATATATATATATATATATTATACACATATTGTATTAGTTTCTGTAGATGTAAATCCGTCGAAACTCCAGTGTTTATAAAAAGTGCTCAATAACAAGTAGAGCTGTTCTTTAGTAAAAATTTTTATCTATACAAATATTATTGGTTACATATGTGCATACATGTTTAGGTTGTACTCTTCACAGAGAGTCAACCTCTTCACACCAAAGAAAACAAGGAGTGTATATATATATATATATATATATATATATATATATATATATATATATATATATATATATAAGTATATATATTAGTAGATTCTGAAATGAATGAATGAAAAAAAAACTCTTTCGTATTTATTCATTTACATGTATATCTATAAAGTCAGTGCGGACTTATAAATATTCATAATCTGCAGAGGTAAGGGATAATACCTAGGTCTGACAGCGTAAAAAAGTAATTCATAAGCTCACAAACAAATACATAGGGTTAAACTCATATATATATAAGTATAGATTCTGCTGTCTGTTTTCATACTAAAGATCCGCTAAATTTCAATTAACGATCAACGAATTATGGACCCACCTTAGTTAATCTGCCAATCCTGATATTCTCCCGTTTTAAAAGATAATGATTGAATTAATCATTTAATCTGAGTTATTGTTGCACACATTTGAGGGATTAAAATGATGTCATAAAGAATTAGATGACATCCATGGGATATAGATATCCGGCGTTGTCCGGGCCGCAGTGAAGTCATTCTAATTTTTAATTTTTATTTGTTTGGTTTAAACATTTAAAAAATTATACAGAAAAAAGAAATAAAAGTTTAGTTGTAAGGTAGACAACTCCTATTATATTCTTCAATCTAAAACATGAGTTACGCCCTTTGCTGATTTTTACTTTTAGGTGATCATTTAAAAATGTTTCATATTAACAGTCGTCTGGACTGGATGAATTAATTTAAAAAATTAAATTAAGTAAAGTATGTTATATTACCAATAACATGGTACAACAATAACAAATGAAAATTGGCTAGTCAGAAGCAAAGTTCGATTTGTCAGCTTAAATGCTATTTGGGTCTGACTGTGAAAAATCGATAAGATAACTTTATATGTTATATATACTACTAAAATTCTGTGGATCTTGTTTGCTTGCTTTTTTCCCCCCGTGCACACTGGATGACGTCATTTTTTAATGTTATCCATTAAAAAAGAGACGGGGATAACCGTGTACGGTGGATGATGTCACTAAAGGATGTCAGCATCCAATAAAACAGATGGGGGATAACCGAAGACAGTGGATGACATCATCCATCAAATCGGAGAGACAGAGGCTGACCCAGAAAACAGCAATTCTTCCCTATTTGTCAGAAACATCGCTCATGGAATGTGAAGACTAAAGGACACAATAGGAGGTAAGTGAGAGTTACGAGACTCCGACGATGCACCTGAAAAAGTTTGGCGGTTACATCGGTCGAAACGTTATGTAAATAACAACCAAGATGAGAATAGTAGTCCGAAATTATCCTGTTTAAAATTTTATGCGATTTGTATGTAGTTTAAGTTAACAAATAGCATGTTCCATGAACGCACGCCTTCAGTATCTCAGCACAATGCACAATGATGACGACAACATCCTTAGTGAAGTCACCAGCTGCATAAATGTGATGTGGCTCAAATGGCGCACCATTGCAAGATCAGCGACTGTTTAGAGTCAAAGATCTACTGGACTGCTGTGAGACCCGTCGCTTTGTACAGTTCCAAGTGCTTGTTGACAACAAGGAAGGTTGAGCAAAGATTCACCGTTATGGAAACTAAAATGCTCCACTGGATCTCGGGAATTATAGCGATCGACCCCATCTTTAATGACGGCATCTGAAGGCGCTATGGCAGCTCTCCGATCAATAGCAAGATGAGGGAATGGCGGCTCAGATGGTTTGGACATGTGCTAAAGGCCGCTGACGACACTGTCGTGAAACTCACTTTTAAATTAGAAGTCTCTGGGAAGCGACCGATAAACTAAAATGCTCTGCTGGATCTTGGGAATTATAGCGATCGACCCCATCTTTAATGATGGCATCTGAAGGCGCTATGGTAGCGCTCCGATAAATAGCAAGATGAGATGGTTTGGACATGTGCTAAAGGCCGCCGACGACACTGTCGTGAAATTCACTTTTAAATTAGAAGTTGCCGGGAAGCGACCGAGAGGAAAGCCGATGATGAGATGAGCAGACACCCTGCACAATGATCTCGATAAATACGGCCTTCACTCGGACCAAGACTGTGATCATGCCAAGTGGAGACAAAAATCAATTATTGTGGACCCCGCCCTCGCTCAGGACTAATGCAAGAAAAAAAGAAGTACTTTAAGTTTCGTAACGGATTCTTACAATAAAATACGAACGGCTATTCGTAAGAGGCGGCCATTTCATTTGAATGTTTCTGCGAAATTTCAAACTTAAGCGTTACAGACAGACAGACAGACGGACGGCCAGACAGACAGAGACTCTTACAGAGATACGAGGACACATCTTAAGAAGAAAAGAAATTTGGGAATCATCCAAAGAAAAGAAAAGTTCCAGCCTCCATAACCGTATCCATAGAAACTAGAAAAATGTCAGCATCTAAATTCCATGAAGAGCACGGGCCTGAAGCTGGCAGCAGCAGCAGCAAACTTAGGATCATGTGCAATGGCTTAGAATGCGTTGTGAGCATGCAGACAAGAAAAATACGGCGCCTCCTAAGCAAAACACTGTTAGCTCTCTGTAAATCCCTTCATCATCGTATTCAGTTTAACGTCTGTTTTAATTACTGGCATGCGTTGCATGGCTTTTAGAAGTTGACTTCCAAATTAACCAATCTCTGGCCAGGTCTTTATTTATCCCTCCCTCTCTCAAGTAAGCCCCCCCCCCCGTGTGTGTGTCTGTGTGTCTGTGTAGAGAGAGGACATATAAAAAACAACTTTTTTCCTAAACAAACTCCAATTAATTTAAACTAAGAAAGTCAAAATTAAGAGAAAGACACTGAATGCACATGTGAGTGGAAGGAGACAGGAAGTCATTCTTTGATGAATCAAAAGTCATTAACTCCACTACCCCCTTCATGAAGTCTTAGCTTTTACAGAACTAATAACATTTTCAGTTTTCAGAGAGAACTGTCATAAGAGGGAAAAGGAAGGCAGAGCAAGACGGAGAGAGGAAGAAGGGAGAAAAACGGGAAAAGAAAAAGAAAGATATAGCGAGAGAGAGAGAGAGAGGAGGAAAGATAGAAAGAAAGAAATCCATCCAAATAGCGACGAAAACATAAGGAAATAAGGCTCTAGCGACTTGGCAGAAATAACTTTTTCTTATTAAAAAAAAAAGAAGATTTCGACCAAAAAGCTGAAATCCGTTTTTTTTCTCGATTAAAAAAAAAGCGGAATTCCGCTAAAAGCAGAGAACTCACATCCTTGACCGAAGAATAAAAAATGTTTTTTCCGACTTCAAATATTTTTTAACAAATTAAAATTTTGACCCCCCCCCCCATACAAATAGCCTGCTCTTGCACCACCTACACTATACCCTAACCCTATACCACGGCGCATATTTACTCTTTCTATCAAAACACCATGGACAGTTTTCTTTCTGTTTTTATTTTCAATAAAGACCAGACCGTAACAGCTGGTAGGTTTATTAAAGCATAATGTGACCCAAGCAAATGCCACCCATGGAACCGTCAATAAACATCACAATCCTTTCTGCAATCCAACCATATTCGGTAAAAATAAACTTCAGTCTATGACTGACTTGTTCGCCAAGTTTCAGCTATGAATTTCCAACAGATTTTGTCTTATTGACATTCAATGATACGCAGGGACACTTTGGAGATCGTCTAATCAGTATGATGTGTGGTTCGGAATCCAGATCTTAAACTCTCGAATTTATATCTGTGGGGTTATCTCAAAGGTAATATTTATCAAAACCATCCTCGGAATATTGCTAAACTGAAGAGGATTTTGGAATCATAAAAAATAATGACGGGGAAGTAGCAAGTTGATCCAGCATTCGTTTTGACACACCTCACATAGGTTCTAAACTGAAGAGGATCAGAACATCCCAATTCAGGACAATGCCAGGAGAAGAATGTGTCTGAGTTATTGACAATTTTGCGTGTCGTATCCAAGTGTGCTTATCCTTAAACAATGATAAAATTAAGACTGTTGGATATTTATGACTGAAACTTGGTGGGCATGGTACCATAAACGTTACTCAATATTTTTAGACTACCAAACACCAGCATCGGCCCAGGCATAGACTGAAGTTTATTTGCACTTCATCATCATCATCTAGTCGTGGTAGTGTCACGGATCTTTGTAACTCTCACACAATCTCGCTCTACCCCCCCATTACACCAGGTAGGTTATCATAAGTGCACTGTGAGTCCTCTGTTAGTTGTTTTGATGTAGGTCTTGTGTGAATCTCATCACTGAACCACATCCTTCTTTTGGCATCTAAAAAAAGAACATCGCTGACGATTTTATCTTTAGCCCTCCAGCGGTGACCAGTAAATCTGGTTCTTCTCTCTCTTTGATCAGGGCTGCAATCTGAGGAAGGTGTCTGTAAAGTTGCTCTCTCATGGGGTAGTGCCTCCACGAGATGTTAAGAGCTAATCTTAGCATTCTTACATCAAGTGGCTTCATGCCTTGTCTGGAGCGATTTCCATAAAAAAGCAGTAAATAAAATCAAAAATAAGGACAATGCCAGGAGAAGAATGTGTCTGAGTTATTGACAATTTTTCATGTCGTATCCAGGCGTGCTTATCCTTAAACGATGATAAAATTAAGACTGTTGGATATTTATGACTTAAACTTGGTGGGCATGGTATCATAAACGTTACTCAATATTTTTACACTGTTTAGACATATTTATCATATTGATAACGTTTAAATATATCAAAATTTATCCAAACAGAATTAAATATCAGATTATATCAGCTCGATATAAAAATGATAATTGCAATCATTTTAAATATCATAATTTGTATCCTGATCACAGGTACAGGGGGACCCCCAAAAGATGACTACCCCCCCCCCCCCCCCAATGACTTCCTGAAAGGGTGACACTTTGCATGTTTCTGTGTATGTGTGTTTCTCACCTACACGTGACTTACACATTATTTTTTTTTTTTTACATTTAATATTAATCTAATATTGATTGGAATAAAAAAATAAAAATAAATTTTTTTTTATTTCTTTTTGTGCATAACTATAAAAAGATGCAAACACCGAGTAGATACAGCTAGTTGATAATAGATGAATATGGTCGACTTGTGTTTATCATCATGACACTTTGAAATTCTTTTGAAGCCTTTAAACCAGGGACGGACAACCTTTTCAGAGTGAGGACCAGATGAGACTTTTGGAAGGAGATCGCGGGCCGAAGTGAATTACTATATTTTGTTTACATGAATAAATTGTACAAACATTGCATTGAACACTCTACAAATCTGATATTTTTTCTCAAGAGACTTCTGTATGTAATGTTATAAAAGGCGCCGACGAAGAGTCATTTTGGAATCATAAAAAATAATGACGGAGAAGTAGCAAGTTGATCCAGCATTCGTTTTGACACACCTCACATAAGTTCTATGTGTCATGCCCTTTCCTCGTCTCACGTTTCCTCTTTGCCTTTCTCTTTCTCTTTTTCTATTTTTATCTCAGGCCAAGGATTTGAAATTAATAGTTAAAGAAAAATGAAATATACATGCATCATCGCTCGCTAATATTTATACATTTTTATCCAACTGTAAATTTTAATTGAAACCTACTTTTAGGTCCGCGGGCCGGATTGCAATAATAAAGCATAACAGGGTGGCGGGCCGGACGCTAAGCCTTCGCGGGCCGGAGGTTACCCGCCCCTGCTTTAAACGATCAAATAAAAAGTAATTTCAAGCTCGAATTATAATTAAATGAAGACAGTTATGCATCATGGTTCACTTTTTGTCCTTCTAAATGAGCGGCTCTTAAACTTATGCTGGTAGACCACCTAAGGACTGTATTATCATCCATGGACCCCATATATGCATATATGATATTTTAAAATCAAATATTTGCTTCTACGTTAGTAAAAACTAACAATAAATCACTTGTATAATTTTGGTTATTCGGACTACATTTCTCATCTTGAGTTTTTATCATCACAACGTTTCGGCCACTGTAACCTCCGGCCTTCTTCAGGTGTATCTCTTCGAACTCGGGAATCTGGACGGAATTTCGAACGGAAACCTTTATTTAATCCACTGGGGTAGCATACTCTTGTTCTGTCAGCCATGACTAGAAGAAATCTTCAGTAATTCGCAATTCTTCGTATTGCCTGCACCGAGGATTGAACCTTCAACCTTCAGATGACTGAATTTAATTGCGGACAGTTCTAGTATGAATTTTTGGAGCCTTAAACCTATTCTTGTTTTTTCTATGTGTAGTCTTACTACTTATCACTACATATATATATATATATTATAACCTTATTTATAATTGTTCCCATATTGTATTAATCACTATATATATATATATATATATATATATATATATATATATATATATATATATATATATATATAAATAACCTTATCTGGTTCCCATATTGTATTGAATTCTATACTAGGTCTGCTTAGTAAGTCATTATTGCCCAACATATGCGCTGCTTCTTTGAGTCGTCTTACTCTTCACCGGTGTTCTCTATCTATAATTTTTACTTCGTCCCATCAGGGCAGATGGTTCCCTTATTCCCTCTATATTTGGTCAGCCATACCCGATATTTCTGATATAATAAAAGAATCTACTTAACTTCTACATAGAAAACAATTCAAACTTTCACATTACATTAAAATATAATTTGTATAATTTTGATTATTCAGACTACTGTTCTCATCTTGAGTGTTATCATCACAACGTTTCGGCTGCTGTAACCTCCGGCCTTCTTCAAGTGATCTCTTCGAACTCGGGAATCTGGACGGAATTTCGAACGGAACCCTTTATTTAATCCACGGGGGTAGCATGCTCTTGTTCCGTCAGCCATGACTAGAAGAAATCTTCAGTAATTCGCAATTCTTCGTATCGCCAGCACTGAGGATTGAACCATCAACCTTCAGATTGTGATGATAACACTCAAGATGAGAAATGTATTCTGAATAACCCAAATTATGCAAATTATCAATCCTCATCTCAAAAATTCAGAAATATAATGAATCACTTCCCTTATATTATAAACTCCAAATACAATAAACATACGTACATCTCCTAATAGACAACACAAAACTAAAATAAATAGATAGAATTTTTTTTGTGGATCTCCGGTGGTTCATGTGGACCCTAGTTGGGAATCCCTGTTTTTAAACCAAAGAAGAATATTACTCTTCTCACGTGCCCCTGTTGTATCAAAGGAACCTCACAAACAAACTATTTGATAAGTAAAAGGATTTGCGGGTTGATATATATGGTATGAACTTTCACCTTGAATTTTCTTTTTTTGTTTTCATAGACCCTCCCCCTTATCTAAAAAAAACAAAACAAAAACAAACACATTAAACCACCACAAAATAATAACCTCAAATATTTTAAAACAGTTTTGGATGAGAAAAGCTGAACTAACCTAAATTGGGTTTGAACAGAAAAAAGAAAAAAAAACTGCTGTTTGATAAATTCTTTTTTTCGTCAAAAATGGTAGTATGTGTGGGTGGGTGGGTGTATGGGTGAGCAACGACCATTCTTTAGAATTATTTTACACCCCCCCCCCACACACATGTACATACATAGAGTTTGAATTACCTACTAGACACCATTCTCGAGTGTCTGAAGGTTTGTCAGGACAACCTGACATGTGGATACTACTTCCCCTACAAGTAAACTCTGACCAAATATTCAAAATAACATAGTATTCGAAGCACAAATAAGATCCCATCGACACGATTACACACTGGCTCACACGAGGAATAGTGCACCTTCTCCTAGTGATGTCACCTCAAGTAACAGCACTTAGTTGGATACTCCACCAGACAAGATGAATTCTTGTCCTGGGATCCGGTAAGACCAAGAGACCGCAAGAAAGATATACTATAACATAATTAAATGGTCAATTGGCGAGAAGAAAATTAATGTTCTTAAATTCTTTACTAACTCAACGCTTAGGAGGTAAAGGAGTACTTTCCCATGCACGAGACAGTGGTGCTAGATCGAGAAAGATGCAGTTCGAGTGCGTAAGAAGTGATATAACTGCATGCGACCTGGCTGATGTCAGCCATTTGTACCGGACTGCATGGATTGCAGGTGTGAGACGCTGCCCGATGTTGCCCACCTCAGAGTCTGGGATACTTGCAGCACTCTAAATCCCAGAATTGGAGAATGCACTAGCAGAGTCTGCAATGGAGAATGCACTAGCAGAGTCTGCAATGGAGAATGCACTAGCAGAGTCTGCAATGGAGAATGCACTAGCAGAGTCTGCAATGGAGAATGCACTAGCAGAGTCTGCAATGGAGAATGCACTAGCAGAGTCTGCAAACTGTAATTCATCGAGAATATTTATTTGTCTAAAAACTCAAATCTCTTTAACATGAAAGGAAGAAATTCCCCGAAATGTTGGATAAAATCGATATTGGTATAAACTGATACGTTTGGCTCTGTAATACAAATTCCAATTTACTTTTTAACCTGGTGTCTTGGCCTTGCTGTATCTGTTCCGATGGATACTACACCCCATAGACTGGTATTGTCTTGGTCTTCGGGGCTTGATTTACGCCTGTCTATGGGTCTGCCCTGTGCAGTTCTAGGAGGTCCACCCTCCCAGGCTTTGCCTCCCAACTTACTCCACCCCAAAGAGGGTGGAGTAAGTTTATCGCTTACTGCCTGAGGCGCTCCTACCGGGGAATGCCGACGGGGCTAATTATCACTACTATCGTTTCATTTAGCTGATTATCACTACTATTAGCACCCCCCCTCACACACACAGAGTCGGTCAACAGTGGCACACAGGTACCAACAGCGCTTGCTTCACACACATACATGCATAATGAGGTGTATTCCCTAACATTGATATGAGACACAACGTCGAGCTACTTAAAGGCAATGTGGCCAGTATTCAACTCAAGGAGAAGCAAACAATAACACAGGAAGACACTTTTTAACGTGCAGACGTCCTTTAAAACAACAGGGGTTAGCGTTAAAACAACGAGCAGCTGAGAACATTCTCTTGATTTCAAGAGCAGTTATTAATGTTGTCTATTTAACATCCGCTACCAAAATACCGGATATTAAACTATAGGCGACACCTGCACAAAACACTGTTTATATATATATATATATATAGATTGTCCTGACAAACCTTTATACAGAGAAACCGAAGACACTCGAGAAGTATGTCTAGGTATGGATATATCGATTCCTATTTTTCTCACTATTTAATCTCTTCTTTTCAACGCACATTATATATATATATATATATATATATATATATATATATATATATATATATATATATATATATATATTGTTTCATTTTACTTCAGTTGAAGTTCTCAGAAATCAAGGGGCCTCTACCTGGGGCTAACACTTGATCCCTGTATGAGATACATAGACATTCGAATATTCTATTAAATTTCTCTTTTATCTCTCAAACGTTGAGTTAGTAAAGAAGTTAAGAACATTAATTTTAATTTTCCCAATTGACCAGTTGATTATGTTATAGTATATCTTTATTTTGGTCTCTTGGTCTTACCGGATTCCAGGACCAGAATTCATCTGGTCTGGTGGAGTATCCAGCTAAGTGTTGTGACTTGAAGTAACATTACTTAGAGAAGGTGCCCTATTCCTCGTATGAGCTAATGCCAAGGGGATCTTATTTGGGCTTCGAATACTATGTTATTTTGAATATTTGGTCAGGGTTTACTTGTTGGAGTAAGTATCCTCATGTCAGATTGTCCTGACACACCCTTGTACATAGAGACCGAAGATACTTGAGGATGGTGTCTAGTAGGTAATTCAAACTCCCATATATGTGTGTGTGTGAAATTATCAATAGAAATGTAGAAAGTCAAATAACAATATTTAAAAAAACAAAACAACACATCGTTATTTGGTTTTCTACAGTTCTATTGATAATTTCAAATTTAAAACAATGTTTTCAAGTGAAAAGTTTTATTACATAATATATATATATATATATATATATATATATATATATATTGAATTAGAGTTTTAGTTATAAGCTATTGCCCCATTACTTAATCCTTTGTGTTATATACCAAATTACATTATATATATATATATATATATATATATATATATATATATATATATATATATATATATATAATTTGGTATATAACACAAAGGTTTAAGTAATGGGGCAATAGTTTATAACTAAAGCTCTAATTCAATTTAATGTTATATAAATAGTTCAGATGCACTATTTAAAAAAGATTTAAAAAAATCTAAACTGAGTATGTTTTATTTTTCTGATGTCAATATGTAGACTGCTACATGCTGTTTACATGTATTGGCAACCACAGAGAACGCCCTACTCATTTTATTTTACATTTATTAATCTGCGGTGATGGGGGATATCATTTAAATTCTATATTTTACAATTAATAAACAAATCACAAAAAAATGAAGACACAACCCCCCACCCTCTCCCCAAATACATCTGGATGAATTCAACATTTACAAAAAAATCTATTACATCACTCAATAAGTCTCGGGCCTGACATATATATGGCGCCACTAATAAAAAAAATCCATATGATTTTTATTAAAGTACTAACCTTCAAGTGACCCATGTTAAAATTTGCGTACACTCGAATTATTAGTTTTCAAATTATAGTTATTTAAGTGAATTTACTGTTGCAAAGTTTTCAAAGCAATGGAAAAAAGTGTTTTTTCACCATGACAATACACCGTGTCACAAGTTGATCGCAATGATAGCAAAAACGCATGAATTGCACATTTTATTGTTTTCGTACCTACCCTAACTCTATTCTCTAAGTTTGCCCTCCAGCGACTACTGGCTGTTTGCAAACCTCAAAAGGATGCCCCAGGGAAAGAGATTTGGCTCTAATGAAGAAGTGATGTTTGAAACTGAGGCATATTTTGGGACC
Source organism: Sepiola atlantica (assembly GCA_963556195.1). Classification (NCBI taxonomy): domain Eukaryota; kingdom Metazoa; phylum Mollusca; class Cephalopoda; order Sepiida; family Sepiolidae; genus Sepiola; species Sepiola atlantica. The sequence goes on along the minus strand of OY744541.1, from coordinate 23,971,829 downwards.
CAAAACAAATCGTTCTAAAAAAACAAAAAAAAGGCATTGAATTGTGAGAGAAGTGTTGGAATCAGTGAATCAACTATTGAGTGATGTATTAAGAAAATTCTGAAACTGATTGGATGAGACAGGTCACTTGGGAATTCTCTTCTATGTTAGCGTGCAGAGAACTGCAAATGACTTCATAATTGATTTGAGTTCCGGATTACTAAAATCGGGAGAAGGGAATTTTGGGGAGGACTTCTGGCTTCCGGTGAAAAAATCGTGTATGGATGCCTGAAAGTGATACAACAATTTTTTTTAATTCATATTAATTTGAGACTTTTCTTTCATATTCAAATAATTAACATAATACAGATTATTTGAAAAATATTTTTTTTTATTTTTTTTATTTGATTTTTTTCAAAACATTTTAAAAAAATTTCATTGATTTTTTTCATCCGTATTTGATTTAACGTCTAAAATTCATTGTTTTTACACCTCATGAGAATTTTTTTATTATTAATTTGGCACTTCTTCAGTTTAGGTTTGAATCAGAACGTATTTGTTTTCAGTGCCACCGGAAGTAATATAGAAATAGAAGTTTTTATCCAAAAAATCAATAAAGCGAACAATAATAAAGCAAAATGATTTCTGTAATTGGACATTTAACCCTAACCCTATTTCCCCAAAAAAACATTATTTTCAGTAAATATTTCAAAAAAACATTTCACGTATTTTTGAAAAAAACACATATTTTCACTATTAGTTGCGAAAAGAACATTATTTCTTGAAAAAAAAAGAAAAGATTATTCTATTTTGTTTATTTTTTTCAATGAAAATTTTATAAATGTTTTGAAAACAATCAAGTAAATTATTTTTCAAATAGTCTGTATTATGTTAATTATTTGAATATGATGAAAGAAAAGTCTCAAATTAATATGAATAAAAAAAAATTGTTGTATCGCTTTCAGGCATCCATACACGACTTTTTCACCGGAAGCCAGAAGTCCTCCCCCAAATTCCCTTCTGCCCTAAAATCCAACTAAAAATATATATAGACCAATCAGGAGCCGAACGTTGGGGATATATGCTGAAGTGTTTTAGCAGTGATACTATGGACTGCCCCCCCGCCAATAAATGATGAGGAAGTGAGATAAGTGGATGGTGATAGGGAGGCCGGCGAATCTATTGAACTCCCTAGATGGGATGGCGCCTGACAGTTGGTTGTTAGTTTCTGGGTGGTTGAATAGCGATAAGCTGAAAGAAAAAAAACCGAATGTAGCCAGTTCCGGTGACCGGCTGAGAGTGACTGAGAGAAAGACCGGCCATCTAGGAGTTCCGGTCGAAAGTAGATATAGTAGAGGAGCCGGAGCGGATGAGGAATCAGTCACAGTTCGGTTGGGGAAGATCGCTGAGAGAGTCCGAGAGTTAACGACTCGGCGTTGGACGAAGACGGTTGTCACTGGGGCTGACACGACTGGACAACGATCAACGGACAGCTTTTGGGTTCTTAGCCACGACGACAGTATAACCACCCACCCCCGAGCACAACGGAGTTATACCAACAACTTGTGTTGATTTTATCGTAGCGCAACCACCGAGACGATCATCGGGATACATTACCAATTCACATACAATCAGCCGGAAAGAGAGAGAGAGAGAGAGAGAGAGAGAGAGAGGGAGAGAGAGAGAGAGAGAGAGAGAGAGAGAGAGAGAGAGAGAGAGAGAGAGAGAGAGAGAGAGAGAGAGAGAGAGAGAGGGGCAATTGGAATTCGGCTCCGTCAAGGGGTAGACAGTAAATAAAGAGCCAGGATTGAGTCCCGACAGATGGCAGTCATCAAACGAAAATCATGCACCCAATGAACCGACCGACAACCGCACGTTTGAAACAGACACAACAATAACAAGGAAAGTGCTTATCCTTTTCGCACTCAGAAAAATAGACTTTAATTCTTCGCCTACTTTAAATGATGTTATTACTATAACTACATGTATCCACTTGCAGCTTGATGTAGCACAAAGCCGGAAGGTGGGATAAACCAATTTCCCTCTGGCTGTATTTACCCGGTGTCACCCGGGTGGAGACATATTGCAAGATGGGGAGCTTTAAGAAAATAATTCAAAATATAGTCATGTTATATATATATATATATATATATATATATATATATATATATATATATATATATATATATATACTTTAATATTTATATGTGGGAGTTAACATGGATCAGATTCGTACGGAGGAGGTCAGAAATTTAGAATTCAAGAAAGAAAAAGAAAAACACCCTACTTTTTCTACTTCTAAACAGATTCGCCGGGTACAGTGCAGAGAGAGAGAGAGAGAGAGAGAGAGAGAGAGGTAGAGAGAGAGAGGTAGAGAGAGATAGGTAGAAAGGGAGAGAGATAGGCAGAGAGAGATAGAGAGATATATAGAGAGACATAGTTAGAGAGAGATATAGAGAGAGGTAAAGAGAGGGGTAGAGAGAGAGAGATAGGTAGAAAGAGAGAGAGAGAGAGAGAGAGAGAGAGAGAGAGAGAGAGAGAGAGAGAGAGAGAGAGAGATGCGGTTCAAAACGTAACGTTACGCGAAGTTTTGAAAGAAAGATACACGCGTTTCTTTTTAAAACCCTTCTATTTTATTGTTGTTTTAGCCTTGCCACCGACCGGTCAACGCCGGGTGGCCTTGCTAGTCGCGAATAAATTGACAAACGAAAACATTAAGCGATCAACAGGAAGAGCTAACGTTCTCGACAAGATGATGCTTATGTTTACGAATCGCAAGAGATTGTTTAATTTCTCCGAATCGCAACGTCAATAAAAAAAGAAGGAAAAACTAAAATGTCAACTTTCTGTTCGGATCGCAGTTCATCAATCCATGTCAAACTGGACGAAACACCGAGTGTCATACCAGAGTGGTCTCAGCAACGACAGCAAGTG
>OY744541.1:23926416-23963916 GCA_963556195.1 Sepiola atlantica | reverse complement strand
TGAACCCCTCCCTCCCCCAACAGTTAAGCGACAACCGGACATTGAACGAAATAATATTTTAAAATAAAAAACTTAAAAGAAAAAAAACAGTTTTCGCACATTAAAAGTATACAGGTCGGTAGATAATTATATTCTACTGCGTTTGGTATAAGTTATTTTTTTTCGACTGTTACCTATTATGAACTTTTACCGAAATCTGAAAGTTTAATTTAATTATTATGGCATGGTTTAGTCATTAAATCATTAATTGAACCAAATTGTTATAACACTATAAATAATTCTATTTAAAAAGTTAATATTGTTTTAATCTCTATTTATAGAATGATTGGGTATAAATAACTATAACAACTTTCCATCTTTTAATTGAATGAGAATTTGCTAAGAACGTTAAAGCCAGAAGAAATCACTTTCTATTCGGCAGTTTTCATATTTCGATAAGATTCATTTCTTAAAAATACTATTAGCAAAAGATTAAAAGATGCTTCTGCTGTTTCACAATGACATTAAAATATTTAAAGAAATGTATAAACTTTGTTATGTATTTACGTGTTAGCTGAAAATACGATTGTACAGAAAAAATTACGCAAATTCATCCAGTATTTTTTAAATTATAAGAAAAAGCGATCTTACGTATCGTTAGTCATTTTCACTTATGAAATAGGCAAGGGAGATAAGTTAAATGTTGTTTAAGTGTTTAACAAAATTGGCTATCGAAAGATAAACTCGTTTTTTATTTTTAATTTAATAAATCGAATAGGCTATATTGCCGGTCCCGGCAAAATAACGATTCCTGCGTTATTTTGCCGTGACCGGCAATATAACGATTCCTGCGTTATTTTGCCGGTTAATGTATATTTAACTAAATTGTTAAACATACAGTGACGCCCGGCACAATAATGAGTCTTACGTTATTTTGCCAGCTCGTGTTTACTTAACTATAAATTACTTTTTTTATTATTATTTCAATTATTTTTTTTTGTATTATTTAAAACTTTATCAAACGAAATTTTATTTATAATTTAAAACTTTGCCTGATTGTTTTTTTTTGTTTGTTTTTTTATTTAAAACTTTGCCTGATTGATTTTTTGTATGATTTAAAACTTTATTAAGCGACAATATATTTTAAAATAACGATAAAATTAATTTTTACTTCCGGTTGATTCGATTAGGAGTGAACTCTTCAAAATTATAACTTATTTTATGATTTCATTGAAAGAACATTTTAAAATAGAAACTGTTTAAATCCAGTGATTTTCTGTATATTTTAACATTATCGAAGTTTTTCTTCATAAAGTAAAGTAAAGCACATTTTTAACAAGTAAATGTTACCAAAGGCAACATAAATTATTCTTCTACCTGTATAAGTTTATTTGTTTATTTGATTGTTTATTTTTATTTAAAAAAATCATTTATCAAAATAAATAATAAAATAAACAAATAAACTTATACAGGTAGGTAGAATAATAATTTATGTTGCCTTTGGTAACATTTATTTGTTGCTTATTTTTTTCTTTATATATAACTTATATATAACTTAAGGAAAATTTCAATTACTTAAATGGAGAGCAGACTTAGTAATGTTGGGAAAATTCATCAACATTAATTCTATTATGAAAAGTAAGCAGATATTTCTTTAACCGACACAATAGGACAGGTCGATTTTTTTTTATTTCTTTAACCGACACAACTGATGATGAAAACAAATTGTTTTTAAATATTTGCCCTTATTTATTTAATTACCTTTTCTTTCGCAAGGCCATAACAATTAGGTTTTAAAAAATAATGAACCGGCATAATAACGATCCCTTTACATTAGTAAATAATTATTGTGACGGGCGTCACTGTATGTTTAACAATTTAGTTAAATATACATGAGCCGGCAAAATAACGCAGGAATCGTTATTTTGCCGGGACCGGCAATATAACGCAGGAATCGTTATTTTGCCGGGACCGGCAATATAGCCTCTTCCTTAATAAATACTGCATGAATTTGCGTAATTTTTTGGCACATGTTCGTCTTTTCCCACAGTCCGTTTTTCACAACTTTTTACTGACCAGTTTTTTTTTCTTTTTTCGGTGTACACTTACCTATCAAGCTGCTAGAGAATTCCGGGGTTTTGGGAATTTTTTTTCAAATATTTTACATTTTAGGAGGGGGGATCAGTTTCCAATCTTAATTCAACGTAGACTGATCCCCCTCTTTTTGACCATCTCAATTAAAAAAAAAATCTTTTTCGGTGTACAATTACCTATCATGTAAGTAGAGAATTTCAGGGGTTTTGGAAAGAAATTTCAAAAAATTTAGATTTTAAGACGGGGGATCAGTCTTGTTTGTCTTTTACCATAGTCCGTTTTTCACAACTTTTTACGTCTTAAAATCTCATTTTTTTTAAATTTCTTTCCAAAAACCCCGGAATTCTCTCGCGACATGATAGGTAATTGTAAGCAGAAGAATACATTTTAAAATTTGAGATAGTCAAAAAGAGGGGGATCAGTCTACGTTGAATTTACATTGAAAACTGATCCCCCGTCTTAAAATCTAAATTTTTTGAAATTTCTTTCCAAAAACCCCGGAATTCTTTATTGACATAAGTAATTGTACACCGAAAAAGATTTTTTAAAAATTGAGATGGTCAAAAAGAGGGGGATCAGTCTACGTTGAATTAAGATTGGAAACTGATCCCCCCTCCTAAAATGTAAAATATTTGAAAATTTTTTCCAAAAACCCCGGAATTCTCGTGCAGCCTGATAGGTAAGTGTACACCGAAAAAAGAAAAAAAAAACTGGTCAGTAAAAAGTTGTGAAAAACGGACTGTGGGAAAAGACGAACATGTGCCAATTTTTTGTATGTAGTCTTCTTTTAAGCTACCACGTAAGTAGACAACAACGTTTATACATTTCTTTGACTATTTTCTTTTTAAAGAGAGGCCAAACATGTCGGGGCGAAACAGCAGAAGCACCGAATAAAATAGCTGACCTGTTTGCGAAGAAACATAAATACATTCTGGTGGATTTAATTTTTGTAATTATTATTTGTTTTTAAATAAGATTTTTAAAATTTCGTTTTATTTTTACGCTATTTTGTTGTTATTCTTCGAGTTAATTAATAATGATGTACAATTTGTACATGCCACGTATAGTCGAGAAAGTTGGCTACGCTCAAAGTGTAGCATCTGTTATGTCATCGCTCAATGAGAAAGAACTCCTTATAGACTGAGACAATTCTTATTTTTATCACAATGCCGAGTGCCCCCTTTTTCGGGAGCTTGATTTTTACCCCACATTAAAAAGCGACCTTGTGTCTAACTCTGCCCTCGTGTGGGAAGCAAGTAAATTAGGGTCACACGTATACACAGACACACGTGAAAGGGTCACACAATTTTTATTAATATAGATATTTCTACGACAACAAATATGTTTGGCTAGGAGCAAAGTATAGTATCTGTTACTGAGAAATCCTTCAAGACTGAGGCAATTTTATTTTTTGCACACATCCAGAGTGCCTCTTTTTGGAGTGCTTGATTATACCCACATTAAAAACCGACCTTGTGTCTAACTCTGCCCTCGTGGGGAGGCAAGTCAACGGAGAGAACTAATATCGAAAATAAACTACTAAAGAGAAATTTCAGCTAAGCTTGTAAAGTGAGTTCTACATTTTAAGCCGCGTTTACGTATCCTGTCCTATATTTAGTACTTTTAATAGACCCTACAAATTTTATGTTTTGCTTTCAGATACTATAACAATTAAAATAATAATAATAATAATAATAAAAAAAATGTTTTTCTGGTGTTTTCGGAATCAATCGCTAGCTTCTACTTGAATACTAAAAGTGTATTTAAAAGAAAAAAAAAATATAAATCTATCAAAACTAAACAGAAAAAAATCATGGAGTATTCTTTGCAGTTTGTAGGCGCGTACGCGTATATACAGTCATGGCCACCGAGTACGTAAAATAAAACAATTTAAAAAATAATAATAAATATGAAAATAATCTGCTTTAAATTCAATTTTCAGAAGTTATGCATTAATTTGCATGCAACATAATGCATGTTTTTTTTTTAGTTAAATGTTTTTTTTTGGGCTTTAGTAACACACACCTAAAATACAGGCCCTCACTAAAAATCCTGACAAAATCATTTTTTTTTTTTAATAATTACTTTTATGAAAAAAAAAAAAATCAAATAAATAAATTAAAAAAATCACTGGTAACAATATAAATGTAAAACATTTTTGATTATATTAATCAAAGATGCAATAAATATATAAAATTAAAAAAAAAAATCCTGGGATTCTTAAAAATTAAAATAATAGTAATCTACATAACTCAAAAATATTTCTTGTGTCTAACTTAATTAACTGTAGTATAATTTGATAAAGCATTGCCTAATAATTATTAAAAACAAAAACAAAAAAAAACAAATGTTTGCTATTTATAGGTGAATATTTTCTTTGTCTGGGAGAAGTTCCCTCATTTCCTCCCTTGCAATGTTCTGTCCTTAAACACCGAAAACGTATTAAAATGAAAAAGGTTAATTTTAAAAAAACAGGATAGAATTATTTAAAAAAGAAAATGGTCGAGACAATTAACATCGAGTTTTCTATCTTTTTTCTTTTTTACTTACTTGGGGTTGAAATAAACACCGGGTTCCATTATTTGTGTGTACTCCTCTCTCTCTCCCTCTCTCTCTTCCTCTCTCCTGACTTTTCGTTGTAAGTATAGGCAGTGCCCGTGCGTGCGTACAACTAGGCACTCTCTCTGCTCTTTTTTCGAGAAGATGGGCCGTGTAGTCGTTGTTGGTTGTATTTACCCCCCCGCCTCCCCTCCTCCTAAGCCTTGAAAAATCGACATTGTTTTTAAGGTAATATCGACAATACGAAGGGCTTCCGTAGGATAATAGTTAAATTTAACTCCCCACGAGGGCAAAATTAAATACAAAGTCGGTTTTGAATGCAGATTATATCCAGCTCCGCCTAATAGAGAAACTCTAAATTAAGAAGAAAAAAAATCCCTCAGTCTAGAAGTATTTTTCCTTGGACCAAGGAAAGAACAGATACTACACTTTGGCATATTTATATAACAAAATTTTTACAGTTGAGGCACAAGGCCAAGGGTATCTATTAAGTTTGTTGCATTCTTTATCTCTATTTACTTGCCTCCCCACTTGGCGAAAGTTCGACACAAGGTCGGTTTTTAATATATGAAAATCCAGCAGAGCACCCCACCAGACATTCTGGATTGGGAGGCAAAAATAATAAATTGTGTCAGTCGAGAAGGATTCTGAGACAGAACTTGGCCTTTTGGCTAGTAGCAAAGTGTGGTATTTTAGGTAGGACGTCACCTCGAGTAAATGTGGTATTATGGTGACTGCAATGATGCTAGCTAAGAATAGAATAGGCAGTGTAAATGTGGTATTATGGTGACTGTAAATGTGGTATTATGGTGACTGCAATAATTCTAGCTAAGAATAGAATAGGCAGTGTAAGGTAGACAGAGGATGACCAACGACCCTCATTTCCCCACACTTTTGATTGCCATGTGCTTAGTTTCTCAATATTTGCAAATGAATAATGCAAAGTGTAGTAGCTGTTCATCTTTCTGTCCTCGGTCAGTAGGCGAGAAATCGTTCTCGACTGAGGCAATTTTTTTTGGGGGGGGGGGGGAATGGAGGAAGAGCTTGGTTTCCCCACATTAAAAACCGACCGTGTGCCTAACTTTGCCCTCGTGGGGAGGCAAGTAAATACACTTTGATCCTAGTCCGAAGGACAGAGAGTAGTTTTATCTATCTATCTATCTATCTATCTATCTATCTATCTATCTATCTATCTATCTATCTATCTATCTTAGGAACACCCTCCCAGGCTTTGCCTTCTCACCCTATGAGAAGGGGTTAGTTTATTGCTAATCGCCTGAGGCGATCCTACCGGGGAATGCCGACGGGACTGCCCAGGCATTTTTTGTAGGGCAGAGTGCTCTTCCTCTATCTATCTATCTATCTATCTATCTATCTATCTATCTATCTATCTATCTATCTATCTATCTATCTATCTATCTATCTATCTATCTATCTATGTTGCATTCGTCTCTCTCTCTCTTACTCTTTCTCTCTCTCTTTCTCTCCATCTTTTCTGTCTTTCTTTCTATCTGTGAATCATTAAAAATATCCCACCGCTTCCGCCAGTCTCTCTCCCCTCTCTCTTCTTCCTTCCCCTTCTCTATTTCTATTTAGTTCAAGCCTGGATATAACACATGAAACTACACCCGGACATATACGTACACATTTATTCACAACAAAAATAAATATCTATAAAAAAAATATTAAGAATCTGAAGTGTAAACACTCTTACAAATATGACTGGATCCTTCCTTGGTCTTTAAGCGAGGACAAAGTGTAGTATCTGTTCTGTACGACACTTCATCTTTTATATCCTCTGTCAGTAAAGAGGAACATCCTTTTAGGCTGAGGAAACTTTTAATTTTTTCTCAGTCCGGAGTGCTTCTTTTTGGGGAGCTGGAGTTTAAACATCGACACTGTGTCTAATTTTGCCCTCGTGCGGAAGCAAGTAAATAGGGACTAGAATCTGCATTGAATAACATGAAAAAGGGTTGATATGTCGTAAAAAAAAACTTTCTTTCTTCTTTTTCCCCTATTTCGTCACCCCCTCCCTTCTTCTTCTTCTTCTTCTTCTTCTTCTTCTTCTTCTTCTTCTGGAATAATCGCTTATATACATCTCTCTCTCTCTCTCTCTCTCTCTCTCTCTCTCTCTCTCTCTATATATATATATATATATATATATATATATATATATATATCAGGACCGGCGGGACAGTTATAAAAGTGGGGGACTCTCCTAAAAAGTGGAGGGGGTGCCGGTTAAACACATGCATATATAACTTCATTATTTATGACCGTAAAGTGGGGGGGGGGGCAAGTCTAAAAGTGTGTGTGTGGGGGGGGCTTGAGCCCCTCTCCTGCCCCCGTCCATGTATATATATATATATATATATATATATATATATATATATATATATATATATATATATATATATATATATACAGGGCTTTACGCGCTCCACTACTTTTGGAGCTGTTCCTGCTCCTGCTCCAACGCCGAAAATTGGAGCTGGCTCCTCTCACGCTCCCCATTTTCAAAAAGGAGCCGCTCCTGCTCCAACTCCTATAAAAAATGAGCGGCTCTTTTTCAGCACTCCATAATGAAAATGTACCTTCTTTCATAAACGTTCTATTCTGCCAATGAATTGTCGAAGTATAGGGGTGGGCGTCAAAGGATCTCATCGATATGTGTTGGGATGTCACTTTAAGTGTAAGACTAAGATAATATTTAACAAAATGTCGCTAATATTTTGAGAGTTATAGGAGAACATGTCGGACGAAGTATAAGATTATACGTAAATTTTCGTTTCCTGAGGTATACAATAGAAATAGAGACATCCCTGAAGCATTTTAAAACAATTTTAATTTTCATTACATTAACAACCTATTTTTTCAGGAAAGGAAAATTTGACCCGATATTTTTCTTTTGTTTTAAGTAAATAAAGTTTTACTTTTAAACATTATTAGTGATTATTTTCTTTTTAAAGAAAACATTTCTCTGGAAAAGGAGAGACAGCTAGGGCAACATTACTCGTCATGTTGTTGTTTAATATTTGTTTGTTTTACGAACGTAACTATATCGTATAATGTATATTATTATTTATAACAGAGAAACGCGCAAGTTCTTTCAAACAAATCGATTCATCCATTTTTTTCTATAGTACAATTTGGGGCGAAAAAACCCAATGAAGTTTATTTTTTAAGGATTGAATAAAAAAAATAGTTTTCATAAGTTGCCCCAAAAATATCAATTAATTGTCAATAAACAATTCCGAGATCCATTTAATGTCTTAAAATTTCATACAAAATATCTGGCCTAAACCTTGGGAGTTGAAAAAATATCGGGTCAAATCCCCCCCCCCCAAAAAAAAAAAATTAACTGGAGCAAGTTTTCCTAGGTCGGGCAAAACATTTATTAAAATGAAAAATTTGAAAAAAAAAAGGTGAAAACATCTATATTTGAAATCTCTAACAAAAGCAAACTGTTTACAATTTTAATATTCGATAATAGATTTTTTAAGATAAAGAAAGATATCTAATCTACTTTCGGTTCTAAAAAAACACAAAATTTGCCAGAAAATTTGCTTTTTAAAATTAAAATTTAAGATATTTTCTTTAATTTAAGTAAGTTTAAACATCGGTTTAATAGTAAAATAGTTTTCGCCAAATTTAGGATGAAACTGATTGCTGGTATTAATTGTATTTTTGGTCCTGAAATAAAATTCTCATTTACTTTTTAAAATGTTGAGGATCTAATTTTAATTCCAGGTTTTAATCGCTGGCGGCCATGTTGGTTTTTATTGTTTTTTTTTTCCTTGGACTAAATATATTTTTTTCTTGGACTAAATATATTTTTACTGCTTTCACATTTTATTACACACACACAAAAAAACTTTTAACATTCTATTTACAAAAGCAAGTTTTAACGAATTTAAAAGCAAACATAAAACGAATACCAACAGCGGGTAAAAATGCGGCATAACAATTCAATTTGATATATGCTAAAAAATAAATTAGAATTTTTTGTCAGGACAAAATGTACCATTTCACCCCAAAAATCGATTTTATCGAATATTTGGGTGAATACCGAGCGAAATGGGCGAGAATTCCAACGGCCCCTATAGTATAATTAAACCTAAAATTCTTCATTTAAAAACACTAATTAAAAGAAAAATTGGCTTATTTATTCAATCACAATAAAACCAGTTGTCATAAATAAAAAAATTCAAATCTATAAGAAAATAACTTCAAAGACGTCTATAGACTTACTGGCGCCTTTAAAGACATTTGGTGACAAATTGTCTGTCTTCTGCCTTAAGAAAATGTCCAATCAAAAATTTAACACATAGATGTAAAAATCTGAGAACTTCAAATGTTCTCCTTCTTTCTCCCTTTCTCTCCCTCCCTCTCTCTCTTTCCCTATCTCATATACATTTACCAGATATCATTTTTAAAAATTACTCAGAGTAAACTCTGTTACATTTTTTTCTTTTCCTTTATATTGCTGAATAAAAAACTAATGTTTAAAAGAAAAAAAAATCAAATAATTTTGGAGCGAGGAGCGCGGAGCGCTAAAATCACCGCTCCTTAGTCCCAAATGGAGTTGCTCCCGCTCCACTCCCGCTCCACTCTCGCTCCACTCCCGGTCCACTCCCGCTGAATATAAAATGAGCCCTCCTCTCCTTCACTCCAGCAAAAAGGAGCGTGCTCCTGGAGCGCGCTCCTTTTTGGAGGGCTCCGTAACGCCCTGTATATATATATATATATATATATATATATATATATATATATATATATATATAAACACACAAACACACACATATATATATGTGTGTTATATATATATACATATATAACACACACACATATATATATATATATATATATATATATATATGTATATATATATATGTATGTGTTATATATTTATATATATATATAACACATATACAACACATATATATATATGTATATGTGTTATATGTATATACATATAACACATATACATATATATAACACATATACATATATATAACACATATACATATATATATATATATAAATAACATATACATATATATATATATATATATATATATATATATACACACATATACATATATATATAACACATATTTGTATATACATATACACACCCATATATATATATATATATATATATATATGAATAACACACATATACACACATATATATATATATATATATATATATATATATATATATATAACACATATATATATATATATGAATAACACACACATATACATATATATATATATATATATATATATATATATATATATATATATATATATATATATATAACACGTATATAACACACACACACACACACACATATATATATATATATATATATATATATATATATATATATATATATATATATATATATATTTATATAACACACACACACATATATATATGTATAGTTATATATATAACTTGAATTATAAACACTTTTACAAACATGACTAACCCTAAAAAAGATTGATATGTCGTAAAATAAAATAAACTATTTTTTCTTTTCTTTCTATTTCTCTTTCTGCCTCTCTCTCTCTCTCTTGTTATTTATGTTAGTTTGCCTTTCTTTCTTTCTTTCCTTCTTTCCTTCTTTCTTTCTGTCTACCTTACCTTCTCCCTTTCTCGTGACCGTATTACTGAATAGTACACAGGACCCTCATCTTTCGACTTCCCTTTTAAACGCACTTCTCAAGGGAAGGGGATCTCTACACGTTAAAAACAGAAATGACCTATTTTCATAATTGAACTCGCCAACCGATGTTTCCAAATTTACAAACGAACGTCGAACAACACTCAGCAACAACAACAACAATGAATCAATTGTATTATTTTGAAATTCAAATTAAACTTCGTTATTTTATGCATTCTAATGAATGAACGGACAATTTTCGTTCATTAATCAAAATGAAATATCGCACCTCCGCCCTCTTCACATGGATGTTGTTGTTTTGTTTTACGGCATATCAACCCTTTTCGAGTCATTTAATGGTAACATATTTTATGCTTCAAATTCTTAATATCTTCACATATTTTGTTTGTCATGTATGTCTATCCAAAAAAGGAAATCGGGCGGAAAAGGACTCGTAAGTATTGAAGACTTATTATTTATCTATCTGTGACAAGGTCGGAAAGTGGGATTTGGTGGGTCAGCGCAGAAGAAGTAGTGAACTCTGGCCCGCCCCCCCCCCCCAAATGCCTGGGCAGCCCAGTCAGCATTCCCCGGTCGGGGCGCCTCAGGCTGTTAGCAATAAACTAACTCCTTCCCAAAGAGGGAAGGCAAGGCCTGGGAGAGTGGACCTCCCAGGACTACCCAGAACCATACATCGGTCCGACAGAAGAAAGGCCACCATCAGTCATAATGGCCCACCTCCTTCGGACTGATTGTCGAGGACGAATCCTCGACATGGTAAGAATGGCGTCTCTGACTTTCACAGTATGACTGTGCAAGAAAGACGTCTCTGTAAATTATGCGATAAAGGGACAAAAGAAATGTGCATAACAAAAAATACAGAGAGACTGATTACCGTCGCGGAAAGCACCACCAAGGTAAGAATACAGCATCGAAACTGGAAACACAAAGGAGAGAAAAAGAAAAATGGGAAGAAGAAGCAGCTACGTAGATGATTTACACGACTGACAATGGGAGAGGTGATATCTCGAACGAATGCCCCAAGAAAAGAGATTTGAGTTCAATGAAAGAGGTGATACATCGAAAGAATACCCCAAGAACAGAGATTTGGCCCCATTGAAAAAGTGATATTGAAAACTGAGGCGTATTTGAGGCCAAAGACAAATCGTTCTGCAAAAAAGATATCGAATTGCCAGAGAAGCACTGGAATCAGTTTAGCATTCTCGACGGAGACTATGTTGATGAATAAAGTCGAATTTAACGTAAAAGTTGTTGTTTTATTAGTTTAGCCACGTCAGGTATTGACTGATCTGTTACAGTTTCGGTGGCCTTTTGGCCAAGATCAAAGTACAGTATCTGTTCCGATGGATACAACATTGTCCTGTGCAGTTCTAGGAGGTTCACCCTCCCAGGCTTTGCCTTCCCACCCTTTGAGAAGGCGTTAGTTTATTGTTAATCGCCTGAGGCGCCCCTACCGGGGAATGCCGACGGGGCTGCCCAGACATTTTTTGTAGGCCAGGGTGCTCACCTTCTCTGGCGCTGGCTTTTCAAATCCCACTTTTCCGACCTTGTGCCACATCTTACCGCTGTGGGAGGTAGATAAATACAGGAGACGAAACGCAAGCCATATCATAAGTGGATGCTGCAAACTAGCCCAAAAGAAATATAACAATAGACATGACTGGGTCGGGGAGGTAGACCACTTGGAACTGTGCAAACGACCGAAACATCGTGAAGGGTCTAGGGGGATGGAAAGAGCGAGGAGGGACAGTACCACATAGAATTCCACTGAAAGAGCACGGAAGGTACTGGAATTCTGAGGAGGCTTATTGACACTCAAATTCCACAGAAAACCAGCGGTCGTTATCAGCGAAAACGCAATGGTAAACGGCTGTTCAGAGAATGCAAAAATGATTCGAAACGGTGATTGAAAGAATACTGGAAATCTGGGAAGACCTCTTGTTACTGAGACTCCAGGGACACCTGTAAGCGATTACTGGTAATGAGTCGTATGAGAACTTTTGGTAAGTAATTATAATAACGATGATTGGGGGTTTTGTTTCATACAGGACGTTTTGAAAATCGATGGCATAATTTTGGGATTATGTTCTATATGTGTATATAGGTCCGGAAACGCTTGGTTTCCGGGTCATGGACAATATAAACAAATCCTGATACACTTTCTGTATTATATACATCTGACACGTACAATATCCGTGATAGTGAACTGTTATTTCTATATATGGGATACACATTGTACGCAGGATCGCAGGTAAAGTAATCCTGGGCCTGGTGTTGCCACATTCACCAACAAAACCATAAAAAAGAATAACACTAAACAAATATAAAAGCCGTGGAGTTAAGAAGGAAGATCTACACGTCATGATAGGCAGGGGCTTCTTTGATAGCCAACATGGAGTACTCGTTCGGCACCCTGCGAATGTTGACCCCTTCTTATTTCGGGTAACAGAATATAACAGACCAAATACAGGTAAATAAAAATGATCAGCAGAGTGCAAAACCGACTTGGAAATCTAGTGGGGGGATGTCCTCTTCTCTTCCCTACAGTCACTTTCTCACAGAAGAGATGTTGCTAGTCTTTCTTTGCTCTCCAGTTATTTTCATGGCAGATGCTCGACTGAGCTCAAATTTATGCCCCCCCTTGTAAAACATTCACAATAAGAACCCGCCTAGCTACTACGGCTGTCAATGATCTCCCTTTCTCCCTCTGCGTGCACAAGACGAAACGAAACTTCCATGGGCAGAGTTTCTTTCCTAGAACTGCCCGTCTTGGGCAGCAAGATATTTGTTCACATTACATTTAAATTTCTACAAATTGTACTTCCGGGGAAACATAGAGCAGGAAGGGAATTCCAAAGGCGAACGGCCCGGGGAAAAAAGCTATCAGAGTAGAAAAAGTTCCGGTATCTAGGGCCCTATACAGTGAAGGGGTGTGATTTTGCTACTAGTCGGGTGGGTCGGAGGTATTTTCGTTTAGGGGGTACAAGTGCAGTAAGTTCATCGGAGTACACTCTGTGGATGTATTTATAAAAACGCACAGGGATGCAACTCTAAGGCGATGCGACAGGATACACACACACACACACACACACACACACACACACACACACACACACACACACACACACACACACACACACATATGACGTTTCCTCTTAGAGGGTCAGACGATAAGGCCTTAAGGAAAATGTTAGCAATTTTCTTTTTTTTTCCACCCGCCCGTTTCATTAATTAAAAAATGTTTCCTCTGATATATATATATATGTGACCCCCCAAAAAAGGTTTCACCTTTGACTTTGTGAGGGCCCCTTATAACAGGCAAGCCATAACTAATCCCTATATAAACCGATATCGCTATTTTTTCCCCCAAATATTATAGAATATATAGACCTACAAGTTAATATTTGATTTACATAACATAGCGCGAACACAAACATATGTGACTAACACTGCGAGTATATAAAACAGACTACGCTTATTCAAAGGACACCCCCCTCCCCTCTCTAGGGTGGGTGGGGGAAGCTAGGCGTGACATATGGATACCTTTTAAAAACCGATGGAAAACATTTGTTATGGCTTTTGACATTCCTCCTTGCGGGACGGCCGCATCGAGCAGTACATTTTAAGGTCAAGGCTGCGAAAGTGCGCTATTTCACAACGCCCCTCCCCCCTCTTCCTCGATCCAAAGTGGTGTGAGAGAAATAAGGGGGGGGGGAAGAGATTGCGATCAACCTGCCCCCCCCCAACGCCACACCCCCATCCTGACACCCAACTCCGAAAAAAAATTGAAAATGTTGTAAACACATTGAATTTCTGGCATATTATTCTTCTACTCTCATTTTGTGTCGATTTCTCTTTCTTTCTTTCTTTCTTTTGATTAATTAGCCTTTTCTTTCTTTCTTTCTTCTATTTTTCTTTCTTCTTTTCTTTTCATTATATATCCTTTTCTTTCTTTCATTTTCGTAATTTTTTTTCTTTGGGGGGGGGG
The DNA here is from genome assembly GCA_963556195.1 of Sepiola atlantica. Taxonomy (NCBI): domain Eukaryota; kingdom Metazoa; phylum Mollusca; class Cephalopoda; order Sepiida; family Sepiolidae; genus Sepiola; species Sepiola atlantica. The sequence continues at coordinate 23,949,600 of OY744541.1, read as the reverse complement.
GGGGTTGCCGGTCTTGTGCGGTTCTAGGAGGTGCACCCTCCCAGGCTTCGCCTCCCCTCTTTGGGGAGGAGTAAGTTTATTGCTTACTGCCTGAGGCGCCCCTACCGGGGAATGCCGACGGGGCTGCCCAGGCAATTTTTAAATGGCCAGAGTGCTCACCTCTCGAGCGCTGGCTTTTCAAACCCCACTTTCCCGATCCGATCTTGGGTCACATCTTACTTGTGGGAGTAAGATAAAACTGGCCTTGTGCCTAACTCCTGGGGAGGAGTAAATAAAACCCCAAACAAGGCAAGAAACCACAGTACACGTAAGGGGCTACTGAGAATTAGAGGGAAAATTTAGGGGGTCATCCTAAGATGCTTGTTAACATTAGTTTTTAATTTCTGCATGTCGGTACAGTCGGAGAGACAGGGAGCAGAAAGGGCGTTCCAAAGTCCGACAGCTCGAGGAAATAAGCTATTGGAGAAGAAGGCTTTCCGGCATCTGGGGACAGTGAATGGATAGGATTTAGCAAATTGTCGGGTTGGTCGAGTGTATTTACGTCGAGGAGGCACCAGAGCAGCAAGTTCATCGGAGCACATTCCATTGAAGCACTTGTAAAACAAGCACAAGGATGCAACATTGCGGCGATGGGACAGGGGCTGGAGCTTGGTGGATAGTGAGGGACCTATCAAGTTGGCGACTCTTTTTTGGACCTTGTCTAAGAGTGGATGATGCACCAGCCCAGATGTGACAACAATACTCCATGAATGGGCAGATGGTGGCTTTGTAGAGATAGAGAATAATGTCAGGAGTGAGAAGTTTTCTAGCATGGTAGAGGGAGCCTACTTATATTATTATATATGATTATATATCCTTTTCTTTCCTTCTTTTTCTGTATAAGTCTTTCTTTCTTTCTTTCTTTCTTTCTTTCTTTCTTTCTCCCTCGAGTTCTTTCTTGTTACGAATTAGCCTTTCTATTTTGTCTTTATTTATCCTTTCTGTTTTCGTTCTTTTCATCAATTATTCTTTATTTTTCATTTTCTCTTTCTGTCTTTCTTTCTTTCTTTCTGGGCATCTTTTACGAGACTCAGCAGAGTAAAAACGCTAAAAAAACAAATTTACAACAAATAAAAGTAACTGTAAGCTGTAAAAGTTAGTTTCAAACTTGCATGTGCTATTTGTTTGTATTTTAAACCCGTTTGAAGTGCTATTTATTAGAAATTTATATTCGACAGACGTTTTTCGAAGAATTCAAAATGGCCGCTCTACGTAATAATATAGAGGAACTGGCCGCTATTTTTCTTTGAGAAACTAGATGTTTTAAAAAACAAGAATTTTTTTTTTTACATCTAATAAAAAGCAATTTATACTACGTAAAAATACAAACAAATTACATAGGTAAGTAGAAAAATGTCTATTCTAGACATAAGTCAACTTTACTTGTTGCAAATTTATGTTTTTAAACTCTTTCTCGTTCTTTTTTTGGACCCCGTTCGCGCCTCTGCTGAGCGTCGTAACATATACCCTTCTTTCTTTCTCGCTTCCGTTCTTTCTTTTTATGAATTCTTTCTTTATTTCACCTGTTCTTTCTTTCTTTCTTCCTTTCTTCTTTTCGTTTGACTATAGATCCTTTCTTTTTTCTTTCTTTTCATCAATTATTCTTTATTTTTCATCCCCTCTTTCTTTCTGTCTTTCTTTCTTTTTTCTTATTAATTATTCTTTCTTTCTTTCTTTCTTCCTTCTTTATTATATTTTTTTCTCTCTTCCCTTCTTTCCTTCTTTGTTTTCTTTCTTTTCTAAATTACTGTTATTTCACATTCTCTTTAGTGTTACCCTAACCCTAACCCTACCCCTAACCATACAAACAAAAAACGAACAAACTTATAAGTTATATGATCCTAGCCGGGAAATTCCCCGGTTAATTACATAATATAAGTTTTGATTGTATCATTTATTAGCAGGTACCCGGGTGTGGCCCGGGAATGACTGAAGACATCCCGTGTACGTCTGCTCGAAGCCCTGAAAACCCGGATTCCATTTTTATTCAAACTTTTTAATTCCTATGATTATTAGTTTTTACGTTGCAAATAAAATGCATGCCCACCGGTATATATTTATATAGGACTTAGCATCCCCAAACAGACAGACAGACAGACAGACAGACAGACAGACAAACAGCACATGTATAAGATACTCTTGGTTGTTTTTTTGACGTGTTTTTGGACATCGTCCATCCTGACTCTACGTTCTCATCTCAACATAAGACTTTTTACCTTTTGGTCTTTATTTTGTTTTATTTTATGCAAAATTTTCAAAGTTAAATGTTGCCGATAATATTTACAATTACATTGTCGGCTTTTCCCTATCCTCTGATGAGAAGAGTTTATCTTTGAAAATCCATGGATTAAGGATATGAAGCCCCTTGTTCTAAACTTTTGATGTTCTAATAAATATTGTATCTTTACAATTTTTTATTCTCATCTTTCATATCTAGAATTGATTGCTCTATGGAATATATTGAGCTTTATATTATCACGTTAGATTATTATTAAACGATAATTCAATTATCTTTAATTTAATTCAACATTTATATATATATATATATATATATATATATATTTTATATTGTATATTATATATATATATATATTATATATTATATATTATATATATATTATATAATATATATATTATAATATATATATATATATATATATATATATATATATATATATATATATATATATACAGAAGGCATGAAGCTACTTCGTGTAAGGAGCTAACAAGAACGAAATATGATTATCACAAAGACAGGAGATGCCTATTGGCCTTAGTCTTGAAAATACCAAGGCTATAGGTAAGAGGGACACAGTCAGCAGGAAGAGAGTTCCACAAGCCTGCAGTTCTTGGAAAGAAGCTACTGGAATAGAAAGCTGTATTACAATGAGGTATCAAAACAGCGAATTGATGGAGACCACTAGACCAACGAGTCAAACGAGCTGGAACAAAAGAAGCAGGGAATAGATCACATAATTCTGAAGAACACATGCCATAATAGTATTTATAGAAAAGACTTCGACTAGCCACATCACGTATGTGAGGGAGATGGCGCAGAGAAGAAGAAAGGGTGTGGCCAATCAAATTACGGATACGTTTCTGCACCTTATCAAGAACCCTCAAATAGGACAGAGATTCACCAGCCTAAATATGTACAACAGTCTGTTCATTACATGTTTAACGAAGGTGACCAATGAAAGTTAATGCATAATTTAAGAATGGGACTTTGTCTTATACAGGGTGGGCCAAAATAAGGGTCCTATCTTTAAATTTGAATAATTTGAATTTGAATAACTTCCACAAAATAAAAGTTAAACTCACCAAACTTTATGTGTGTGTAGACTGACCTTTCCGAGATTTTTTGAAATAAACAAAACAAATTTTAGCCGAAAAACACTTCTTAAAACTTACAAAAACTAAAGTATTGTTTTTTACACTGTTTTGAGTTTTTTAAGCAAAAATAATGTTTTCTAAATGAGGGTACGTTCCTTAGGGCTAATACGGCTCATGCTTGCTTCGGAAGGGGTCCTTTACTTATTCTAAAAAAAAAAAAATTAAAAAAATCAATAAATAAAAAAGTTATGAATTTTTAAAACTAGGACCCTTATTTTTGCCCACCCTATATTATAAAGTCCTTCTTGTAAGTACCCGATGCTAGACAAGGCCGGGGAAACCAATACAAACAGCAGAATGAAGCCGGTCAAAAAAGCCGTAAAATGCTAATTCATACGAATTTACCCCCACCCCCCTTTTTAAAAAAATTGTTAATTATTCTATCATGTCTTATTTTTTATTTGAAATTCCCTCATTTTTTTGGGCCAATCAGAACGGACGATTTTATTTCACCAAAGTGGTATGACGTCACATCCGTCTAGCAGTAAATTTAGATCGTTAACATCGTTAATATCTAACCGTGATTGGATTAAACTAATAAGCGTTACGGCAACTATCCCATTCAATTTAATGACCTTTTTTTTTTATATAAGGGGCTAATCTGGGTTGGGAGTTGAGCAGCAAGATGTTTGTTCACATTACATTTAAATTTCTACATGTTGGTACTGCCGAGGAAACGAGGAACAGGAAGGGAATTCCAAAATGCGAACGGTCCGAGGAAAGAAGCTATCAGAGTAGAAAAGGTTCCGGCGTCTAGGGCCCTATACAGTGAAGGGGTGGGATTTTGCTACTAGTCTAATTCACGAACCACCTTCCGGTTTATGACTGTATTTTTGTCGTCAGAAAAGTTGTTATCGCGTTAATCTGCAGAAGAGTATATGTTGATATATTTTTTTGTTTTGTTGTCCATCCTCTTCTTGGGAAATGAAGCTATGAATGCGAAGTAGGTCTCATTAGTAAGTTAAGTAGGTCATAGCGTGGCTTACACGAAAAGATCGATGCTGCGTGAGCGTGCAGGAATCAATTAGAGTAATAAAGAAAAATGTAAACAAAAATGCTACCTGAGGTCCGAAGTTGCGAAAAAAAAAAATGAGCGCACACTAGGCTGGACACACAAAACAATGGCATTTGATTTGTAATGAGGCGTCAAGAACAAAGACATTTATAATTTCTCGATGGATGGGGTACAAAATTTTGAACATATTTTCAAAGGGGTCTGTGACTAAAAAAGAAAAAGAAAAAAGAACACCTACTCTAGAAAGATTTCTCCTCTGACCAAAAGAAAGAACAAATACTACACTTTGATCCTAAGCCGACCCTTTTGGCCAAGATCAAAGTGTAGTATCTGTTCCGATGGATACTGCACCCCTGTCCTGTACAGTTCTAGGAGGTCCACCCTCCCAGACTTTGCCTTCTCACCCTTTGAGAAGAGGTTAGTTTATTGCTAATCGCCTGAAGCGCCCCTACCGGGGAATGCCGACGAGGCTGCCCAGGCATTTTTTAATGACCAGAGTGCTCACCTTCTCGGGCGCTGGTTTATCAAATCCCACTTTCCCGACCTTGTGTCACATCTTACCGCTGTGGGAGGTAGATAAATAACCTTCGGCCTTTTGGCCAGGAACCAAGTGTAGTATCTGTTCTGATACCAAACTTCATCTTTTCTGCCCTCGTTCAGTGACAGACAACTTATCCTTTTGTAGATCCTTTTCATTGGCCATGTGTTCGTATTATGGATGCTTTTCGACCAAACCATCGATAATACACAGGGTCTTAACGTAATTCACCCGCTACTCCTGAAGATGGGTCTAAAAGTACTTCGGACACAAATGGAAACTATGGCAGATTCATAAGCCAATACTCCCCTCCCCCGAAACTAAGATTCTGATTCGGACAATAGAAAAGGGCCTACGAAAGGATATCCAGACATAAGTTATATTTAACAATACTTGCCTTCAAGAAAAGATGCTGCTCATATATATATATATATATATATATATATATATATATATATATATATATATATATATATAGTAATCCAGATAGGGTAAAAATCCACACGGTAGAAATCCAAAGGGAATCAAACCGGGCTTATAAAAGAGTGCTCAATAAAAATATAGAGCTGTATTGTGAATGCTTTTTTCAAACATGTACAAGACCTTGTACATGTTTGAATAAAAGCATTCACTATATATATATATATATATATATATATATATATATATATATATATATATATATCTCAATCCAGAGTGTCGCTTTTTTGGGGAACTGGACTCCCCCCCCCCCCAAAAAAAAAACACGATCATGTATCTAACTACTCAGCCCTTGTGGACAGGCAAGCAAATCGAGACATATGGTGTGTCTATCTTTCTGTGAGCATGCTCGCACGTGTTTAAAGAAACTCGAGTTTTTTTTAGCAAATCCTCACGTATTAAAAGATTGAAAGTTTTGGAAGCTATTTTACATCCAAGCATTTTATAAATAACTAGCAGGCCCCGTTGCCCGGCGCTGCCCCTGGAGGAATATACTTTTGAAGCATTTAAACTTCAATAGAAAGTTATTTCTTGCTTTCAAATAGTTCATGTATTAAAAGATTGAAAGTTTCGGAAGCTATTTTACATCCAAGCATTTTATAAATAACTAGCAGGCCCCGTTGCCCGGCGCTGCCCGGGAGGAATATAATTTTGAAGCATTTAAACTTCAATAGAAAGTTATTTCTTGCTTTCAAATCTTTCATGTATTAAAAGATTGAAAGTTTCGGAAGCTATTTTACATCCAAGCATTTTATAAATAAAGATTCAAACGACATTGCATTAGCAACATTAGTCATAGTTTTATAACAATTCGGTTCAATTAATGATGTAATGACCAATTAAATTGTACGAGCAAAAATATACATAACAGTTGCAGGTGCCATTTTTGCTAATATATCAATACCCACCCCCCCAAAAAAGGAGAAGGTAATGCATGGGAGGATGGTATCATGACGAATGAAAAGGAAAAGGTAATACCTGGGGGAGTGTCTGAGGACAACAGAAAGATAGTACAGTATTAGCCCCCCCCCCCAAAGAAATAAGGAGGAATCAGAGGTTAGATTCTTGACACTGCTGATCACCCTCGGAAGTCCTCTGGCGTTAGGGTTTCGAATCTCAGTGTGGAGACACTTGCTACACTGAAGAGACGTGATACGGCGAAAGAGATATCAGTGGATGACTACGTATATATAACAACTACAACACGCCACTTCTATGACATGACATACCCCCAAAAGTCCAACCATTTTTCAGCGTGGTAGGAGGAGTCGAAACGTGGTAGTATCAGAACTACCCGGCTAAAAGGGCTTTGGTGAAAATCCAGGAGGAGTGGACATCAGGATCCGTCGTCCTCTGGTCGTCTCCACCTCTGCGTGTGGCAAACAAAGACGTTTCAGGTGCAGAACTGAAAGTTGCAATGTTGCTTCTGCGTCACTCCTTTGCGTGTTCTGGGCCAAACCTGCCCCGACTTCGCATGCAACCGCTGAACCCTGCTATTCTCGGTGTCGGTGGTGGGGGGATGGTGGATATTAAAAACCTGCAATTTTGCTGCAACCAACGAGGAAAATTTCATGCGCCACGATATTCATGAGCTCTATGTAGAAATTCGACTCGCTTCTCCACACCCTCCTCCTCTTCATCATAATCAAATACTACTACTACTACTACTACTACTACTACTACTACTACTACTACTACTACTACTACTACTACTACTACTACTACTACAACAACAACAACAACAAAACTAATAAACACACTAATAACAGACTTAATATATAAGTTATTGGTATTTACTTCCTTCCCACCGTAGGAAGATGTGGCACAAGGCCGGAAGGTGGGGAGAGTCAAGCCAGCGCCCCTAAAAAAGGAGCACTCTGACGTTTAAAAAATTGCCTGGGCAGCCCTGTCGGCATTCCCCGGTCGGGGAGCCTTAGGCAGTAAGCAATACTACCCAAGACGAATCCGACAGATAAAAGGCCACCGAAGTGCCCCAGTTTCTGTCGGAATGATTGTCGAGATCGGAACCATATATATATATATTTATATATATATATATATATATATATATATATATATATATATATATATATATATATATATATATATTCCACAGAAACACTTTCATCAAAACCCACACCTGACCTTGTGTCTAACCTCCTGGAGAAGAGGTAAATAAAATACTTAAGTTTGAAGAGTCAGCCATAGAAATACACTCCACTCGAGGTAATGTGGTAAATGAGCAATCGCTCATGGATTCTTCATAATTTCCTAATTTATATATTGTATATATATATATATATATATATATATATATATATATATATATATATATATATATTGTATATATATATATATATATATTGTATATATATATATATATATATATATATATATATATATTGTATATATATATATATATATATTGTATATATATATATATATATTGTATATATATATATATATATATATATTGTATATATATATATATATTGTATATATATATATATTGTATATATATATATATATTGTATATATATATATATATATATATATATTGTATATATATATATATATTGTATATATATATATATATATATATATATATATATATATATTGTATATATATATATATATATATATATATATATATATATATATATATATATATATATATATATATATATTGTATATATATATTTTGTATTATTTGTATCATTCGGACTGCTGTTCTCATCTTGAATGTTATTCCCACAACGTTTCGCCCGATGTAACCTCCGACCGTGTATTTTGTCGAACTCGGGTATCTTTATGCCCGACTCGCTTAACAACAATAACAAATACGATGAGGTGTACTCGATAGCGACAACGATGAGGTGTTTTTTTTTTTGTTGTTCTTTTCTCCCGACGGCGACACAGACGGTCGTAAAGCAGATGTGTCAAGTGGATGACGATTCGCGAAGAAAGAAGTGGCGTTCAGAGAAAGAAAAAGTCATTAAATTGACTGACATGAATTACACGATGAATTTAATGGTACGCATCTTTCTGTTCAAGAAGACATAACAAAACAAGGTCAAGACGATTGCGGCAGTCCCCCCCAAAAAGGGGAGGCAAATGGAAGGATCCACAGTCATTAAAAAATGACACGAACCATCACCGATTATTGTAATCTGGAGGAAGGGGCTACTTTGATGAGGGAAGTTTTCGCATGAAACAATATATCTATTATTAATGGAGATATGGTGTCTGTCTGCTTGTATGCTGGTCTCGGCCTTTTGGCTAAGATCAAAGTGTAGTATCTGTTCCGATGGATACTGCACGCCTGTCCTGTGTAGTTCTAGGAGGTCCACCCTCCCAGGCTTCGCCTCCCCTCTTTGGGGAGGAGTAAGTTTGTTGCTTACTGTCTGAGGCGCCCCTACCGGGAATGCCGACGGGGCTGCCCAGGCAATTTTTAAATGGCCAGAGTGCTCACCTCTCGAGCGCTGGCTTTTAACCCCACTTTCTCGACCCAAGCTGTGGTCACATCTTACTTGTGGGAGTAAGATAAAACTGGCCTTGTGCCTAACTCCGGGAGGAGTAAATAAATATGGTGTCTGTCTGTGTAAAGCCGAAACTATACTATTAATTGTGCTATTGTACTGTCTTTTAATGCTCAATTCAGTTTACTATACAATGTTCAATGCTCGATTTAGGCGGTGGTAGTGTAGTATTTGTTCTGGTGCGATGATGCCATCTGTCCAGACATTCCACTATTCCTTTTTGGGGGTAGTGTAGTATTTGTTCTGGTGCGATGATGCCATCTGTCCAGACATTCCACTATTCCTTTTTGGGGGTAGTGTAGTATTTGTTCTGGTGCGATGATGCCATCTGCCCAGACATTCCACTATTCCTTTTTGGGGGTAGTGTAGTATTTGTTCTGGTGCGATGATGCCATCTGCCCAGACATTCCACTATTCCTTTTTGGGGGTAGTGTAGTATTTGTTCTGGTGCGATGATGCCATCTGTCCAGACATTCCACTATTCCTTTTTGGGGGTAGTGTAGTATTTGTTCTGGTGCGATGATGCCATCTGTCCAGACATTCCACTATTCCTTTTTGGGGGTAGTGTAGCATTTGTTCTGGTGCGATGATGCCATCTGTCCAGACATGCCACTATTCCTTTTTGGGGGTAGTGTAGTATTTGTTCTGGTGCGATGATGCCATCTGTCCAGACATTCCACTATTCCTTTTTGGGGGTAGTGTAGTATTTGTTCTGGTGCGATGATGCCATCTGTCCAGACATGCCACTATTCCTTTTTGGGGGTAGTGTAGTATTTGTTCTGGTGCGATGATGCCATCTGTCCAGACATGCCACTATTTCTTTTTGGGGGTAGTGTAGTATTTGTTCTGGTGCGATGATGCCATCTGTCCAGACATTCCACTATTCCTTTTTGGGGGTAGTGTAGTATTTGTTCTGGTGCGATGATGCCATCTGTCCAGACATTCCACTATTCCTTTTTGGGGGTAGTGTAGCATTTGTTCTGGTGCGATGATGCCATCTGTCCAGACATTCCACTATTCCTTTTTGGGGGTAGTGTAGTATTTGTTCTGGTGCGATGATGCCATCTGTCCAGACATTCCACTATTCCTTTTTGGGGGTAGTGTAGTATTTGTTCTGGTGCGATGATGCCATCTGTCCAGACATTCCACTATTCCTTTTTGGGGGTAGTGTAGTATTTGTTCTGGTGCGATGATGCCATCTGTCCAGACATTCCACTATTCCTTTTTGGGGGTAGTGTAGTATTTGTTCTGGTGCGATGATGCCATCTGTCCAGACATTCCACTATTCCTTTTTGGGGGTAGTGTAGTATTTGTTCTGGTGCGATGATGCCATCTGTCCAGACATTCCACTATTCCTTTTTGGGGGTAGTGTAGCATTTGTTCTGGTGCGATGATGCCATCTGTCCAGACATGCCACTATTCCTTTTTGGGGGTAGTGTAGTATTTGTTCTGGTGCGATGATGCCATCTGTCCAGACATTCCACTATTCCTTTTTGGGGGTAGTGTAGTATTTGTTCTGGTGCGATGATGCCATCTGTCCAGACATGCCACTATTCCTTTTTGGGGGTAGTGTAGTATTTGTTCTGGTGCGATGATGCCATCTGTCCAGACATGCCACTATTCCTTTTTGGGGGTAGTGTAGTATTTGTTCTGGTGCGATGATGCCATCTGTCCAGACATTCCACTATTCCTTTTTGGGGGTAGTGTAGTATTTGTTCTGGTGCGATGATGCCATCTGTCCAGACATGCCACTATTCCTTTTTGGGGGTAGTGTAGTATTTGTTCTGGTGCGATGATGCCATCTGTCCAGACATTCCACTATTCCTTTTTGGGGGTAGTGTAGTATTTGTTCTGGTGCGATGATGCCATCTGTCCAGACATTCCACTATTCCTTTTTGGGGGTAGTGTAGTATTTGTTCTGGTGCGATGATGCCATCTGTCCAGACATTCCACTATTCCTTTTTGGGGGTAGTGTAGCATTTGTTCTGGTGCGATGATGCCATCTGTCCAGACATTCCACTATTCCTTTTTGTGGGTAGTGTAGTATTTGTTCTGGTGCGATGATTCCATCTGTCCAGACATTCCACTATTCCTTTTTGGGGGTAGTGTAGTATTTGTTCTGGTGCGATGATGCCATCTGTCCAGACATTCCACTATTCCTTTTTGGGGGTAGTGTAGTATTTGTTCTGGTGCGATGATGCCATCTGTCCAGACATTCCACTATTCCTTTTTGGGGGTAGTGTAGTATTTGTTCTGGTGCGATGATGCCATCTGTCCAGACATTCCACTATTCCTTTTTGGGGGTAGTGTAGTATTTGTTCTGGTGCGATGATGCCATCTGTCCAGACATTCCACTATTCCTTTTTGGGGGTAGTGTAGCATTTGTTCTGGTGCGATGATGCCATCTGTCCAGACATGCCACTATTCCTTTTTGGGGGTAGTGTAGTATTTGTTCTGGTGCGATGATGCCATCTGTCCAGACATTCCACTATTCCTTTTTGGGGGTAGTGTAGTATTTGTTCTGGTGCGATGATGCCATCTGTCCAGACATGCCACTATTCCTTTTTGGGGGTAGTGTAGTATTTGTTCTGGTGCGATGATGCCATCTGTCCAGACATTCCACTATTCCTTTTTGGGGGTAGTGTAGTATTTGTTCTGGTGCGATGATGCCATCTGTCCAGACATTCCACTATTCCTTTTTGGGGGTAGTGTAGTATTTGTTCTGGTGCGATGATGCCATCTGTCCAGACATTCCACTATTCCTTTTTGGGAGTAGTGTAGTATTTGTTCTGGTGCGATGATGCCATCTGTCCAGACATTCCACTATTCCTTTTTGGGGGTAGTGTAGCATTTGTTCTGGTGCGATGATGCCATCTGTCCAGACATTCCACTATTCCTTTTTGGGGGTAGTGTAGTATTTGTTCTGGTGCGATGATGCCATCTGTCCAGACATTCCACTATTCCTTTTTGGGGGTAGTGTAGTATTTGTTCTGGTGCGATGATGCCATCTGTCCAGACATTCCACTATTCCTTTTTGGGGGTAGTGTAGTATTTGTTCTGGTGCGATGATGCCATCTGTCCAGACATTCCACTATTCCTTTTTGGGGGTAGTGTAGTATTTGTTCTGGTGCGATGATGCCATCTGTCCAGACATTCCACTATTCCTTTAGGGGTGTAATGTAGTATCTGTTCTGTTGCCATGAGACCATCCTCCCAAGCATTACCTTCTTTTTTTGTAGGTGATAATGTAGTATATGTTCGTTCATCATGATTGATACCATACTCCCAGGCATTACTTCGTCTTTTGGGAGGCAGTGTAGTATATGCTCATTCGTCATGATGTCATCCTCCCAGCCATTGCCTTTTCCTTTTTTTTTTTTTTTTTTTTTTTTTACATGGTTCACCCCAAACAAGGCAGGACGCCACTGTAAACGTAAGGGGCTACTGAGAAAAAAGGAAAAGGGGGGGGGAAGGATTGGTGGTTCAGCTTAAATTGGGATCTGAGCAGCGAGGTGTCTGTTTACATTAGTTATAAATTTCTGCATGTCAGTACTGTCGGGGAAACAGGGGGCAGGGAGGGAGTTCCAGAGGCCAGCAGCACGAGAAAAGAAGCTATTTGAGTAGAAAGCTCTCCGGCATCTGGGGACCTCCACAGTGAATGAATGAGATTTAGTAGAATGTCGAGTTAGTCTAGTGAATTTACGTCGAGGGGGCACCAGAGCAGCACACTCATCGGAGCATAATCCATTGAAGTATTTGTAAAACAAACACAAGGATGCTACATTACGGCGATGGGACAGGGGCTGGAGCTTAGCTGACAGTGAGGGACCTATTAGGTTGACTACTCTTTTTTGGACTTTGTCAAGGAGGGAGAGACTAGTAGATGATGCACCAGCCCAGATGTGGCAACAATACTCCATGCATGGGCGAATGGTGGCTTTGTAGAGATACAGGATAATGTCAGGTGTAAGGAGTCCACTAGCACGGTAGAGGGAGCCAACCTTCTTTGTGGCAGCCTTGGCAATGTCTTCAATGTATGTGTTAGTAGGGAAGTTAGTGTAGTATCTGTTCTGTGGTCATGATATCACCCTCCCAGAGATTACCATCTCCTTTTTTGTGATGGGTGTCGGGGTAGTGATATACTAGCAAAAATATGCGACCAGAAGTCGCATACTTTTGCTAGTTATTATAATGGAGATTTTATAATGGAGATTTTATAATGGAGATTTTGTGTCTGTAACGGAAACGTTGTCATCAGAAACTTAAATATTGTTTAAATATGAAACATTGAGAATTATTGTCTCATTAAATTTGTACTGCCTTCACTTAGATGCATTCCAAAACAAACGCCGTCATTAATACGCGCTCTTTATATATAGATAGCTTTTTAGCTAACCCGAAAAAAAAAAATGTAATACCAAGAAACGTTTACAATTGTTTCAAAGTCAATTTATTTTATAACTTTATTTCTTTATGAGTAAATTTGAAACAATTAGAAATAAATTAAAATTCATTACGCTTTTCCAATGTCATCTCTTTGTCGTCCGGGGCTTCGAGGATGGCGTTTTAAGCCTAGCTGCAGATCTGTGGGCAAAATCTAGCTCAATAAATAGGGTCACTTGATTTAGACAGAAATTGAAATATCAAATGCGACCTATTTGCGTTCTGTCGGCTGTTTAATTCATTCTTTTATATTCCCCCCGGGCAGCGACGGGCAACGTGATCTGCTAGTTATTTATAACATGCTTGGATGTAAAATAGCTTCCCAAACTTTCTATCTTTTGATACGTGGGGATTTACTAAGACACTTAGGGTTTTTTTTAAAACACGTGCGTGCATGCTCACAGAAAGATAGACACGCCATATGTTTCGATTTACTTGCCTGCCCACGAGGGCAGAGTTAGATACAGCATCGCTTTTTTAATGTGAGGAAAGTCCAGCCTCCAAAAAGGGGCACTCTGGATTGGGACAAAGATGAACAAATTGTCTCAGTTTAATAGGATTTCACCTTCATTTACCGATGACAGAAAAGATGAAGTGTGATATCAGAACAGATACTACTACACACACACACACACTATATATATATATATATATATATATATATATATATATATATATATATATATATATATATATATATATATATAAGTGTAAGTTAGAAATCCGAGGCAGGAGCAATGTGAAATATATACCGGAAGGTGGAAAAGATGAACAAAAATAAATGAGAAGAGAAAATAAGAATGGAATCTCAAATCAATTTATTAATATTTCACGCAAAACAGATTAAATACCAAAACAGTAAATAAAGTAGTTACCGTCAGGCAATTAAAAGTTCCGGATTAAGGTAAACTTAAATTTTCGAGAGCGGGACCTCTCATTATCAAAAGACCAAAAAGATGACCGAGTGGTCGAAAAATTACTCGGTCATCTTTTCCACCTTCTGGTATATATTTCACAACTTACACTTATATTTCCAGCAATGCTTCAATCAAACTACAATTTCCTTATATATATATATATATATATATATATATATATATATATATATATATATATATGGTACGTCAATGAAAATTAGTAAGACCTGCAAATGGAAGCAAATCGGTATTTTCAGTTGTTCAAAACAAGGAGTAGTTTAGTTAATAAAAACATTTATTTTTCATCTCTTTCTTTCCTTAAACCAGGCTTTTCAAAGATTAAAATCTTATCATCAGAGGAAAAATTATGATTGATAAGTTGACAGGGTAGGACTGTCAAAGTTCCAAATTTGAAAAAGTTTTCTTTTAAAATTAAAAATTAAAAATTAAAAATTAAAGAAATTCAAAAAACTTCTTTAAAAAATGTTTCCAAAAGGTTCAAACAGGCATGGGAGTCACCAATAACGAAATCATATTTTTGCTCTATCCAGTATATTGAGCTTTCCTTATTTCACAATAGGTCCAACTCTCTAAAAGTTTTACCTTTTAGTTATAATTTACATATATATATATATATATATATATATATATATATATATATATATATATATATATATATATATATATATATATATATATATGTGTGTGTGTGTGTGTGTGTGTAATTCATATGGAGAACAGTAACTCATGAACCAAATAATCCCGACGGACAGACGTAACATCTGGTATATATTAACACAAAAATGACATAATATTGAACATAAATATAGTTAATACAAATGTTCATTTTTTAATTCGACCTTCACGGAACTCCTGGAGCGGTTTATGGATCCCAGGTTGAGAACCCTCTCTTCTAGACTAAAGCAAATTTTATTTTTGTCCCAATCCAGCGTGCCTCTTTTTGGGGATGTAGCTGCAATTTCCGCAAATAATACACAACGACCTTGTACAGCAGCAAGATATGATACAAGACCGGAAGATGGAGAAAAAACAGCCTCCCACCTCCCCACACCCGAAGAGGCATTACCGTTGTTGGTATTCATCGATAGGGGCGCCTCAGATTTCCTGAAGGAGGAGGTAATGTCTCGAAGGGCGCACCTCCTAGGACCGAGCCGGATCGTAGCTCATTCCGGCAAAGAACCCATCGGCCGTGTGTCTAACTTTGCCCTTGTGGGGACGCAAGTGAATAGAGAGACACCGCACGCACGAACGTACGTGCTCACGCATTTGAGGTTTCGTTTAACGATAAACGCCTGCCTCTTCCGTTACGTAACACACAACGAATGTGTGTTTTGGCTGTTAAGAGTTGAAAAAACTTTAAACAAGATCTTATTACTTTCTCGGTTCTTCAAATCGAGCAATTAATTCCGGGTTGTTTATTTCAAAGTCATGTCCCCCCCCCACTTAGTTTTGCGATATTCTTTTCCTTTCGTTCTTTCTCTCTTTCGTTTTCTTTATTTCGCCCTCCCACCTCGCCTTCTTTTTTTGTTTTCCATTCTTTTTTCTTCTGTTTTCGTCCAGTTTTTGCGTTGTGTTTTTTTGTTTTTTTGTTTTTTGCTTTATTTTTTTTTGTGTTTTTTTGCTTTGCTCTTTTGTTTTTGTTTTTTTGCTTTTGTTTTTTTTTGCTTTATTCTTTTGTTTTTTTCTTTTGTTTTTTCTTTTGTTTCTTGCTTTTAGCGTTCTCGTTATTTCTTTTTTTTTATTTGTTAGTTCCTTCTTTCTTTCCTTTCGTTTCATTCTCTCTTTTCATCCTTTCTTCTTTCTTTCCTTCTTTTCTTTCTTTTCGTCCCTTCTTTCTTTTTTCCTCTTTTTTTCTCCTTTTATATTTTCTTTCGTTTCATTCTTTCTTCTTTTCTCCATTTCTTTCTTTGTGTCCTTTCTGTTCATCCATTCTTTCTTTTATTTTCATCCTTTTTTTCTCCCTTTCCCTTTTTCATTCATTTCTTTCTTTCTTTTTTCCTTCATTTCTTTCTTTCTTTCTTTCTTTTCTTCATTTCTTTCTTTCTTTCTCATCTCTTTCTTTTTTCCTTTCTTTTCATCCATTCTTTTTTTCCCTTTCTTTTTATACTTTCTTCCTACTATTCTTTTTTCTCTTTTCTTTCTTTTCATCCGTGTTTTCTTTCCTTATCTTTCTCTTTTCTTTCTTTATATAATTTATTTTATTTTCATCGTATTTTCTCCCTTTCTCTTTTCTTTTGTTTGTTTGTTTCTTTCTCTCTCTTTCTTTTTTTTACTTTTCCTTTCTTCCATTCCCCATTCTTTCTTTCTTTGATTCTTTCTTTCTTTCTTTGATTCTTTCTTTCTCTCTTTTATCTCTTCTTTATTTTATTTTTATCGTATTTTCTCCTTTTCTCTTTTCTTTCTTTTCATTCGTTCCTTTTTTCGTTTTGTCTTCTTCTTTCTTATCATCCCTTTTTCCTTCTTTTCTTTCTTTCTCTTGTCTTTCTTTTCACCCGTTCGTTCTTTCTTTTTCTTTTCTCTTTCTTCCATCCTCCTTTCTTTTTTTAAATTTCTTTTCACCCTTTGTTATTTCTATTCTTTTCATCCTCTTTCCCCTTTTCTCTTTCTTTCGTTTAATCCTTTCTCTCTGTTTCCTTTCTTTCTGTTTCCTTTCTTTCTGTTTTCTTTCTTTCTTGCTCTCTTTCTTTTGTTTTATTTAATCAAAGACTTTGTCGGCTTATCTTATCTGGCTTTACCCCCATCCCGCGCTTAAATGTTTCCTTCTTCCACTTCCTCCTTTCCCAATTCCTTAAAGTGCGACCAAGAAGCGAGTACAATGTTCAGAATACTCCCCGCCACTCCTCGCCACCACGAATGTTTATGGGTCCCTCAAACGCCGAGGGGACCTTCAAACGTTTCTATTCATAAATAACCACATAGACAACAGTCACGAGCGCCGAAAGGGGCAACCCTGCAGCGATTTAATTATTAACATGAAACTTTTATAGATTTGTTTCCCAATGTCTTACAACTTATCAAGGCCAAAAGCCACTCATATATATATATATATATATATATATATATATATATATATATATATATAGTTTCCCTGAAGAGGAGTCGAGCAAGTTCTGAAACAATTGTCGGATACTCAAACTATGTTTATTTTAATGTAATATAAAAGCTCTAATATATATTGAGCACTTTTTAAAAGTATTGGTTTTGTTCATTTTGTTAATATTTGAAATTAATTAATTAATATATATATATACGTATGTATGTATGTATATATATATATATATATATATATATATATATATATATATATATATATGTATATATCTATATATGTATATATATGTATATATATGTATATATCTATATATGTGTACATATATATGTGTATACATATGTGTATATATATGTATATATATGTATATGCATATATATATATATATATATATATATAATATATATATATATATATATATATATATACTCTTTCTTTAAGTTTAAAATTTTAAAGATGCTTAAAAAAATGAACTTTCCCAAATTTATATATATATATATATATATATATATATATATATATATATATATATATATATATATATGATGAGAGACAAGCTCGAAACGATGTCGTACGTAGGTAAAATATTAAAAAATAATTAAATATTATTATAAGCCCCTTTCAAGTAAAATTGCAAGTCGAGCATAGTCGGACAGATTCAGAATAAACATTCACCTAAAAGCCTCAGCGCGATACTCCGACTCTGTCGTTGAGTACTATCGAATGTTTAGATGTGTATGCACGCCGCTTTCAGTGTAAATATCACTTAATTTCTCCGTTATCACGTGACAATCTCTCGTGAACGCTTACAGATTCAAGGTATCTCTGTGAACCGGGTTCGCGCCCGTACGTTGGTAAAATATTAAAAAAATAATCTAATATCATATATATATATATATATATATATATATATATATATATATATATATATATATATATATATATATATATAATAGAAAGAGTATTTATTTACCTCCTCCATAGGAGGTTAGGCACAAGGCCAGTTTTATCTTACTCCCACAAGTAAGATGTGATCCAAGGCAGTAAGCAATAAACTTACTCCTCCTCAAAGAGGGGCGACAAAGCCTTGGAGGGTGGACCTCCTAGAACTGTACAGGACAGACTCATAGACCGGCGTAAATCAAGCCCCGAAGGCCAAGACAATACCAGTCTATGGGGTGCAGTATCCATCGGAACAGATACTACACTTTGATCTTAGCCAAAAGGCCAAAGTAGAAATAAACTAATTTAATATTTTTTTCTATTTTTCACATAATAAACTCAGTTTTTTTGCCGGGTAACGTTTTTGCTAGTATTAATATAAATGGACAAATAATCATGGTTCAACACATTTTATTCGGATCCACAGCAACACTTCAGGTTTTTCGTTTGTAGTCCGTGTGTCATCTTTTCACCAAATTTTCTGACAATCGGTTGAATAGTTTTTGCGTCAATGTAAGTTGTTGTTTTACTTATATGCTCTCCCCCACACCAATCCCCTCCCCCAGAACTTGTAAAACTCTTAACTTTATTTTCCATATGTATGCTGTTAAATCTCTAATTATCAAGCCGCTTGGTTTTGAGCGCCTACGTTTTCAAGGCGCATCTGTCCATATTGCCTTCGCCCATTGGCTGATGGTTGTGACGTCATAAACGTTTGTCCCGTTTTAAATAAAAATTCGTTGGGATTTAATGTTCAGTGTTTGCTTCTTCCTTTTTTTGTTCGGCCTTTTGGTCGAGATCAAAGTGTAGTATCTGTTCCGATGGATACTGCACCCCATAGACTGGTATTGTCTTGGCCTTCGGGGCTTGATTTACACCGGTCTATGGGACGGTCCTGTGCAGTTCTAGGAGGTCCACCCCCCAGGCTTTGCCGCCCCTCTTTGGGGAGGAGTAAGTTTATTGCTTACTGTCTGAGGCGCCTCTACCGGGGAATGCCGACGGGGCTGCCCAGGCAATTTTTAAAAGTCCCCTAAGTACTCTTTCTGTAGAGTGCTGACTTCTCAACTCCCACTTTCCGACCTTGTGTCACATTCTATTCCGTGGGAAGTGGATAAATAGAGGTTTGCTTCTTCCTTACATCTGTTAACAGGCAAATATCATGGATACAACATGAAACTACATGCGGCGGTGAGGCCCTAATTTGAGGGCTTTCGGAGTGTGGAGTCTCAGATCCACTCATCCCGGTGTTAAATCAACACTTTTCTATCGTCTCCTAATATAGTCCTCTAATATCGTCCCCCTAATACAGTCGTAAGAAACTGAAACGTGTGAAAACTATCCGAAACAGTATCTTATACATATTGTTTTTAGGTTTCAGGAGAACCGGATGAACGTATTTGACGATCCGCCAGAGTCTGCGCCACTGGGACGACGGTGGCTTTGACCTCTCGGGCTGAAGTATGAATCCTGTGTAGTCCTAGGAGATATACCCTCCCAACCTTCTTTTTTTAAGAAGGTGTTAGTTTATTGACAATCGCCCGAAGCGCCCCTACTCGGGGAATGCCGACGGGGCTGCCCAGGCATTTTTGACGGTCAGAGTGCCCTTCTTCTTGGGCGCTGGCTTTTCAAATCCCACTTTCCCGACCTTGTGCCATATCTTACCGCTGTAGTAGGTAGATAAATACCAAGTGTAGTATCTGTTCCGATGGATACTGCACCCTATAGACTGGTATTGTCTTGGCCTTCGGGGCTTGATTTACGCCGGTCTATGGGTCTGTCCTGTGCAGTTCTAGGAGGTCAGCCCTCCCAGTCTTCGCCTCCCCCTCTTTGGGGAGGTGTAAGTTTATTGCTTACTGCCTGAGGCGCCCCTACCGGGAAATGCCGACGAGGCTACCCAGGCAATTTTCAAACCCCACTTTCCCGACCCGACCTTGGGTTACATCTTACTTGTGGGAGTAAGATAAAAACTGGCCTTGTGCCTAACTCCTGGAGAGGAGTAAATCAATACACTCCTTAGACCGGTGCCGCATTGACCTTCTTTCTTTGAGAAGGTGTTAGTTTATTGCCAATCGCCTGAGGAGACTCTACCGAAGAATGCCGTCGGGTCTGCGCGGACATGTTTCGTGGGCCAGATTGCACTTTCTTTTTTACACTGGTTTTTATCCCCACCTTCCGGCCTTGTACCATATCTTCCCGCAATGGGAGGGGTGGGGTTAAATACCACCAATTCGTAGCGCGAAATGTGCTTGAACCCGATTCTCCCCAGTTGTTTGCTGTACTATGCCCCCCCCCCACCAGAAAAAAATTAAAAGATGTGATGAAAATGTTACCGTTTGTTGTTGTCACGTACATCCGGCCTTTTCATTTTCATTTTACTTACTACCGGAAGTCATAGCACACTAGACAACTAGGAATCGTCTATGTCATCCGTGCGTGATAATTTTAATTGTAGATAAACTGTTGTAGACGAATTGTAATTGTAGACAAAATGTTGTGGAGGAATTTTAATTTGAGGCACAAAATGTTGTAGATGAATTCTAATTGTGGTCGAAATGTTGTAGATAATTATAATTGTAGACAAAATGTTGTAGATGAATTCTAATTATGGTCAACATGTTGTAGACGAATTTTAATTTGAGGCACAAAATGTTGTAAATGAATTCTAATTGTGGTCAACATGTTGTAGACGAATTATAATTGTAGACAGTGTGTTGTAATGAATTTTAATTGTAGATAAAATGTTGTAGACGAATTTTAATTTAAGGCACAAAATGTTGTAGATGAATTCTAATTGTGGTCAACATCTTGTAGACGAATTATAATTGTAGACAGAGTGTTGTAGATGAATTGTAATTGTAAACAAAATGTTGTAGACGAATTGTAATTGTAAAGTAAATGTTGCATATAATTTATCTGCAACATTTGCTTTACAATTACAATTCGTCTACAACATTTTGTCTACAATTACCTAGAACCTCAGATTTTATTGAAAGAAAAATGAGTGCTAAATAGCTCATGTTAAACATCAGCTCTGTGAGAGAGTCAGTATAGGTGCCCGACGTAATTATACAGCTGTATAAGTTGCGCCGGCCGTGAAATAAAATACGGCCATCTGGCATACATTATTTGCTATCAAGCGAGGAACAAAATAGACACGTTTCAACATAAACGACATACTTCAGTGATTACTTGAGATCGAATAACAAAGCATTTCGATAAAACATAAACAGGTTCTTTCTTACGTACTAGTTGGCATATCCGTCTCAAGTAAGGTTAGGGTTAGGGTTACCCGTCTCAAGTAAGGTTAGGGTTAGGGTTAGGGTTACCCGTCTCAAGTAAGGTTAGGGTTAGGGTTAGGGTAATCCGTCTCAAGTAAGGAGCACGAGACAGAGACACTCTTCGGCAACTTAATAAATGCAAAAGGCCGAACCATAAAATATTTCAAATCGACCAAAAAACATTTCGTCATAATGGAAACTGTAAATAAATATAAACTTCCAATCGCAGATGTGTAGTCCCTTTGCCCCTCCCCCACCACGAAGCCAGAATTCGACACAAGGTCGGTTTTTAATGTGGGGAAATTCCAGCTCCCTAAAAAGGGGTACTTTGAGTTGGGACAAAAATAAAAATTGCCTCAGTTTATAATGATTTATCTATCACTGACCGCGGCCAGAAAAGTTAAGGTGCCGTATCAGAACAGATACTACACTTTGCTCCTAGTTAAAAGGCCTACAATTACGGTGTATACACGTTGTATGCTTATACAGGGTGACCCCCCCCCCAAAAAAAAAATGGCACACATAGAATCATCAATAAAATCCACAATTCTTTTCTGCAATCCAATAAATAAAATCCAGTCTATCCTTGACTTGCCAATCAAATGCTGTTCATGAATGTTCAAAAATATGTTTCGATTGCAGAAAGGATTGTGAATTTGATTAACGATTCCATTTGGAGAGGGTCACCTTATATGCTTATTTGTTAATTGGTTGTTTAGTTTGTTTGTTTTGTTTTACGGCATATCAACTATTTTCTGGTTAAGTAATGTCGAATCCAGTCATTTTAGTTTTTATTCCTGGTGTAAACCTGTGTGAATACTTACGGGTTCAGTTTCATGTCTTGGCCTTTTGGCTAAGATCAAAGTGTAGTATCTGTTCCGATGGATACTGCTACCCCATAGACTGGTATTGTCTTGGCCTTCGGGGCTTGATTTACGTCGGTCTATGGGTCTGTCCTTTGCAGTTCTAGGCGGTCCACCTTCCCAGGCTTCGCCCCCCCCTCTTTGGGGAGGAGTAAGTTTATTGCTTACTGCCTGAGGCGCCCCTAACGGGGAATGCCGAGGGGCTGCCCAGGCAATTTTTAAACCCCACTTTCCCGACCCGACCTTGGGTCACATCTTACTTGTGGGAGTAAGATAAAAACTGGCCTTGTGCCTAACTCCCGGAGAGGAGTAAATCAATACTCAGGACAGATTCTATTTGATCTGTTCATGTCGCTTTTCTCTTAGTGCGTGGAGTCTCAGATCACGTGACACCGCAGCGGTCAACCATTGGTTGATTTAACCACGTATTCGTCGATATAAAATGCGTTACCCAGAGCACACTTTCTCTTTCCTGCTTTTTTGGCCCAAATCCTGTTGTTGCCGTTTTTGGGTTAGTCACCAAAGCGACACCATTCATTTTTCAACTCTTCCTGTTTTGTCCAGCTTACTTCCTGGATATGAAGTTGTCTTCTGACCAACAGACTAGTTCGGTCAAGGTGACATTGAGACACACATACGATCAGTTGTTCACCACACGCCCATACCG